>OV049927.1:18099316-18524765 GCA_920104205.1 Eupeodes latifasciatus | reverse complement strand
AGTAATAGATATAATGATTTATATATTTGTTCAATTTTTTTATTCAATGTCATGAAATCGAAGTATTGCACGTCCAGGTATTTCTGAATTACAAAGTTTTTGTACAACATCTGATGCTTCATCGCATGGAAATACTGAATATGGTGGTGGTTGAATCTGTAATAGTAACAAATTAAATACAGTTTTATGTTTCAGTGAATTCAAAAATAAGTGAAGTTAATAAAAGTAGTGGGTAACAGGATAAAAATGGGTACATAATTATTTACTTTTTTATTTGCAACTGACTCAACCAAATCATGTAATTGTTGTATGCTTCCATTCGATATGGGTATGATTTCTTGTTGATTTTCACTTGACAGACGAGCGAACTTCGGAAGGAGTTTTTCAGCCACTTCTTCGCTTATGAGAACAACACCTCCCTGAAAAATAGTTTCAAGTCTAATTATATCTTTTTAACAAAACGGTCAATAAAAATATAACGTTTCGATATATATTTTCGTCGATTTTTTATGATTGAAAGCAAAAAATTAATGAAAAAATTACCATTGACAAACAATTTATGGATCGATGTAGACTTCTTGAAGTGGTTCCGAAGTCAATAACCACATCAACAGCACCTCCGCAAACGTTCTTTGTTCTCTCAATTAATTGTGGTTCGTACAAGCATTCATTCCACTGTACAACACTTACGCTGTATTGACATAATTCAAAAATAAAGAACTTTAGAACATATTTCTAAATACAATTAAACATTTAAAGACTCACTTCTTTATTTCGGTAGCCAAACGAAAACCTTCATCTCTCAAACTTGCAACGGTTATATCAACTAAATTATTCGCACCCGAAGTGGCAAAGTGATATGATGCAATTCTTACTGCCCACAATGCCAAACCACCTGTGCCAACAATTAAAATTTTGCACTTTTTCTCTTCTACGCAACGTTCTTTGCGCTCTTCAAGAATCTTAGTTACAACTGAATGGGCTTTACATACTGCATTCATGGCCAACAAAGCACCAGTCGGCAGCATTGCAGCAACACACATAGGTAACTCATCGGGTATCGGTACTATATATTTTAAATCGGGGACAACCATCAATTCAGCATACCCAGCTGGATCCTCATCGAAAGGATAAACAATAACGCGCTGTCCGATTTTCAAATGACAATCAGAATCGACTTCTGCACCCAAACAGTCTATCACACCGGCTACTTCAAAGCCCGAAAAAAGTGATCCTTCCCTGAATCCCTGATGAGCAGGTGAAGATTGCTGTGCTGTTGTTGGATTGTAGTCACTAAGCTCTGATGAAACTGATGACATTGATGAAATTGAAACAGATCTATTGCGTTTGTAGCATGCACCTGCACAAACAATTTTAATACGAGCACCTTTTGGTGGAGTATCCTGAATCGGTACATAGAAATTGAATACACAATTTTTAACAACTGATCCGGGGGATTCAATTGATAGTTGACGACACAGCTTGTTCATCTTATAATGATCGTTTCTATAAATATATATAAAAATTCGAAACGTGACTTTATCATTCATAAAATAAGGTAGTCAAACATTTACGAAAGAAATATCATAAGAGCATTGTTTAATTTTTTTCATTTTTGACTTATTTATTATATGCATGTATATTAAAACTTGAAAATCAGATGAAATACAAAAGATAACGGCAGTCAAATTATTAGAAATTTAAGAAAAGTAACTTTTCTTTTAAAACTCCTTATAATTCTTTATATTGAAGTTATATTACTTATTTCGCCACCACTTTAAAAGATAATCCTGACAAATTTTTGAAACTTGTCAACTTAAAGAAAAATTCAGATGACTTTCCAATTAACTTCACTTACAAGAACCTTTCAATAAATAAAACTGTCGCTATCTGTTACGCGACCAATGTCAGGAAGTTATTTTTTAATAGGTCTAAAATAGTAAATTAAGTATATTTCCGTAATTTACACTTCTTTTCGTTAACTAGCTGTAGTCATATCACTGTGCAATAGTACGGTCCTAGATCTTTTTTTCTGTGTTGAATGATGACTGCTCAGTCGGTCCCGATGGTAGAAATACTCTAGTTGAAGCTCTTACTTTTATATCCAAACTTTCTCTATATACAAGAAAATTTCCCGTTTTATGGAAGGAAGGTGGCAAGACGGAAATAACAAACTACAGGTTCATTGCAAAACACTCTTGCATTTCTAAACTTTTTAACAAATTGTGTGTGGGAGCTATCAATCGCTACAAATCTTTTAACATTCTCAAGCAAATGTTCAAACACTTTAGAATAAGGGTATGAAGTTGACGTTTTATATACTGAGAGCCTCAGAATCATTTCATTCAAACTTAAAGCTCTCGCCCCCCCCCTTTCTTAGTTTGAATCAAATCTTACCTTGAAAATACCATGGAATTTAGTGATTACTATGTTACTCTTTCTTTGTACAATTGCCATATTTGTTCTCAAGAACCTTAAAAGCCTCTTGAGTTCTAGAAAACAATATATGTACTTATGTACATTAAAATTGAAACATTTCTTGTATTGATTAAAGATTTAACTAAACACTAAATACACTTAAATTATTCTCATACAACACTTTTCCATAAAATAGCTTTGGTATTTGATTTTCGCTAATATAGTCTTGGCAATTACATTCATGCTTATTATTGTCATTGTAAGTCTTGAAGCAGCTTATATAATTACATGATAAGAAACACACTTAAATGAACCAATATTACCTTCCTAATTTATCAGTCATACTTATATCGGCTTATTATTGTTTTACCTGAAATCAACAAAGATTTTCAATTGGCTACTAAGAATAATGTTTCGGGAGGACAAAGTTCAAAGTACCACTTGCTTAATTGATGTGGATTGTATTAAAAAAGTAAATCTCTTTATGCATGAATTCATTCATCATTTATCCATAATTTGACAGAATTAATTTAAAGACATTTTCAACGAATGTACTTAATTCAAAACAACAACAACAAAAAAAAATAAAACCAATATTTACCCCTCGCATTGTTTTGAATATATTTCGGCTGCCATTGTTTGTCTTTTTTAATTTATGTTTAAAAATATTTATCTTTTGTATACACTTTTTTTTAATTCTTAATTGAATTTGATAAAGTACAATTTACACTTATTTTTGAAACTGAAAATTAAATTATTTGTTATTCTATTTGCTACTTCAAAAACAAAAACTTGAATCAACACCTCTGGATACTTTCAATCTTATATGCCTGAAATTGTTTTCTCAACTGAACTAGAATAAAATTTTGATATGCGATTTGAGTTTATGCCTATTCTTCCACCCACCCCTTCAAAGATTATTCACTCAACTTATTTATCAACAATAACAAAGCAACAACAAAAACAAAAACTTCTCTTTTCATCCTGGGGTGATATTTACAGTTAATTTTATCGGTTTTTCGATCTTCTCTTGAGTATTTTGTTTTTGTCAATTTTAATGGTTCAGAATTTTGTCAGTGCTAAGAGTTTGAACTTAAGTTCCATATTTCGCATTCATCCCGAGGTGTATGATATAATAAGAAATCAATTTTGGACAATTTAAACAAAAACAATAAATATTCAGACCTTTGTAGAAACATACAAAGAAAAGATAGTAGTAACAACATAGTCTTGCATGGCTGGGAATAGATTGCACAAAATTTATTGGATTTTGATCTACTACCTACCTAAAAACCGATTGGATTCGATTAATGCTTGTAATTTGAATGGCATTTTGGGCGTTGGTTTACTTAATTTTTGAAGATATTATTTATAATTATTCTTCACAAAATTTGAGCAAAATTTGTTTCAATGATGTGTTTGAACAAGTTTAGTTTCTTTTGTACTCAACATTATGAATGTACTTATAACTCATGAATTTTGTTCATATGTTTCCTGTCTATTTTTTTAACAGTTTTGCATAGTATTTAAAACTTTATTTACACTTTACATAAAATAATAAATAAATCGATACTCAACTGAGAGTTTTCCTTTCAAGTAGTGCATTATGCAACGCTGCCGAAGAGTATTTACAGTCTTATTCTTACTATGAGCCCAATAATAGCTATCATTGGTTTTCATCATTGAAACCAATCATGGGAATTTGTTTGGCACGTTGGAACGATTTGTTTCACTTTTGAACATAAAAGTATCAGGTGTTCAGGAAAATCAATTTCCGTCCGGAAAATAGAAAAATGCATTTCTAGCGAAAAATATCCTCGCAATTAAACCTTTTTTCTCAAAAAAATTCTTTGTATCATTGCCGATAGATCAGTATATAATTACAAAGGCAAATATAGATTCAAAAAATGTTCCGGTCTGGTTATTTTTTAATATGTTCAATACATTGAAATCTCAAGTGGCATCTATATCATTATAGAGTAAGAGCCCAGGGCCGCCAGACGTTACTTATTTTGTGCCTGGTTAGTGCCTGGTTACACGAGCGCAAAAAAGAATTAATTCACGAAAGAGAACGGATGATTTTTAGAAAGAAGAAAAGGGATGGAAAAAAACGCCAAGTTTCGTCTTTTTCCTCATCTTCAGATATGAGTTTTGCGTTAAAAATCATGTTTCTTTCTCAAACGTTCTCCTTTTTACAGACATTTACATTTCTAATTTGCCGGCGAAGTAGAATGTACAGCAAATTTGCTTTTGTTTTGCTCGTGCTGTACCTGCGGCTGAGTATCCAACGAAGTTTTTTGTGTTTTAATTTCCGACTGTTCCTCTATTTCTTGCATGCCCACTTAATTTTTGTTTTCTGTGTGTATCCACAAAAGTAATTCTTTTTTGCGCTCGTGTAACCAGACACTTTCTGAGTAACAAAATGTATGGTACAGAATAGTGTTGTGTATACTCTTAAGGTATACATACCTGCTAGCTTGGGCCGGCGGCCAATTTACCTGTACCAGGTACTAAAGGTAAATAAAAAAATCTCTTACTTTTCTTAAAGTATGAGTGATAATTTTTGTATATATTTTACACAATTTCATTAAAAGTTTAAAATCAATATTGCCAGACAGTTTTCGTCGGCGGTAATTTCCGCCAGACACTAAGAAAGCTTACCTCATTTTTTCGCAAACTTTAAAGTGTCTGGCGGAAAATACCGCCCACGAAAACTTTTTAATGAAATTGTGTAAAATATATACAAAAATTATCACTCAGCCTTTAAGAAAATTAAGAGATTTTTTTATTTACCTTTAGTACCTGGTACAGGTAAATTGGCCGCCGGCCCAAGCTAGCGGGTATGTATACCTTAAGAGTATACACTAACACTATTCTGTACCATACATTTTGTTACTCAGAAAATAAGTAACGTCTGGCGGCCCTGGGCTCTTACTCTAAATCACTTCTACCGATTTATAATGGGTCGGTATGAGAAACAATCAACTAAGTCAGAATGTATATGTAACACTATCTCCCGTACTATTTAACTAAAGGTACCAATCGCTTATATCTAGATGATCGGATTTTCCAGCTTATTTTCCGCCCAGCCCCAGTGCAAACTCAAAGCCATCAAACCTTTGAAAAAGCTTTCTTTCTTTTGTAACACGCAGTCAGCACATGATTTTGTACATGCAGTGAAATACCTATAGGGTAGGGTATTGCTGGTTAAGCATGATATGAGTGATTTTTGAAGTACGCACATACATACATACATGTGTATACAAAAATATTTTAATTTTTTGTTTATTTACAAAGAACTGAGGTGGGTGTATAACAATAAAATAGAATGGAATTTCGCTGACGCAAATTTGTTGCCAAGCTTTATCGATACATGGTTTTTGTTTTGTTGCAATTTAAATTATTCAGAAAATATGATATTATGATTAAGCCAAGAGAATAAAGAAACACATACATACATGTATGACACTTTGTTTTCTTAAGAACTGCAATATTTACTTTTTGTTTTGTTTATAATTTTTAAAAAGAAGTGTTATTAGCTTCTTTTTTATTTAATTTGAAGGTTCTTATTTTTATCTATTTCACTCAACAAACAAAATGAAACAATAACATTTGCGTTTTAAAATACTGACTGACGGACTGACCGACGTAATCATACAAGTAAGAAAAATAATTTTAAATTCAATAAATTCATCGAGACCAAGAAATGAACGATAAAATTGTCCAGCGACGAAGGCGATGAGGTCCAAAAACACTCTATATGAAGATATAAATCCTTCGTACCTATCACCCTTCAAAACCCATTTGTTTACATTGTTGTATTTGTAATTTGGAAGAATTCAACGAGTAAAATTGATTTGTTTTCATGCATGCATAGACACATTTACTGAGTTTTTAGGAGACATTTCATAAATTAGAGGAGAAATTACACGCACACTAAGAAATACTTTATGAGGCCAGTTTCCGGTTTAGCTTGTAGGCAAAGCAATATGGCTACCGAGGATTTATATCAAAAACACTCCATTACCAAGACCGGAATCTTTCGTACGTTTCACTCTCCAAAACCCGTTTTGTTTACATTGGTGTATTTGGAATTTTGACAATTAGTCCATGAATAAATGTGAGCTTAAACAAAAAAAAAAAACGATGCCGTGGGCTAGCGGCACTTTGCATAGCAAAAACAAAATGGAGGGGTTAATAAGTTTTTTCAGGTTTTTCCTTTTACTTTTTTCGATGAAAAAGTCAGTTTTAAGCTTTAATTTTGCAGGCATTTTGTGGATAGTGAACCAATGTACCTTTTTGTCTTGAAAAAAGCATGTTCAACATCAGTTTATTATAATTAATTCACTAATTTACAGTAATCACTACGAAATTCTTTAAATTTCATAATAAACCTTGGATTTTTGTATCAAAGATGCGTTCGAAGAACCATCAAGTTAAGGGTGCGAGCGCAATTTTTGTATTAAATTCTAATAAATTTTCGTTAACGAACGGCCCAAATATTTTGTTTGCAACTAATTATAATCTGTATCAATTTTATTAATCCAAGTATATTTATAGTTTGTTTTTAATGATTTAAGCTTGCAACTATTTTTCAATTCCATTATGATTAATAAATATTAAATTTAAAAAAAGAGTTATAATCGAAAAATATCTTATCCATAACATTCTTGATTGATGGAAGCATACATGTATTTGCTATCAAAAAAAACTATGCATCAAACGAACACCAATGTTTTAAAAAAGTAATCAGAACGATTATAGCGAACCTGTTGAATAAATGCAGAGCAAATAAAATGCAAATTTTGACATATATCACAAAATGAAAACGTCTTAAAATCGTTCTGAATTCATGCACAACTAATTCAATAGAACATGTAATCGTCATGAATGTTTATTGTTGACGTACAGAAGTTTTTTTAGTGAATTTCCACAGTTTAACGCAAAATATAATTTTCATTCATTCCTTAAAAATGTTTAGTTACCAAAGTTCAAGTTTACTTATTATTATTTGAAGGGTATGTTTAGTAAAAGCGCTGGTAAAAATGAAACAAATTAATGAGTTTTACGTACATGTTTTTCTTAATATAGTAAATACTTCCATAGATTACATTTTATAAATGCAGAACATAGAAGAAAATATACATAAACAATAGTTTTCAGGTATAGAGCAAAGGCTAGTGTAGAAAAATATTTTTGAGAAAGCCAATAATATTTTAGGTATGTTCATTAAAGAAATTTCCGCTTCGGCTAACCTTCATCAGCCAATTATTTCATAGCATAATTCATTTTTCAGATTGTAAAATGTCTAGAAATTTTCATACGCTACAAAATTCGTAACGTATAAACGTATAACGTTTTTTTTCTATTGGGTGTTCGGTTTCCCCATACTGGAGTAAAAAAAAGTTACTTAAATCTATTTATTGCACTCATTTAGTTGGTATTGTGTGTAAACATATTGCCTATTTCTATTCCTTAAAGATGCTTTACACAAAGTAACTTATTTTTAAAACATGGTTCCCTCAAATTTTTATTCCAAAATCTAACTACAAACAAAATTCTAACTCTAACATAGTCCCTTAAAAAGAAATTTTCAGGAATATTTCTGCAACAAACAAAACTAAAATTTGGTCTTGCAACTACCGGACTGCTTAAATGATGAAAATACTAATCTAATTGAGGAATCTGAACTAGCTAAAGTTGGCAATGGAACTTCACAAGTATGCTTCTCGTAGCATTGTCTGTACAAAAAAAAATACGGAGGCACCCGTGTAACGAGTTTTGACCCTATAATAATGTAAATTGGCACCCACCTATTGTTTCCACCTGAACTTCTAACGTCGCCAAGAAAATGCTCTAAGCAAACTACAGCTGAAAAATTGTCTGTTTTGTTGTTTTACAAAGTATTGAGTTACACTTTTGTCCATTTGCAAAAATTATACTTAACCAGTTGCAGCGCATGTTGCGTTCGCAAATAATTTAAGTAAACAAAATAAATAATAATAAACTAATAAATCATTAAATAATATGTATTTGGTCAATTTTATTTTATTTAATATACATTTATAACATTTATTTGGATTGAAATTAAAAAGCTATACAAATCTTCCAATTTAAGACCATGTCAGCACTTCAGATTCTGTTGGTTAGGATTGTTTAGTTTTTGAACGAGACCATGAAACATTCAAAATGAAGCATTTAGATGGGGCTGATTACTATAATGAAGCATTTTGATGGGCCTGAGGACTAAATGTGAGAATGTGTTTGGTTTTTTGCATCATTTCACGCACACTTTCTCACATTTAGACCTCAGTAGCTTGTAGGCAAACCGAAATGTCAGTCTGAGATTCCGGTCTTGGTAATGGAGTGTTTTTGATTTATATCATTACTAGAGTGTTTTTGATGAGGTCCTTTTTCGATCGTTTGCTAGTGTGCTTCTTTTCTTTTTATATATTTTAGGTATGTGTGTTATTACACCCAGACTTTTTGGAAAGACTCAAATAAGTGCGAAAGAGAAAGTAGGTGAAATAGAAATACTTTAAAAAGTCTCTCCCGCAGAGTTCTGGGCATAGAGCAAATATATTATCTAGAGTCCCGACTTAATGGGTTTGCTCTCTTTCGGCCTACAAACTAAATTGAGAGAATTTTGTCCATAAGGATAAGCATGTGTTAGTTGTCCCGTGCATTTCTTATGGGAAAAGTCATTATGAATGTAGTTGCTATGGAATTTTGCGCCCATATTGCTCAACCGCGGGGGAAAACACTATGAGGTGAACTGAGCCGTTCAAAAAAGAGATCCGTTGAATTCAAAAATTGAAAAATTAATGCAATATTTAAAGAAAATTAATTTTACAACTTCTTTTCAGTGAAAACTGTGCTAAAAATAATATTTTACTGCTTTTGGTAAACAAATTCTATGATTTTTATGAAAAGTTTCGCTAAAAACAGAAAAAATCATGCAGAAAGTATAGGCGCACCATATAACTGCAATGCAAACGTGGCCCAATTTAAGTTAAGCCCAGTTTTGACAGATTAACAACGAGGTGAGAATTTTGACAACTCAACAAAATGTAAACAAAACAAAATTCATTCCTAGTAATGCAAATGAAGGTAAAACAATTTAAATCGAAAATATCAATTTATTTAAATATAAAAAAATATATAATGAATTTGAACTTAATTTAATCCTCAGATAAAGAAGAAACCAAGGAGATAGTTGCAAAAAAAGAAGTGGAATCAACCGAGAAGGAAGCCAACATATCTATTCTGGAACGAAAAATCCACAGCCACGAAGAGGTACAAATTCAAGGTAAGTACGTTCGTCACATTCATTTAAAATTCAAATTATATGAATATTGTTTTGTTTTTTTAGTTGAAATTACACTTGATGACAAGATGTTGTTCCTAGCAATCAAATCGCTCTATTGTGATAGGTTCTTATGTCCTCAATTTTGAACTGTAGAAATGAGAAGGGCCGATTACAGCGAAGGGATAGATATTGGAGAAGACTGAAAAGCTTCGCGATGAAACCGGTCTGACATGCTTTATTCGTTGAGAAGGATATACATATCGAAAATGTGGCTATGAAGTTAAGGGATCGCTGGTTTGCTGGATCAATTGAAGCATTTGATAGCAATAGCACATTCGCGTCATATGTCACCATCTGTGCAATACAAAGTACTTCTTTCAGCCAGCGACCGACAGGCGAAGGATTGCAGTGTTCACAAGCCCTTCCTCATGATGTGGGCAATCGTTGATTTAATCGTTAATTTACAAATACAATCCACCGAGAATTGACCAAAAAGTATGATGAAGTGAAGCTTAAGCTTAAGGGAAGTAGCTGGTAAGAATATTTTTATAAATAATAAAATAGGAACTATCTTAATTTTGTCTCTCTTTTTTATTTAAATTGTAGGTCTTTAAATTTAACTTAAATGAGTTCCAATTCATCAATGATATATTGCTGTCGATGCCGTCAACACATTCAATTCAAACCCAACTCCAGGAATTACTTCATCAATTTAGTTTTTTGAGATATTATTTTTTTTAATTAGAAGGCTTTTCGTGGCTATCTAAATTCATAAAGTAGTTTTTTTTTCTTCTGTCTTCAATATTCCGTTTACAAATGTTTACTATTTCCTGTTACGAATTTGTAGTCTTAAGATTATAACATCAAGTTCTTGTAATATATTGAAAAAAAAATACAAAAATAATGTTGAAAATGGGTATTTCTTAGTTTGAGAACATGTGGCTAAGAAGTTATTTTGAGAAAGACAACTACTATACGAAGGACAGAGCTACACCATCAGAAGTAAGTTTATTTAAAATCCAAAATTAATTTTAATTGATTAATATTCATTTAAAGGTTGTTCCAAAATATCCAAGACATCATAATTATCATAAAGGAAATATATTATCTAGAGTCCCGACTTAATGGGTTTGCTCTCTTTCGGCCTACAAACTAAATTGAGCAAATTTTGCCCATTAGCATAAGCATGTGTTAGTTGTCCCGTGCATTTCTTATGGGAAAATCCAGATTCTATGTAGTTGTTATGGGCTTTTGGGCTCAGTATGCACAGTTAGGGGGAAAACAATGTGAGGTGAACTCAGCCGTTCAAAATAGAGATCCGTTGAATTCAAAAATTGAAAAATTATTGCAATATTTTAAGAAAAATTAATTATGCAACTTCTTTTCAGTAAAAACTGTGCTAAAAATAATATTTGACTGCTTTTGGCAAACAAATTATGATTTTTATGAAAAGTTTCGCTAAAAACAAAAAAAAATCATGCAGAAAGTATAGGCGCACCCTAGAACTGCAATGCGAACATGGTCCAATTTGAGTTGGTTCCCAGTTTTGACAGACCAACAGCGAGGTAAGTATTTTGAAAAGGAAAATAAAAAAGAAAACAAAATACAATTTCTGCGATTTAAATAAATCAAAACAAAAGTCAAAATTAATTAAAACAAAGTTGTTAATAGTACTCCTGATTAACTGTTTTATCTATATTTTATAAACGATTTCATACAAAATGATCCGAAGTCAATTATTTCATCGATCTAAAACGTACCTTCATCATATCCGAAGAAGTATTTCCCAACGTAACTTATTGGCTCTAGCTGATAGAGGATTCTTTCAGGATCTCTTTCCAGACACCGCTGGGTAAGTTGTATATTGTTTTATATGTTTATAAAAACTACAAGAAATCGTAATAAATTACATTCTGTTCTTCTTAAAACGGTAGCCCGGAAATGACAAAACTTTTCACAAGTAAACAACAAACGATCTACGCCGGCTTTGATCCAACTGCCGATAGTCTACACGTTGGCAATCTCCTGGTAATAATGGGACTTCTGCATTGCCACCGAGAGGGACACAATCCAATTGCGTTAGTTGGAGAAGCTACGGGTCTTATTGGTGATCCTAGTGGCAAAAAAAAACAGAACGAAACCAACTAGGGTCGTCGGGCATTGAGACAAATTAATTGCTATAGTTTTCTACAGCTTAATAGAATATTGAAGAATCATCAAGATCTACTTTGGGACACTAGTAAAAACAAAAGTGACCTATCTGCTATTAGGTAACTATAATAGAAACCTAATGCGCTTTAAAAACTCAATCGTTTTGATAATCTTTCTTTCAGAGTCGTCAACAATGCATCATGGTACGAAAATCTGAATGTAGTGGACTTTGTTGCCAACATGGGAAGACACTTTCGAATGGGATCAATGCTCTCAATATCGTCAGTCCAGTCGCGACTTGAGAGTGCAGCTGAAATGAGCTTTACCGAATTCAAATATCAAATTTTCCAAGCTTATGACTGGTTGCATTTGCTTCAGAAATAAGATTGTCGTTTCCAAATGGGAGGCAGTGACCAAATGGGAGGCAGTGACCAAATGGGCAACTTAATGACTGGCCACGAACTCATCAGCAGAGTAGAAAAAAAGAAATCAGTATTTGGAATGACACTGCCTCTTGTTACCAACGAAGAAGGAGACAAGTTCGGAAAATCTGCTGGCAATGGTATTTGTCTGGACGAAGAAAAAACGTCGCCATTTTCTCTTTATCAGTTCTTTTTGAAAATGCCAGATTCTGAAGTCGAGAAGCTTCTCAAGTTGTTCACTTTTATCCCACTGAAAGAAATTGCATTTCTCATGGAAGAACAAGTTAAGGTCACATTTCATTTTTGTATTCTTATAACGTATTTAAGGTCATATTTCATTTTTTGTATACATAATTGTAAAGTCATGCTTAAGTTCTTAAATTCATAAGATTTATCTGGAATGCATAATCGTAAAATAATTATTGTTATAAACAAATCTCAATTACCCACTTGTAAACTAATGACGATTCATAAAAAAATCTCTTTGTTTATTATGTATTCCAATGTATCTAATGCTGTCCTCAGCATTCCTAAAAAATTATTGTCATATAAACAAATCTTAACTCTCTTTGTTTATTATGTATTCCAATGTATCTGATGCTGTCCTCAGCATCTAACGATATCTAACGTTGCCTTCTGCATCGTTCTGTATGAAATACGATAACATAAACAAACATTGTAATAGAATTCGGTTTGTATATTTCACATCACATTGAGATACATATCGATGTGTGTGATTTATCCAAAGAGCTTATTCTATTTTCTTATCTTTAACTTCAATTGAGGTGGGGATGAAAAAATAGAATAATGAGACCAATTCATAGTTTTAAGTAGATTTAGTTTTTAGTTCTAATAAAGACGAGTAACAGAAAAGACTCAAAATTAAAATTCTTAGTTGTTTCCTTTTAAAGAAGTTTTTAATAAACTATAACAAGTTGATAAACTTCATTGGCGCCCAACGTAAATTTTTTCTAAAACTTCATACGAAGTACAACTTTAATTAAAAACCTCATAGAGGTAGAACTTAAACAACCAGCATCCAGCCGCAACGAGCAGCAGCATCCAGCCGCAACAAGCAGCAGCAGATCCAGCAGCAGAAACAATTAAACATACATACGTAATCATCAGGGAAAATATCTATACTCTATAATAATGGAAAAGAAAAACGAAATCTTTTTAATGTAAGTAACCTAGTAAACGATAGGTAAAAAGAAACATATTTTATTTTAAAAAAAATTGTGCATAAAGTGTGACCAGTGCGCGTTTAAATGATGAAAGATTAAATCCTGAATTTCTGTCTGTAGATTTTTATTTTTTGTGTTTTGTTTGTTGTTCGTTGCTTTGTTGTGAAAACCAACACAACCCTATATCCTATAGAAATAAAATTTATATTTCACTTCAATTTAATTATAAAAACATGTCGTTGAACGCTGAAGCGATTACAGACCTCGTAACGAGGGTAGCAACAGCTCTCGCAATTCAAACAAAACAAGAAATTCAAAATTCATTAAATGATATAACAAATCATTTTAATGCTCAGAATCAAACTGTCGTCGAACCATATCGCGATATAGAAATTAATGATGAAATCAGATGCGACATAAGTCTCGATGTCGTTAAAACTGTCCCTGAATTTAATGGTGCGACAGAAAAATATCCTTCTTGGAGACAATCCTCCAAAGCAGCTATAAAACCTTTTGAAAGATATATAGGTTCTAATCGCTACTATCAAGCAGTAGCTATTATTAGGAACAAAATCGTTGAAAACGCTGATAATGTGCTTTCTTCATTTGATACTCCCTTAAACTTTGAAGCTATCCTAGCAAGGCTAGACCATACATACAGCGATAAGAGACCATTGCATCTATTAGAGCAAGAATTGTCAACTCTTCGACAAGGTAAATTGTCAATTAACGAATACTATGACAAAGTCTCAAAACAACTAACCCTTATAACCAATAAGGCTATAATGGAGTTTAGCGGAAATAAAGAAGCGTTAAGAGTGATTAATGAAAAATATAGGAGCGATGCTCTTCGTGTTTTTATATCTGGACTTAACCGTCCTTTAGGAAACATTTTATTTTCTAGTCGTCCAGCCGATCTCCCAAGCGCTTTGGCGCTGGCACAAGAGTTGGATATGAACCAACAACGCTATGCATTTGCGAATGCCTTTGCTGAGAGAGGTAATAATTACAAACAACCTTCACCACGCTTTAATCAACCGCAATTCAAATACGCTAATCAAAATAATCATTCACAAACTCAACAAAAAGTTGAACCTATGGACGTAGATCCAACATCTTCAAAATTCAGACAGAATCCTAGGCCAAGTACATCTGGATATTTTAGAAACCAAGGTATAAATAGAATAACCCCGAATGGTGGTTCGGGAAGAAATAATTTCAATTCTCATTCAGAATTCCAAAAAAAAGAATTTGGTCAGCCAACAGGCTCTAATAAAATTCAACGCGTTAATCATGTCATAACAAATGACAATAAATCTCGTGAAAAATATAGTGATCAAATTTATTACACGAATAAAAATTCACAGTTGCCTTACATAGTAAAAAAGTTAAAATGCGGCCAGTGGATTAAAATATTAATTGATACTGGTGCGGCAAAAAACTATATAAAAGAATTTTCGTTCCTTAAAGGGATTGAATGTTTAAATGAACCCTTTGATATTTCTTCTGTTAACGGCTCAACCCGTATAAATAAAAAATGCTTTATAGACTTATTTGGTTTAGTATCCGAATTTTTTATTCTACCTAATCTTGACAGCTTTGATGCAATTTTAGGTTACGATTTTCTAAAACAAATTGGTGCAACTTTAAATACTGTATCTAATAAAATAATTTATAATAATGGTGTAGAATCACTCCACTTTATGGCTTGCGCTCAAGTCAATAACTTATTAGCGGATATAAAAGATGTTCCAGAAGCAGTAAGCTCTGACTTTAACAAATTAATAACCGAAAACATGCTTGTTTTCGCAGATCCAAATGAATCTTTGACCTTTAATACTAATGTCGTAGCAAGAATTCGCACAACAACAAATGAACCAATTTTTTCAAGAAGCTATCCTTACCATATGTCTGCTAGGGAGTTTGTCAATAATGAAGTGCAATCTCTTCTTAAGGACGGAATAATCCGTAAAAGTCGTTCACCATATAATAACCCAATATGGGTGGTGAATAAAAAAGGTACAGATGAATTTGGAAATCAAAAATTAAGACTTGTTATCGATTTCCGGAAGCTTAACAAAAATACTATCTCGGATCGTTATCCGATTCCAGACACTTCAGTTATTCTTTCTAATTTAGGAAAGTCAAAGTACTTCAGTACCATTGATCTAAAATCTGGATTCCATCAGATCCTTCTTGCTGAAAAAGACCGTGAAAAAACAGCTTTTTCTGTAAATAATGGAAAATACGAATTTTGTCGTCTTCCATTTGGGCTTAAAAATGCCCCTAGTATTTTTCAAAGAACTATCGATGATGTTTTGCGAGAAGATATAGGCGTCCGTTGTCACGTATATATTGACGACATTTTAATATTTTCTCCAGACGCTGAAACACATGTCAAGGACATAGAAAGCGTAATCAAAAAACTTTCAAATGCAAATATGAAAGTAAACCTAGAAAAAACGAAGTTTTTTAAAACCAGTGTAGAGTTTTTAGGATTTATCGTCTGCCAAGGTGGTCTTAAAACGACTAAAGAAAAAGTTCGCGCTATAACTGAGTATGAGCTTCCTACAACTCTTCGAGCTCTTCGCTCTTTCCTGGGATTATCGGGTTACTATAGACGTTTTATACGGGACTATGCTCAAATAGCAAAACCTCTAACTCAAATATTGAGAGGCGAAAACGGTAACATAAGTGCAAATCAATCTAAAAATAAGAAAATTACACTCTCCAAGGAAGCAAGAGAAGCATTTGATAAGTTAAAGGACATATTGGTATCCGAAGATGTAACTCTCCTATTCCCAGATTTCAACTTACCATTTGAATTAACCACTGACGCTTCATCAGTAGCAATTGGGGCAGTTCTATCTCAAAAAGGAAAACCGATCACATTTATTTCTAGAACTCTTTCTGAAACAGAACAGGCATTCGCCACAAATGAACGAGAAATGCTCTCGATTGTATGGGCTCTCCAAAAACTTAGAAATTACCTCTATGGTGTTAGTAACCTTCATATTTATACTGATCACCAGCCATTAACGTTTTCAATCTCTGATAAAAACCCAAATATGAAATTAAAGCGCTGGAAGAACTTCATTGAGGAGTTCGCTCCTACAATTCATTATAAACCAGGGCACGAAAACAAAGTTGCAGACGCACTGTCAAGACAGTACATACAACATTTGTCGGATAACTCACTATCAAATCAAAGTGAATATTGCACAAATGTTAGTGAGATCTCATATACACCACAGTATATCCTCTCAGTCATACAACCTATCAATTGTTTTAAAAACCAGATTATACTATCACCATCCAAAACAACTGACGTCGTAACCACAATCCCATTCCAAGGATATCGTCGTCATGATATTCGTTTCAAAGATTTTCAGTCTTTGTTTCCTATTCTGCAAAAAGTTATTAATCCTGACACTGTCAATGGAATCCAATGCCGATTGGAGACCTTAGGAAAAGTTCAAAACGAGATTATTGAATTATTTCCAGCTGTTAGATTCAAACATACGAAGAAAAGGGTCATAGATCTTATTAACGAAGATGATCAAATGGAGGCCATTGCCATGGAGCATAATAGAGCTCACCGTTCAGCAAAAGAAAATCTACTACAACTGTTAGATGGATATTTTTTCCCAAAAATGCGATATAAAATTAACACCTTTGTTAGAAATTGTAAAATCTGCATGAAATCAAAATATGAAAGACACCCACAAAAACAAATAATGGAATCAACACCATTGCCAACTCAGCCTGGTGAAATACTCCACATTGATATTTTCAATACAGATAAAAATTATTTCCTTACATGTGTTGATAAATTTTCAAAATATGCTATTGTTGAACCCATAGCTTCACGATCGCTTGTGGACATGAAAGTACCAATTCTTAAAATTTTAGGATCTTTTAGAGGCACTAAATTGTTGGTTTCCGATAATGAACCAACTTTTTGCTCCCAAACGATACAATCTCTTATAAGAGATAACTTTAATGTAAAACATTACACAGTACCAGCTATGCATAGTCAAAGTAATGGTCAAGTTGAACGCTTCCATTCAACATTAAGTGAAATCGCTAGAACTGTAAAGTTGCAACACAATTTAAATGATATCAAGGAAATACTTCAAATGTCAGTATATAAGTATAATAATACTATACATACGGTCACTAAGCGTAGGCCATTTGATCTAATTTTTTCTCTAAGTGAAACAGAAAAAAAAGAAGTTTACGAATTGCTGCGAAAAGCACAAAATAAGCAAAACGAGCTTAGGAACAAAAAACGAACCTGTCGAAATTTCGAACCAGGGCAGGAAATTTTTGTTAAAATAGACAAACGAAGAGGGAACAAACTTTCTAGTAGATATATAAAAAAAACTGTTCAAGAAGATTTAGGTACAAACGTCCTCGTTGACGGAAAACAAATACATAAAGATAACATTCGCTAAATTTTTCATATTTACAGATTAATCTTCTTAACAACCGTTTCTTCTAATATAATGGACTACTCTTCTGCTCTGTATATTCCGTTCCGAAAAGGGGAAGTAGCAATTTTTGAAAATTATATATATTTAGTTCACACTGTTAATTTAACAGATTTCGAAATACTGGCTACTGATATCAATAATTTGAAACCGCTGTTTAGTAATCATGACATGGTAGCATCACTTGATGCCGACTACAGTGAAATAAATAAGCTTCTTTCTGCACTTCGGCCTCATAGAAGACCTTCCCGATCAATTGATTTTATTGGATCTACTTTAAAATTTATCGCCGGCACGCCGGATCACGATGATTTCGTTATACTTAGCGAAAGACAATCAAGACTCATTGGTGCAGAAAATCAACAGATCGAAATAAATACAGAATTTATGGAAAAGATTAATGAATTAACTACACAAATTAACTCACTAAGTCGCAATCATTATGCAAAAGTTGAAGACTCTAGCAGTCCAGATTTATTTCAATTAATAACAATTCGCAATCAAAGAGCAATAACTCTTTTAGATAATATCGTTTACTCGGTTACCTTTGCACGTTTAAATATTGTAAACCCGATTATTTTAACGGGGACTGAAGTATCAAAAGTACTAGAACTTGAAGCTATAAACTTAAATATAAATGACCTAATGTTAGCATCAAATGTAAAAGTATACTCTGATAAGGAAATTTTGAAGTACTTAATAAAAGTACCGAATGTAAAACAAATATGTCCATTACTAAAAATCTATCCGGTTGTCCATAAGAATGTTATTTTAGATTTAAGAAATAACCACGTCTCATTATGTAAATCTAGAAGCAGCCCCCTAAAAAACTGCAAGAAATCTTTGGAGATAACTTACTGTCAAGAAGATGAATTCGATGAATGTCTCCTACAAATCATGAATAACAGCAGTGCTACATGCCAGACGACTACAGCGCATCAAACCAAGCCAATCGAGGAGATAGACGAGAACACTATTCTTATAAATGATCAACAGGTCACCATAAATGAAGATGGCCATAACATTACTGTTAACGGAACATACTTGCTGAAGTATACAAATGATATATATATAAACTCCACTAGATATTCAACTACTTCAATGGAATCATCAATGCAACCTGAAACGCCAAAATATTTTAACCTTAACGTTTCAAAACATTCAGAAATTATAACTATTCCATTTCTCCAACAGATGCATTTAGTGAACCTACAGAAGATAGAAAAGTTTGATTCCGCCATAGAAGCCCAACAAACATATTGGTTCATCACTGCAGTAGCTATGATCACATTAATAGTTGCTACCTTACT
Source organism: Eupeodes latifasciatus (assembly GCA_920104205.1). Taxonomy (NCBI): domain Eukaryota; kingdom Metazoa; phylum Arthropoda; class Insecta; order Diptera; family Syrphidae; genus Eupeodes; species Eupeodes latifasciatus. Next base: position 18,505,478 of record OV049927.1, on the reverse strand, counting down.
ATATATCAAATGCCGTAAACAAGAGGTATTAATTCGGAACATAGATCCACCTATCCTCAACAACCATGATTTCAACACAAACCAAGCAGTTAACGTTATCCTTAAAAAGATAGAAAATAACCTACAACAGATCCGGGACGTTCCTGTCTAAGAAGGGGGGTAGTTAAGGTCACATTTCATTTTTGTATTCTTATAACGTATTTAAGGTCATATTTCATTTTTTGTATACATAATTGTAAAGTCATGCTTAAGTTCTTAAATTCATAAGATTTATCTGGAATGCATAATCGTAAAATAATTATTGTTATAAACAAATCTCAATTACCCACTTGTAAACTAATGACGATTCATAAAAAAATCTCTTTGTTTATTATGTATTCCAATGTATCTAATGCTGTCCTCAGCATTCCTAAAAAATTATTGTCATATAAACAAATCTTAACTCTCTTTGTTTATTATGTATTCCAATGTATCTGATGCTGTCCTCAGCATCTAACGATATCTAACGTTGCCTTCTGCATCGTTCTGTATGAAATACGATAACATAAACAAACATTGTAATAGAATTCGGTTTGTATATTTCACATCACATTGAGATACATATCGATGTGTGTGATTTATCCAAAGAGCTTATTCTATTTTCTTATCTTTAACTTCAATTGAGGTGGGGATGAAAAAATAGAATAATGAGACCAATTCATAGTTTTAAGTAGATTTAGTTTTTAGTTCTAATAAAGACGAGTAACAGAAAAGACTCAAAATTAAAATTCTTAGTTGTTTCCTTTTAAAGAAGTTTTTAATAAACTATAACAAGTTGATAAACTTCATTAACACAAAAAATCACCAGAGAAGAGAAAAGCACAAACGATTCTAGCTGAAGATGTGACGCTTCTAGTCCATGGAGGTGATTTTTATAAACATATAAATCACTTCTTTTAGCTATTTAAGTTTTTCTCATTCCAGAGGCGGGTCTAAAACAAGCCAAAAAAGAGGCGCTCTATAAGAGCAATGTTGAAGGACTAGGTAAACTGAATTACAACGAAATCCGATAGATTTTTTCTGGAGCTTCCGTCGTTGAGATTTTTCCAGAGCCTGGACTATCCATTCTTGATCTGGCACTTATTAAAGCTAAATGTTTTACAACAGAGAGTAAGTGAAAAGTGTTATGTTTTTGCTTGAGGTAATTTATTTTAAAATTAAAAATCTTCTTTCAGCTGATGCGATGAGAATCATCACAGCTGGAGGGTTCTATATCAATCCAAAGCGAACTCAAAACTTCTCCGAAGTTTTTACCAATGTCATTCATGTTCTTAAAAATGGTCTTTCATTGCTTAGGGTCGAAAAAAGGAAATTTTATATTGTTAAGTGGTTAAAGTAAAAACAAACATATTTCAGATGCTGTGTTAAAGGTTAAATACATTTGTTTTGTTGTTTTCGAATTGTTTGAGTTTGGTTTAATAACAAACATGCCAAATATCCATATGCAATGATATGGATTCTTTAAGAAGCATTTTTTATGCATATGTTTATGTACCTATTTGCAAACATATTTTACTATATTTATCCTTTTGGAAGCAGATAGATCCAGGGTTTAAATAGGTACATGAATAAGTTCGATAGTATCTGTTTAGGTTGGCAGGTTGTTGCGTAGATAAAAATGTAAGGCAGTTTCTAGGGAATAATTGTGTTAAATTAATGTATTATACCAAAAAAGTAACAAAATTAATTTAAGAACCTACAATCCTCCTCATCCTCATTTTGGTTGTTTCAAAAAACGGACAAATGACTAAAGATAGTGTAATAGCTTTTTGCAATGTTAGGAAAAAGGTCATTATATAAAAAATCCTTTTTAAGTAAAAAATTTTAAAATTATTGTCTCCTTCTAGACTTAACTTGATTAAATGAAAAAAATGGTAGTTAAATTCAAAATTAAGATTTTCTTTCAATTTTTCACGTGCATTTCAATGTTCGCTTGAACTAAAATGAATGTATGTTGGTCAAAATGGGTTAAAATGGGTTTGTATGTTGGTTAGGAGTAATTAATTATTTAAGTAATCACGTTACAAAAAATGCCATTCTAGTTCTAGGGAATTTAATGAAGGAATTAAGACCAACAAAAATTAACTTAATTTTGTATATCTAACTAAATCTTTGTCAATTTTAATCGTCACCTCAATTATTATTGATTTATTTTTATGGTGCTAACATCACATCTACTAAAAAGAGTTTTTAAATAAGCGACCATTAAAGCTGTTATTTGAACATGAATATATTTTCATTATATATTAAAAAAGAGGCTGGGATGCGACCAACACTAATAACTTCCCATTCCGTTTATTTATTCTAAAAAATGTAAACATTAAACAAAATATTTTGCATATGATTAAATACTTTGATTTCAAAATCTATTTTTTAAACCCGATTTTAGTCAAAAAACAATTTTTACCAATTTTAATACTATTTGCGTACTATTTTTTGTAGATTTTAATTTTGTATACAAAAACGGACTGTTGGATTTTTATAAAAATTAGCTGAATGTCGAAAATAATATTTTCTGTGAGATAAAATTATTTTGAAGCGAATGTTTCTAATTTTGGAAAAGATATTTGAGTTGAAAGTACAACTCAAGTCGCTAGCGTCATTGGTTCACTTTTTTTGTTTTAATTGCTATGGTAAAAAACCACCCACTCAATTTGTTTGAGAGTCCTTTCTGCATGATTCTGCATTTTTATCTGTATAACAAAATTTATTTGAAGTCAATCTCCATTTGTTCTTGAGCTGTATCTCCTCTTAAATCCTTCCCAATTTTCCTAGCTCACACTGTCTTTTAATAAAACATAAAGGTATTTTATAACCCCTTCAAAACCTGTAAGTTATTAAAAAAAAAGCTTTGTAACAGCAAATAACTAATGAAATATCAGCTTTTATATAATTTAATTATCGAAAAAGTACATTTTTAATTAATGTTCCCTTAAATATCAAAATTCAAACAGCTATATTATATTCCATTCCTGACAACATTACTCGCACATAGGAATGGTCGAGAGTCATAAGTCACTAGGCCCTAGTTCTCAACGAATTGTTGCGCCACCTAATTTATTTATTTATTTTTAATTTTATTATAGCTATTGGATATACTCGTAACATACGTATAAGGCTTTTAGAGGCTATCCAAACTCATGAAGTAAATATTTTTCAAAAATGTTTGTGATGGTTTTCCAAATCCGTTTAAATTTTTTCAAAACTGGGTAGAGTCAAATGAAAACACATGAGTCTTCTCATAACGAATATACAAATTACGAAAACTAAGTCAAATACTAAAATGATTTAAACTGTAGCTTAAATGCAAAGATACATCTGTACTTTGCAAAATCATTTTGTAAAGTTAAGGGATACGTTGTGTACGAACGTGATGAAAAAAAAAGTTTTTAATTTTGTTGAGTTGAACACATGCTTCAATAAAGAAAAAAAAATACAATATACTTAATTCAGCTTTTTTCTTTTATTATTTGCGAGTTGATCACCATATACATACATACATATATTCTTTTCTTTTACTTTCACTCTGTGGAATCAGAATATGTTGCTTTTGTTGCTGCTGCAAGAGTCTTTTCTTTAGAGCTTGCTTTTGTTGCTGCTGCAAGAGTCTTTTCTTTAGAGCAGCGGCTTGTATTATATTTCTTGGTGGATGATGAATTGGCCGATGATGTTGGAAACCCTAAAGAATTATATCATTTAAAATATTCCTGTTTGGATCACTCGTAAGTTAATCAATTAACAAACCTGAATTGCCTGCATAATCAAGAATTGCTGTTACTGCTGTTGAGTCATTCCAGCACCAACACTCAGCTGCTGGGAGAAGGGCGTTAGCAATCGACTTCGGAATGTCGAAACTTCTACTTGCACCATTGACTTGGTGGTGTTGTTTCTCCTTTTATTTTTGTGACACCTCTATCGTCAACGACTGCGGCAGCTATGACCGCTGAGATGGGGGCAGATGTCGCCGATCATGGTACAGCAGCTATTGAGGACAGAAAGATGCATGTTTTAGTTCACAATCCACAAAAATTGTATTCTTATTCTTCCAACAAAAATGTACACACAATGTCCAGCGTCTGTGATTAAAAACATTGATATTATTTTGATAGGGAATATGATATAAAAAACTTACTTGTAAACAGCGGCCTTGACTTGAACAAAGCTTTGCCTTCCGGATTCCTTGAGAGAAGTTGCTTCCTGCATTATGCTATTTAATTGGCAGCATCTAAATGAAAACAAAGATTATACAAAAAATCAATAATTGTTACACCTGCAATTTGACTTCCTTTATCGTTTATTCATTGAAATGGACTTGAATTGCTTCATTATAAAGGTTTTTGCTCTGAAAAATATCAAATTATATTAAATATCTAAACAATTAACAAAAACTTACTCTTAAAATCCGAACGAAACCCATTGTTTTGTTTTGCAAAATTGATTGCCATTTTTGACAGGTCACAAAAATTCCATAAGTTTCTATTTTAGCCCAAACCCCATTTTGTTTTTTTTTTTCCCACTCACATGTATTCACCGATAGCGAATTTGAGAGAGTTCACCTCGAATAAAATTTGAGGGTGTTTCAGGTAGGACGGGTACCGGTCGGGACTCTTATTAAAATATTTCCTCTATGATAATTATCATGAACCAGTCGGTCTAATTCCACCTCCAGATCGCTTTGCCCGAGGATCACTACAAATCTACGATGATTTAGATCCTTATGGACATTTAATTTTACATTTATTATAAGTCCCTAGCTATAATACTGTATTCTTTTTTAGTGATAAAAAATTATTTTCATCATCAAACATTTAGATTCCTTGGTTTGTTAATAATGTTTATTTTTTGTAAAATAAAATGGAATTAATAAATATTATGTTTTTAAATTCTATTCGGCACTCAACCTTATAATTAGTGACATAATATACATAAAAGGCTTTTCGAGGTGATCAAAATTCATGGAGTAGATTTTTTTTTTCAAAAAAACTTGTGATGATTTTCCAAATCTGTATTATTTTTCTTCAATATTCCGTTTGAAATTTTTCAAAAATTCAGGTAGAGTCAAATGGAGGCATGAATTTTCTCATAACTAATGAAAAATTACGAAAATTAAGTGAAATACTATAATGATTAAATCTGTAGCTATAAGGTAAAGATATGTACTTTGCAAAATCATCTTGCTATTTAAGGTTAAGGGAGATACGTTGATTTAACTCTGATGCAAGATGAAGATGCTGAATTTCTAACTAATGCTGTAATAAAACTTGAGCAGATCAAGTTTAGTAAAACCAAAAAGAAGTGTTTTTTTTTCTTGGAAAAAAGTACATTCAATATTTTTTTTAATTATTTAAAAACTGAGATACATTTCAAAACCTATAATCTATAAATAATGGCATTCAATTTAAAAAACAAAAATTATACTAAATTACATACAATTTTGAAAAATTACAACTTCATTTAAAAACTAGCTACGCCACGACGAATCTTGACTAATCATGGATGAGATTCTAAGCATATCGTTGAATCAAGTGGACGGCAGAGTAAAATCGACATCCAAGCTTCGTTTTGATTTCCTGCTGAAAAAAAACCACGTCAATTAGTGAATTCAAGTTTTATGGTATATGTAAAACTTATATACCTTGAAGCAATATTGCCATCACGAGCTTCTGGTCAGTAAGCCCTCAATGAAATTGTTAAAAATTGATGTGTTATAATTATACCATTTCTGGAATAGGGCTCGTAAGTCAATAACTTGATTGAAAATGTGTGGCTTCTTAAGTCGTTTGCGTTGACTTTCTTTTATGAGGCAAATTCCAAAATCCCAATCAAACATTTTCACCAGGTGAAGGTTGCCGGCTCACCACTCTTTGCACAGCAACTCTTGGAACATCATTAGGTCAGTTTGTGGGGTATTCTTGTGGCGTTTCCAGTTGGTTCTAAACAGAATGCACTTAGCTTTGGTGATTCAAGATATTATGAACTCATGCAATTCAGCTTCTATTTTGTCAATCTTTAAGTTTCTTAAAATTGCAGGGAATTCTAAAATAGTACATACAAACTGCTGAGATTATTTTATATTTAATTTATTTATAATTCATTTTTTAAGAAGGCTTACCAATGATTTCCGACTCCCGTAATTAAGGAGGTTCTATATTGTCCCAACAAGTTCCTTCTAAACCGGAATTCGTATCAGCTACCTCTTCTATGCAGGCGGTGTCAGCCTCAGCGGCAGCGGGAAGCCCTAAAGAATCATATAATTTTAAATATGCCTGTTTGGATCACTCGTAAGTTAATTAACTAAACTGAATTGCCTGACTACTCTGCAGTTGCTGATACTGCTGTTGAGTCGTTCCAAAAAAGATTATTTTATAGAAATAAATCTAGGCTTCAATTTGATCAATTTTTACAACACCTTTCGATGATAATGCGTGTTTTTGAGTTTCTTTTCGGGCATGTTTGTGACTGTATTCACATAAGTATATTGCACCAAGAAACCAAGAGTAACATCATCGCCTGGTTTGAGTCCTTCTTCAGGAGTAAAGTTCAATTTGAACTTTCTCCAAGTGATGAATCTATAAAAAAAATTGGAGAAACAACATAAAATAGGAATTTCTAATTAGAATTTTCTGTTTTTTACTTTGATTCCTCTCGTTGAACTTGAACTCCTTCGTCGAATTCCTTTGAATCGTCACGTTGATTTAGGACAAACGAAGAATCCAACATCTCTAGAATGACGTTGGTGGGACTTTTAACACAAGGTGGTTCCTCGGTCAGTTATGTCTGCCTCATTGTATATATGTATATCGGAATAGTACTATCATGAAGTGGAAACGTCGGCATGAAAACTTCTTACGTCGCGACTTCCCAAACAGTTCGTTCCACATGTTAGACGTGTGGAATGTATTGCGGTGAGGGGAGAATGAGCGAGAATTGCAATATTAAATAATAATTTTCCAGATAATTGAAGAAAAGAAGATAGAGAAGAATGTATACAAATTTAGCGATAGTTGGAGGGAGTCAATGAAAAGGCATTTTTGTTATTATATTTAACCGGGGATACCTCAATAAAAAAAAAACGCATTGAAAGTCTACCTCCTGGGTAATGTGGGAAAGGCTTATGCTTGTGTATCAGTTTATGTGTGAAAATATAAAAAAGGGGCGCTTTCTACAAATCTTGCACAGGGCGCAAGTTTGGCTGGGGCCGGCCCTGGGAGGGGGGGTCTATCTCCCCCCATTTAGGCGGTAGGGGCAATTTAAAAAAATTATTATTTAAAATGGAAAAAAATAATTCAAAAAAATAACGGTGATACTTACAATTAAGTTTTATACATATTTTTAAAGCCAACATTCTGTTTTATTAGCCAGTTTTTAATTCAAGTCAAAACTATGCGTAGTTTTTGAAAAATTTAATTTAAAACTCAACATTTGAGTAAAAAAAGTTAAAAAGAAAGGTTTAAAGTGTAATTTTTCAATACTTCAAGATTATCTACCATTGTTTTTATTTCAGAATTTATTGCTCTTATTTGTTTTTGATCAAAAACTGAAAACTAGATGATTTTATATCTTTTAGTTTTTGAGAAAATTGAAAATAACCACAACTACTATTTTAATTTAATTCTTTTTTTTTGCTTGAGTGGTCTTATTTTGATTGTAACAATGGTAGGTGCGAGTTTGGGCGTATGCAACAGTAAGGTGTGTGCGAGTTTGGGTGTAATCTGCAACCCCCCTGCTTGGGAACACTATATTTGGGGTGGGTGCAAGTTGGAGTGCGTGCAAGGTAGGGAGGGGGCAAGGTTCGGTGGGTGCAAGATGGGGTGCATGCAAAGTTTCTTTTGCATTTAAATAAGCTGGATTTAAGAAAAATTATTTTACCATAAGTGTATCTAAATCCATATTCGATTATTACTATCAAAATAAGACTACGTTAATACTTAAGCAAGGAAAAAGTAATTTAATTTAAATATTTTTTTTTGTAATTTTCTCAAGAACTAGCAGACATAAAGTCATCTAGTTTTCAGTTTTTGATCAAAAACAAGAGCAATGAATTCTAAAAAAAAACAGTAGAAAATTTGAAAGTTTTGAAAAACTACACTTTAAACCTTTTTTTTTTTATTTTTTTTGCATACATTTTTAGTTTAAAACAATTTTTTTCAAAAACTGTGCATAGTTTTGACTTGATTTAAAAACAAGCTAATAGACAAAAAAAAGGTATAATACTTAATTGTGAGTATTACCATTATTTTTTAATTATAGTTTTTCCATTTAATGTAGGGGAGACCGGGACAAAAGTAACACGTCATGAAAGTAACAAGCCCATTCACAGCCTGTATGAATGTGTTAGAACATTTTCTGGTATGCAGTTCTGTAAACAAATTGACTTTCTCCTTTCCTAATCAGTTGTTGTCGATCGGTTGTGAGATTCGCACGTGCAACAGTGAAAATAAAGAAAAAGTGCCCTATTTGAATTTTTTTTTGTCCGCCAGTTTTTTTAATTAAAAAAGTGTTAAATATCAATATTTAAAGGTAAGTTTCTACTTAAACATTCTTTTATATGTTCTTTACCTATTCTTCCTCGCCATTTAAACAAATCTAAAAATCTGAGTGAATTATTTAGTTTTTATTTTAAAATGAGGGCACGTGGACGAAAGTAACAAGATACCATGGGGACGAACGTAACATGTTACTTTCGTCCACTAGAAGTTTAATTTTTTTTATCTGAATGATTATCATAATGTTTTTGGTATTTAGAATGCCTCCTACTCGTATAAGAAGAACTAATAGGGGAACGATTGCCACGTCTGTTTATAAACAGGCCGCTGAGGAAGTTCTAAAGAAGAACAAGAGTGTAAGGGCCGCCGCAAAACAGTTCGCTCTCTGCCATGTAACTCTTGCCCGGTACATACAAAAAATTTCAGGGGGTAATCCCTCTGCCAAAGTTGGCTATCGCAGTGCAAAACGGGTGTTTTCTGTAGAGGAGGAAAATGAACTCGAGAATTACCTTATTTCTTAATCCAATTTGTTCTATAGACTTGCACCAAAAGAGGTTAGGCGCCTATCCTACCAAATGGCAGTAAAACATAATAAACGATTCCCAACTAAGTGGCATGAGAATGAGCTAGCTGGCATGGAGTGGTTTTCCGGCTTTTTAAAAAGACATCCAATGTTGTCTCTCCGCAGTCCTCAAGCAACAAGTTTAGCTCGTGCAACAAGTTTTAATGAGACTAATGTCAGCAAGTTTTTTGACAAGCTTACGGAGGTTATGGACCGTTATAAGTTCGAGCCACGGGACATATGGAACGTAGACGAGACTGGAGTTACAACAGCCCAAAAACCAAACCGTGTGTTAGCCAAACGCGGAACAAAACAAGTTGGTGCCATTACATCTGCTGAGCGTGGAAGATTAGTTACAGTTGCCATCGCAATCAATGCACAAGGAGGTCATACACCACCTTTTTTTGTATTTCTATTAAAACGGTATCATGAACACATGGTTAGAGATGGACCGGTGGGATCAATGGGAGCAGGTAACGCTAGTGGATGGAAGCAAGAAGCAGAGTTTTTGGTTTTTCTCGAGCATTTTAAGAGACAGGCAAAACCAACACAAGTGAATAAATGTTTGCTCTTGCTCGACATATGATCCATTCAAAAAATGATTAACTCAGCAGTAGATGCTTGGATTCGAACTAATCCTGGAAAGACCATATTCCCAGCATTGTAAAAGAAGGTTTCCCACTGTCTACCACTGATAGAAATGCAATAGCTGGCTTCAAATGCACTGGAATAAGTCCATTCAACAGATGCATTTTTACATCTGTAGACTTTGCACCGTCTTATGTTACCGATCACCCACTGCCAAACAATAGTGAAAACCAAAACGTCGCTGATTTAAGTCTTCAACAAAATGTTTCATCATCAGTTGGTGATGTTAATGTGAGTTTAAAACAAGACAAAATACTAAGCCATTAGCATTAAAATAAAAATAATTACCTTATAGGTCCTCCCTGAATTTGAAACTGGTTCGATTGCCGATCCCAATTTAGATAGATAAGTTCTTTATTTGTTTCAATTTTCTTATAAGTACAATATTTCATAATAAAAGATATACAAAGCATGGCTTTATAAGCCGATCCCAATTTACCATCAACATCCGGTCATGTCAATGTAAGTTAGCCAATATTAAAATAAAAGTTCCTATATTGTAACTCTTTTAATTGCATTCTAGAATCTCCAACCTTCAAAACCCATGCAGTCACCAAGTACATCGGTACCAATCCCTTTTTCACCTCAAGAAGTTCTTCCTTTTCCAAAAGCTGGACCAAGACTCAACACAAGGCGGGGAAGGAAGAAGCGCAAAACTGCTATCCTTACAGACACGCCCCCCGAAAAATTGGAAATCGAGCTAGATTTCCAAAATCGACAAAAAGCCAAGAAAAATATGTTTGCAATGAAAAGGCTGAGAGGGCAGTCCAAAAAGAAGGGAAAAAACTACCAAAGAAAACATCAGAAAGCGACACTTCAGGTGACGATAAAAACGATTGCTTATGCTTGGTATGTTTCGAGTGGTTTAGCCGAAGTTGTGGAGGTGAAAAATGGGTCCAATTCACGAATGCAAGGGTTGGGCTCATGGGGCATGCACAAAGGGTGATCCTTTTTACATGTGTCACAACTGTCTTTCAGAATGAAAACCTTTCAATGAATTTTTATTTTTTGAGTCAAGTATAGCTTTGAAGTCTTTTTTTTTTTTTGTTATTACTTCTCCCGTAGAGAAAGTTCGCATTTCAAATGATCTCACGGATGTATATTCGATACAAGAACTGAAAATAATAATTTAAGTTTATAATAATGCTCTCGAAATGAGTATGATCCTATTTTAAAGAATTTTTTATGTTTACTGGATTACTGTTATGTTTTTTTTTTAAACATCTAAGAAATATTATAATAATTTTATCTTGTGTTATGTTCCTTAAATGAAATAAATTTTTAACGCAATATAAAAACGAATGATCTCATCATTTGGGCAACAATGTCTTTAACTACTTATGTATGTTACTTTTGTCCCCAGAGCGTGTTACTTTCGTCCTGGGCATATACGACGAAAGTAACAAGGGAAGAGCCTTGGAAAAAATATCACAGCTGTGTGAAATCGTCGATTTATTAAAACTTAACTTCAGCATTTTGTCGTGAAATAATTCATCTTTAAGATGGCATATTTTGTTTTTTGTTATTCAAATAACAGCCAGAGCAGGAACCCCAAATGCAAAAAATGGTAGTTTTGTCCCCGGTCTCCCCTACATATTTTTTTAAATTGCCCCTACCGCCTAAACGGGGGGATATAGACCCCCCTCCCATAGTAAAAAAATGCTTGTTTTTAACTGTTCTATACAAATCCGTCATTTAACCTATGTATATGAAGTGGAATAGTACCTTTGTATATGAAGTGGAATAGTACTATCATGAAGAGGAACAAACGAAGCGACGTCTGGGCTAACGTCAATGAACTAAATCTGCAAAGTTTGTGAAAAATTTTAATCGGGGAAATTTAGAGACAATTTGACAGTACAAAACAGAGAAGAATGTAAACAAAAGTAGCTATGGTTGGAGGGAGACAATAAAGAGACATTTTGTTATTTATTTATTTATGTATTGTATGTATAAAGCAATAATAAAGACAAATACCAATTCAAATTTAAATTTTGTAACTGTTGCCGGTTAGACGATTGCCAATGAATACAACAAAAATACCATAGAGGAAATATATTATCTAGAGTCCCGACCGGTACCCGTCCTACCTGAAACACCCTCAAATTTTATTCGAGGTGAACTCTCTTAAATTCCGTATCGGTGAATACATGTGAGTGGTGGAAAAAAGGCAAAATGTCAGATTGAATTCTTGTCAAAAATGACAGTTTCGATTTCAAAAACAAAACATTCAATTTGAGATTCTACAAGTAAGTTTTTGTAAATTATTTTGTTTTGTCAAAACATTTAACACAATTTATTTCTTTTCAGATCAAAAACCTTAACGATTAAGAGCTACAAGTGCATTTAATTGAAAAAACGATAGACCAGGAACCAGAACAAAACAATGAGACTTACTCTACTCGGAGCTCAAGTAGGTACGTACGTTTAAAGAAAAGAATTTCGTAAACAAAAGAATAATTACATATGTTGCTTTGTTTCAGCTATGGATTGCTCCAATAATATACTTTACTACCAACTCAAGAAGATGTAAATAAGAATAAAAATCGACTTTATTAGCATCTCCTTAGTGTTTTCATTTCGGGTGCTGCCGATTACAAACCATGATACAGAAAGCAATTTCTCTCAAGAAATTTGGAAGATTTGCTCAAAACAAGGGTGCTAGTCCCCAGGTGAATTTATTTTATATTTTATTTCCCTTAATATCAATGTTTTTAACCACAGACTCGCCTTTATTTGTAAATAGTTATTCGAAGCCTGTTGAAGTAAAGTATATATTTCTAAACTCAATTGCTGGTATGGTGGGCGCAGGCGTTGACGATAGAGGTGTCAACGGCTCTGCCAATAGTAAGATTCATGGAATGCAACAACACCATCAGAATCACGAATTCAATTCAGAATTAGCGAACATCCTCAGCTACAGCTATGTCATCGACTTTGTGAAATTCAATTGAATGGTGCAAGGGAAAGCTTTGACATTCAATAGTCGACCGCCCAGTTTTGGAATGACTTAACAGCGGCAATAGCAACGGCAGAGTATGCAGGCAAATCAGGTAAGTTCATTCATTTATTTACGAGTAATCCTAACACGGATATTTTAAATTCTATGGTTCTTTAGGATTTCCAACGTCCTTTGCCCATTCATCAGTTGCCAAGAAGTATGGTACAAGCCGACCAAAAAAAACGACTCTTGCAGCTGCAACTAAAGCAACATCTTCTGATGGTTTCAGAGGTTCGGTTGTGTAAGTACAAATCGAAACAATCATATCGTGATTAACTTGCTTAATCTTCACCTTCTAGATCTAAATCAAGGCTTGTAACGCCAAATATGTATCTCACTTAAGAACGGCAGGGGCACTGCTGACCGAGTCATCGGCTACTGCGGCCACTTAGGCCGACGCAGACCACGTAGATGATGAAATGAATGTCGACATTGAAGCAACCTGCTGGGAGAACACTTCTTAAATGACGGGAATCAAAAATCATTGGTAAGCCTTTTTAAAAATGAAAATCTTATCATTTTCGTATGTACTATTTTAGAATTGTGTTATATAGACAGAAAAAATAGAAGCCGAATTCCTTAATACACAATGCTTATTGAATCACCAAAAGAACTAACTGGAATCACATAGAAGACCATCGACACAGGAACTGTCCAAATTATGTTTTAAGAATTTCCCGCAACCTTCACCTGCCGAAAATTTCCAAAAATAATACAACCGGAAATTGTGCATTTATGACATTGTCCGATTGGGATTTTGGAATTTGCCTCGCAAAAGAATGTCACAAACCACTTGCCACAATTTTTTAATCAACGGATGGAATTACCAGCGAGAGTTTTATAATTATAAACCAATCAACTTGCTACAATTTAATTGTGCGTCCATTGAAGAGAAGGCTTATGATGGCAAGACTACTTCAAAGTAAGCTTCACATAAACCACAAACTTTGAAAGCACTACCTAATTGATGTATTTTTTTTTCAGCAACAAAACGAAGCGGTAGGTATTGCAACAAATCCTGAAGTGAAGATGATTATAGTCGACAACATGTTTTAAATCTCATCCGTTAATAATCAAATAAATTTTTAATTTTTTTTCAAAATTGTATGTAATTTAGTATAATTTTGTTTTAAATTCAACGATAATAATGTATTTTCACTTAAAAAGCAATAACTGGATGTTAAAATGTAACTTCTTAGTTTTTGAGTAAATAAAAAAGATATTAAATGTACTTTTTTCAAAGAAAAAATACTTCTTTCTGGTTTTCCAAAATTTGATCTGCTCAGGTCAATTATTATAGTGGATTATACCTTTTTTATTTCGTTTTTAGCAAATAATAATAAAAAAAGAAATAAGCTGTTTTAAGTAGATTTTATTTTTTTTATTCAGACATATGTTTTATTTAACAAAATTAAAAACTTAGTATTTTTAATCATATTCCTATGTTTTGGTTCATCACGTTGGTATGTACAATACATATTTCTTTGTGATTTCATGTGGTCAATAGCATTAGTCAGAAACTCGTTCTTTTTTGAGAGGATTAAGATATCCTGACTTCGAACCTCACCTTCAAAATTTTCTATTACATCAGGTTTTTAAAACCGGTAAAGCATGACGTATCTCTTAACTTTAAATTGCAAGATGATTTTGCAAAGTACATATCTTTGCTTTTAGCTCAAGTTCAAATCATTTTGCTATTTCACTTAGTTTTCGTAATTTCTTATTAGTTATGAAAGTCTCATGTCTTCATTTGACTTTACCTGAAGTTTTGAAAAAAACTAGATTGTAATTCTTTTGTGGTTTTAAATACTTCGTTTAATTTTTGATGCTGATTAAGAATTCCAACTCGGATTTTATTTTATTTTATTATTTATTTTTGTATTTTTTTCAATATATTACAAGAACTTGATGTTATAATCTTAAGACTACAAATTCGTTATAGGAAATAGTAAAAAATTGTAAAGGAAGAAAATATTGAAGGAAAATAATTATAGATTTTGATTATCATCAAACATTTTTTTGAAAAAAAAAAACTATTTCATGAAATTGATAGCTTCGAAAAGCCTTTTATGTACATATGTATATAATTGCTTTCAAATTACAAACAAAATAATATCTCAAGATCCTAAATTGATAGAGTAATTCTGGATTCGGGTTTGAATTGAATTGAAGATGTTGACGGCATCGAAAGCAATAAATCATGAATGAAGAAAGGTATTTCAATTGAATTACAGATATCTACAATTTAAATTAGAAAAAGCAAAAATTAAGATAGTTCTTATTTTATTATTTATAAACACATCCTCACCAACTACATCACAGAGTTCGCCAAAAAATGTAAAAGGAAGATGTGAATTTCTGCAAAAAAGAACAGTGAAACAGAACAATTGGCCAATCCTCGGTGGTAGGTACTGTCTTGAAAAACTGACTGTAGATTAAATTAACTATTGTTCACATCATGAAGAAGGACTTGCATACACTTCAATCTTTCGCCTATCCGTAGCTGGCTGAAAGAAGTGCTTTGCATTACAAAGATGGTGACACATGACGTGAATGTGCTACTGCTATCAAACGCTGCAATTGATTCAACTTGTATTTGTTCAAGTTGGCTTGGCTATGAATGACCACCAAGTAAAGAGATTCCTCAACTACACAGCAACTCTCGACTTGTATATCTATCTCGACACATGAAGCATGTCAGATAGGTTTCATAGCGAAGCTTTTCAGTCTTCTGCGACATCGATCCCTTCGCTGTAATCGGCCCTTCTCATTCCTACAGGGTTAAAAATGAGGATATAAGCCATCAGAATAGAGCGATTTGATTGCCAGGAACAAAGTCTTGTTGAGAAGTGTAATTTTAACTAAAAAACAAAACAAAACAATATTCATATAATTTGTGTTTAAAATTAATGTGACGAACACATTTACCTTGAATTTGTACCTCTTCGCTCCAGAATAAATATGTCGGCGTTGCTGGCTTCCTACTCGGGGGATTCCACTTTTCTTGTTGCATCAATATCCTTGGTTTTTTTTTTATCTGAGGATTAAATTAAATTCATTAAATTCGTTATATATTTTTATTTCAATAAATTAATATTTTTTTACCTTCATTTGCATTATTGATAACGAATTTTGTTTTGTTAACATTTTCGAAGAATTGTCAAAATACTCACCTCGCTGTTAATCTGTCAAAACTGGACTTAACTCAAATTGGGCCACGTTCGCATTGCAGTTCTAGGGTGCACCTATACTTTCAGCACGATTTTTTCTTTTTTTAGCGGAATTTTTCATAAAAACCATAGAATTTGTGTGCCAAAAGCAGTCCAATATTATTTTTAGCACAGTTTTGACTAAAGAGAAGTTGCAAAATTCACTTTTCTTAAAATACTGCATTCATTTTTCAATTTTTGAATTCAACGGATCTCTTTTTTGAACGGCTCAGTTCACCTCACATTGTTTTCCCCATAGAGGAAATATATTATCTAGAGTCCCGACCGGTACCCGTCCTACCTGAAGAACCCCCAAATTTTATTCGAGGTGAACTCTCTCAAATTCGGGGTGAACTCTCACAAATTCGCTATCGGTGAATACATGTGAGTGGGGGAAAAAAAAAACAAAATGGGGTTTGGGCTAAAATAGAAACTTATGGAATTTTTGTGACCTGTCAAAAACGACAGTCAATTTTGCAAAACAAAACAATGGATTTCGGATTTGAAGAGTAAGTTTTTGTTAATTCTTTTGATATTTAATATAATTTGATATTTTTCAGAACAAAATTCCTTATAATGAAGAAAATATTGCAAGTTCACTTCATTGAATAAAAAGTAAGTAAAATTGCAGTGAGGGAGGTGCACCAATAATCGATTTATTTATAGTCTGTGTTTTCATTTTAGATGCTTGGAGATTGGAGGTTTCTTATTATTTTCGGAAAAAGTGTCAAGTATCCTATGGAAAGCTGCGGAAGCACATCCACTTGCTAAATGCTGGGAAGAAGAGCCGTGTCTTTCTCAAATCCAGCGATGAAGACGACGACGAGGGTGAAGAGAAACTTCAGTGTGAAGAATCGATGAAGTTTATCGAAGCCGTAGATGCTCGCAAGAAAGCCGAAGAGGATGAAAAGAAACAGAAATGGCTTGAAGAGCAGAGAGAACAAATGCGACGTGAAGACACTCGACCATTGTTCTAAGAGTTTGGGGTGTTTATGCAATCAACACCCAGTCAAAGGCAGTCTCTCTGGGCCAGATACAGCGACGAGAACAGCAACAGCATTTGCAGCAACAACATGAAGAACAACTTCGACAAGAAGCAGATGCTGACAATGAGATAACTTCCTCTGACTAGATTCCCGACGAACAGGAAAATTAACACGAGCAGGAACAGGATCAAAACCAAACTGTTCTACAGCGACGACAATGGTGTCGAGGAAAACTGAGAAATGTTGATATACATACGAAGCAAAGAACAACAGCGAAGGGTAGGATCATCGAAATCATGAAATAATTCACATTGGGAGCGTTGATGATGAGACTGAAATGGTGGAGAACATGTGCGAGGAAGAGGAAGGCCAACAACGAGGCCGAGGAGATGGATGAATTCATCTTCTTGGCAGACTTCGAGGATTCCAATCCCGACGTTGTTGGGCAGACTGAACAAGATTGTGAGATCGAATCCTATCAAAGTGAGTTCATGGTGGGGCTTGAGGAGTTTGGTTGACAACTTAATTTCTTTTGTACTTTCAGTCGAAGAAAATGGAGACATTCAATATCTGAAGGACGAAAGGAGGGACGACCAGGATGAAGATGACATCCATTCAAACCAACTCGATAACAGCTCTGATTCAAAATATGTCGTTGAAGATGTTGGTATAGTCAATGTTCAAGTGAGTATATTTATGGACAGGAAGAGAGACGAAATAATTGAATATTTGGATGCACAGTCATTTACCCGAGCTATTTCCCTGCGGCAACAATGAATCCTACAGGGAATGAAATTTGCAAACGTTGCATTTAAATTTTCAAATTTCTCAAAAACTGAAAATCTAAAATCAAATGAATATAATTTTCTTCAAGCAAAATACCTACTGCTAAAAGCATACAATTCATAGCTATAACGATATGTATATGCATAGCTCCTTTACATTGATAGGTAGACAGAGGCACAAAAAAATCCAAGGTAACTATGGCAACGAACTGTTTTTGTGTTTTTGCTTTCACATTTTCTCATTTTTTTTTAAATAAACAGCTGATTCAACTGACTCCCTCACACATCTTAATACTTATGAGGACAAAATAATATACTCCTTTCATTCCCACTCTTGCTTTAAAAATTTTATTTTCCAGTCGCTTTTAGATTCCACACCAAATTTCCGTACACACTGCGCCCTCATGCTCCGCCTTTCGTAACACAATTTTCTCGTTCATGAGAGTACTATTCAGTTTTATATACAAAGGTACTATCTATACTATTATCATCTTATATATAAAAACTAGCTGACCCGACAAACTTTGCTTCGTCATATAAATAATTTCTAGAGAATATTTTGCTAGAAACAAATAACTTATTGTAAGTGTGTAAGGATGTGGTATATAAGTGGGAGAGGTATAGTGCACTGTAAACGGTGACAAAATATTAAAATAACAAATCACCAAACAAATTTGTTTACTTTGTTAAAATTAATTCTTTAAAATTATATACTAATCGCTAATTATGACAATACTTCAAAAAAAAAAACAATATCAATCCCTTAATGCAAAAGAGTGTATCTACAATATTTTTTGTGATCCCATCTTTCGCCAATACAAACAAACTGGATTTTTTGCGCACTCGAGAGCATGCCACGTATAATTGTCCGTGTGAAATACATGAAGTGCTCAAATCTAAGCCGCTCACAGACATCGTTTGGCCTTCAGACTTATTGATAGATAGTCATTGCAAATGCCAATCTAATTGGAAATTGAAGGCGTTTGAATTGAATTGGCACATCTGTGGGTATAATAGGGATTCGCCGTAAAAATATATTTTCATCTCAGAATTTTCCATTTAGAAATATGATTTCGATAAAATTTTTCATCAATTTTTAATTACTAATCGCGTGCCGTTGCACAACCGTGGTGGGTTCAAATTACGAAACAAAATTACCGGAGGTCCAATTGTAAATTATGCGGTGGCATACCTTGTTAATCTAATGAGTTCAAAAACTCAGTTGGATAATTTACAGCTTCGGTAGCATCAAAAACTGTATCAATAGATTTGTATAACACCAAGTCTCCTGGTAACAAATGTTGTATCTTGAGATTTAATTTGTTGACATCCACATTTTTTGCTGGTAAAATTGCTCTTTCTGCCAGCCACTCGTGATTTGTATATTGTCTGTGCACATCGGGAAATATCTGGTCAATGAGAGAATCTTGTGAACCAATAAACGTGCAGAAATCGACCGGTAATTTTATGCATCCAGTTTCATCTGAAGTGACTTTTCCGTGTCCTATATCTAACAGTTGTTTCAGCGGATGGATCTTGAAGCATTTGAACACGCACATTTACTTTCAGTTGTACTCTTTCAACATTACGCCGCAGTGGCGATGATTTTAAGCACTCGTTGATCTCATCAGCGTACGTGGAACGCGGATTAACGGGAAGTGTTTGTCTGAAATCACCTGAAAGGAGTAATCGAGTGCCGGCAAATAGTGTGTCGCTGTTTTTTATATCTTTTTTAATGTCCTCTTCAACGCCTCAAGCGAATGTTTGTGTGCCGTAGTGCATTCATCTACCTCCATGCAATAAATTTGCCGCAACAGCCAATGCGATACCATTATTTGATCGTATTTTAGCAAGAATTAGCGAAATAAGGAATGTTTTGCCAGTTCCACCTGGTGCATACACCTTGTCCTGCGGAAACTGCGAGCATGATGTGGTCAAAAATGGTTCTTTGTTCATCATTTATTAGTGGGACATTGCGAGCAACAATCGCTGCCATTTCCACAGTTTTGTATTGTAGTTCACGATTCAATTCAGTGTCTATTAAATCAGATGCATTTCGGTGAATGCATACCGAATTGACTGAGTGGTAAGTTGGCACTGATAATGCAAAGATCCTCAATAGCAATCAATGCTTCATTGTACATAGCGTCACTGAATACTATCGTAAGATCGTTGCACCGTATACGATGTTGATGCAATTAAACCATGACACTTAGGAATATAAAAAATAGATAAAAACCTATTCTCAGACCTACCGAATGTATATGCAAAATTTCATTGAAATGGGTTAAGCCGTTTCGGAGGAATATGGCCACTAACACTGTGACAGGAATATTTTATATATATAGATGAATCGCAAAATGTGTTGGTAAGCGCATAACTCAACAACGCCTGAACCAATTTGGCCAATTCTTTTTTTAAAATGTTCGTTGAAGCTCAAGGATGGTTTTTACGGCGAGAAAAATTCCAATAATTGCCGGAAAAACCATAAAAACAGCCCTTTTCTCTTTTCCATACAAATGTTTTTTAACTAAAACGTAGTCGACTTAAAGAATTTGACTTCAAGTCATATCAAATTAAAAAAAAAGAAAAAAAGAAGAAAAAAGTGTGACTTTAATTCATATCAAATTAAAAAAAAAAAAGAAAAAAAAAAGAAAAAAGTGTAGATGTCGATTTGCTGTTGTTTTTCTTGGATTTTCTGTTACCTTTGCTTTTGTCAACTGATAAACGGCTGAAACAAATCCATATATCGTGTTTTGTGCAGAGTATTAGTGTTAGTGTTTGTTTAGTTAGTGTTTAGTGACAAAATAATTTATATTTGATATGCCTCCTAAAAGACGAAGCAATTTAGGTAGAAGTGCCCGAACTGCTACAAAACAAGCTAATTACCAAACTAATCGTACTGCACAAGAACGTGAAGACCAAATTGAACGTGAAAGAATTCGGATATCACAAACGCGTGAAGCGCGAGCGCGACATTCAACTAATGATCGCTCAAGTTTGAATCGAGCTGCTTTCAGTTACGATGTGTCAATTGACTACAGAAACTACCAATGTGTTGTTATTGGTTCTATGAACTCGGTTTGCTCACACTGTAAGACATTGAAATACAAAAACGAAGCTAATGGATTGTAGTGCGCAAATGGTAAAGTGAAATTGATACCATTGGATCCACCACCAGAGCCATTGTACTCATTGGTTTCAGGAATAGGAACAGATTCCATACACTTTTTGACACTTATCCAACACTATAACAATTGCTTTCAAATGACTTCATTTGGGGCAACAAATGTAGTTCGGGAAAACTTCATGCCAACTTTCAAGGTATGTATTATAGCAGTTATTCATAATTATTTTAGCGAACACAATTTTATATCACCTAATTTAAGATGTTTATTGATAGATATTAGTTACAACTAAATATATAATTTTTAAGATCAAATATTATTTAAGTTTGATCACTGACAATCCATAAATTTATACCCCATTGCTTATTTATTTTATTTTATAGTGTTTGGTAAAAAATAATATTTTTTTTTAATTAACAGATACAAGGGCAAATATATCACAGAGCAGGTTCACTGTTATCAGTGTCAGATAGCGACAGCAAATTCCTGCAAATTTATTTTATGGGCAATTCACCACATAACCCCTCCATTTTGTTTTTGCTATCCAAAGTGCCGCTAGCCCACGGCATCGTTTTTTTTTTGTTTGTGCTCACATCTATTCATGGACTAATTGTCAAAATTACAAATACAACAATGTAAACAAACGAGTTTTGGAGAGTGAAACGTAGGAAAGATTCCGGTCTTGGTAATGGAGTGTTTTTGGTTGCCATAGTTACCTTGGATTTTTTTGTGCCTCTGTCTACCTATCAATGTAAAGGAGCTATGCATATACATATCGTTATAGCTATGAATTGTATGCTTTTAGCCAAAAACACTCTAGTAAAGATATAAATCCTCGGTAGCCATATTGGTTTGCCTACAAACTAAACCGGAAACGGACCTGATAAAACAATTCTTAGTGTGCGTGAAAACACGTACCCTAAGACACAACTAATCAGTTCCGGTCCGAATCGAATTGTTGTTGGATTTCACATTTATTCATGGACATCATGTCAAAATTACAAATACAACAATGTAAACAAATGGGTTTTGGAGGGTGATACGTACGAAGGATTTATATCTTCATTAGAGTGTTTTTGCTTTTAGCAGTAGGTATTTTGCTTGAAGAAAATTATATTCATTTGATTTTAGATTTTCAGTTTTTGAGAAATTTGAAAATTTAAATGCAACGTTTGCAAATTTCATTCCCTGTAGGATTCATTGTTGCCATATTTTGAATATGGGGTATAGAAGTATGTATATACATAGATTTTTTAATGTTTATATTTCTACAATGTAGGTATATGTAGGTAGAGGGTGGATATGTAAGTAGTATCTAAGGAGATTGGCATGTACCTAGTGCTAGGCGGTGGAATAACTTTTTTTAAATACTGGTTCTAAACAATGAAGCCAAAAATAATAAAATAAATAAATGAAACTTTATTTATTTATTAACTTCCCATAGGATGTTATTGTAATGGGTCCGATTTGTCGAATTGAAAATTTTGACATTTATCGACGTCGAGAGTCGAAATAAAAGATTTTAGAAAGATGTCTGTGCGTGCGTGTGTACGTACGTTCGTACGTCCGTACGTTCGCGACGTTTTTTTTCGTCGTCCATTGCTCAAAAACCAGTAGATATCGACTTCAAATAAATTTTGTTATACAGGTAATAAAGCAGAAAGATGCAGAAAGGACTCTCAAAAAAATTGAGTGGGTGGTTTTTTTTACCATAGCAATTTAAAAAACAGTGGAAATGTTGGTTAACCCTCAATATCACACGAACCATTGACGCTAGAGACTTGAATTAAATTTTATATTATATATTGACACGTGATACAAAACAAGAATATTTTTGAAAAAGAAAAATCCAATTAACGGTTTTTTTTATAAATCAAAAAAACTGAAAAAAAAATTGTCACCTCGAAAAAACGGCTTATTTGAGAAAGCACTTTTCATGACAAGAATTACTCTTGGAGGATTTGTCAATTCCTCGCAAGAGGCAGTACCCGTGAAAAAAGTTAGGTGGCACAGGCAGGGATTGAACCCAAGACCCCTTGCATGACAGTCCAACGCACTTTTTTTTTTTTTTTTTATTTTACCAATTCATTTTTATTAATTCATTCTTAAGACTATCTTAAAGCTGGACAAAAATTCATAAAACTAGCCTAATTATCCATAACTTATTACTAACTTACTGGTCCCATACGGACACTCTAAGTTAAACTATAATACTTAATACTAATGCCTTTCGGCCCTAAGATCTATTTTACTTCAATTAAATTTTATTTATTTTGTATTTATTAGAAAATTTGAAAAAACTAATATCAATATCCTTTTTTATTTTTACTTAAAACTACTTAAAATAAGGTCCTTAATATAAAACTTAAAGCTAACTAAAACTACCTATTCTACCTATAAACTACTTAAAACTAGAACAACCACAGCAGCAAATCTAACTAACATTTTTTGTTTTTCCATATTTTGGTCTTTTTTTTTTTTTTTTCTTATTCCATGTTTTTTTTTAATTTTTTTTTTTTAATTATTTTTTTGTGTTTTTTTTTGTTTTTTTGTTTTTTTTTTTTTTTTTTTTTTTTTTTTTTTTTTTTTTATTTTTTTTTTGTGCCACCATGCCTATTCTACTTAAAACTAAACCCTAAAACTATAAAACAAGTATGTAAGCCGGCCAAGGCTTTAAACCCCATCCCGACTACCCACTATCAAGTGCCGATTGAAGCCACCAAAACTGGTTCTCCTGCTTCACCCTATCAGTTCGGTCCCGTTCGGACACAGCCCTACTGAACCGAAGGAGCTCTGCTCCGCCTTGTGCCATGACGTCCCGATTGTACAGGAGTCGCCTATCCACGGTTCGTCGTCTGACGTGGTAGATTAACGGAACTGCCAATCTATCCTGTATCAGACCGCATCTATCTAAAAAGAGGAATGCCTCTGGTGGAATGAAGCCGCTCAAGCGTGCACTCTCAAAATACTCGTTGTTCGGATAGAACGCCCCAAAAATTAAATTATTGGTCGAAGACATAGCTCTTGCAATGTGACCTCGAACGAGTTTTATCACGAAATTGTCAATTCTGTTGATTCGAGCCCCGTTGTATAGGACCTCGTTGGAATAGTAATGCACGTAAGAAGATTCGGCTGTTCGATATAAGCCGGTACAGCGTCGTAAACACTGCCGCTCGAACACCCGAAACTTCTCCATCTGGGAAGGGGCAACGTTGAACCACACAGGACAACCATAAACGATCATCGGCCGTATGAGGGCCATGTAGCAAATTACCTTCACTCTGGGGTCAAGCCGACGTCCAACGCACTAACCATCACGCTACCATTGTTACTATCAAAATAAGACCACTCAAGCAAAAAAGAAAGAGTTAAATTAAAATAATAGTTGTGGTTATTTTCAATTTTCTCAAAAACTAAAAGACATAAAATCATCTAGTTTACAGTTTTTGATCAAAAACAAATAAGAGTAATAAATTGTGAAATAAAAACAATGGTAGATAATCTTGAAGTATTGAAAAATTACACTTTAAACCTTTTTTTTAACTTTTTTTACTCAAATTTTGAGTTTAAAATTAAATTTTTCAAAAACTACGCATAGTTTTGACTTGAATTAAAAACTGGCTGATAAAACAGAATGTTGACTTTAAAAAAATGTATAAAACTTAATTGTAAGTATCACCGTTATTTTTTAATTATTTTTTTCCATTTTAAATAATAATTTTTTTAAATTGCCCCTACCGCCTAAACGAGGGGGATAGACCCCCCTCCCATAGTAAAAAATGCTTGTATTAAGCCCCTCTACCAAAAACCGTTATTATATCTTGGCGCCAAAGTTATCGTACTCGTGCCTTTCAAAACTTTGAGATATTGGCTTCAAACTAATTTTATCTTATAAATAATATTGTTTTCAACATTCGAACAAATTTTGAGAAAAATCGAATTGACAGTTTTCTTACAAAAAATAAAAACCTAATTTAATTTCATTCATCAAAATTAATTTCATTCATCAAAAAACGCTACAATTTGCATTCGAAAGAAATAGGACAGGGCTGCCACTTTTGAACGTAAGAACTATGTTAACAACTTCATATGGATATAGGTTAACTGCATTTTAAAAATAAAATAAATTAATACTGTAATTTGTACCTACATAATTGCGTATTTACTATGCTTAAGAAATAGAAAACATTAATCTACATTTGTTCGTTATATTTCTAAAAATATCCAACATTGTAAAGGTGATATAATATCTATCTACCTATATTTATCCTTATAAAAAACAAACAATAAATATCTGACCATTATGAGCATTATATTAATTTTCTTATTCATTTCATTCATTGAATTTCTAATTGAATTTCTCATTCATTCTAATAACTGTTTGTTCACTTACAAAAATTAGCAATTCCTTTAATTTTAAGTGTGAAACATATTTTATGTAATATAAAACATTTTTGAACAATCTGAATTCCCTTGAAAATGTTTTTAAATGTCATACGTTAAAATTTAAAATCTACTGTAGTTCACGGAAACATTAAAATAAAATTTTAGTTCACGTAAATGCATTATAGTATACCTATTGGTAGGTACGATAAGGTGAAATGAAAAATAAGTCTTAAATTACTAGTAAATTATTCTATTATATTTACGTTCAAAAGTGGCAGCCCTGTCCTATTTCTTTCGAATGCAAATTGTAGCGTTTTTTGATGAATGAAATTAATTTTGATGAATGAAATTAAATTAAAATAAATTTTTACCAAGTTTTAGTATTGTTTTTATCTTTTGTAAGAAAAGTGTCAATTCGATTTTTCTCAAAATTTGTTTGAATGTTGAAAACAATATTTTTTATAAAATTAGTTGGAAGCCACAATCTCAAATTTTTGAGAAGATATTTGAGTGGAAAAAATTTGTTTACCAAATTTGCGTACTATTTTTTGTAGATTTTATTTTATTGAGTATCGAAAACAATATTTTCTGTGAAATAAAATAAGTTTGAAGCCAAATTTTTTAATTTTTGAAAAGCTATTTGAGTAGAAAGAAAATTTTTTCCAAGTTTTAGTATTGTTTTTTTTGTAGGTTTTTATTTTTTGTAAAAAAAACTATTAATTCGATTTTTTTTTAAATTTGTCCTAATTTTGAAAACAATATTTCCTATAAGTTAAAATTAGTTGGAAGTCATAATCTCAAATTTTTGAAAAGATATTTGAGTCGAAAATCAATTTGTACCACCTTTTATAATTTTTTTTTAGGTTTTTATTTTTTGTAAAAAAATTGTCAATTCGATTTTTCTCAAAATTTTTCCTAATGTTGAAAACAATATTTCTTATAAGTTAAAATAAGTTTGAAGCCTTAATCTCAAGTTTTTGAAAAGATATTTGAGTCGAAATTCAATTTTTACCAACTTTGAGTAATGTTTTTTTTTAGGTTTTTATTTTTTGTAAAAAAACTGTCAATTTTATTTTTCTTAAAATTTTACCAGATGTTGAAAACGTTATTATTCGTTGCACAAAATTGTTTTGGAGATAAAATCATTTCTTATTAGAAAATTTTCGAGGTGACAATTTTTTTCAGTTTTTTTGATTTATAAAAAAAACCGTTAATTGGATTTTTTTTTCAAAAATATTCTTGTGTTGTATCACGTGCCAATATATAATATAAAATTTAATTCAAGTCTCTAGCGTCAATGGTTCGTGAGATATTGAGGGTTAACCAACATTTTCACCTGTTTTTTTAAAATTGCTATGGTAAAAAAAACCACCCACTCAATTTTTTTGAGAGTCTTTTCTGCATCTTTCTGCTTTATTACCTGTACCTATAACAAAATTTATTTGAAGTCGATATCTCTAGACGTACGAACGTACGTACACACGCACGCACAGACATCTTTCTAAAAATCTTTTATTTCGACTCTAGTGACCTTGAAACGTCGAGAAATGTCAAAATTTTCAATTCGACGAATCGGACCCATTACAATAACTTCCAATGGGAAGTTAATAAATAAATAAAGTTTTATTTATTTATTTTATTATTTTTGGCTTCATTAGAACCAGTATTTAAAAAAAGTTATTCCACCGCCTAGCACTACATGCCAATCTCCTTAGATACTACTTACATACCCACCCTCTACCTACATATACCTACATTGTAGAAATATAAAATTATAAATATTAAAAAATTTATATACATACTTCTATACCCCATATTCAAAATATGGCAACAATGAATCCTACAGAGAATGAAATTTGCAAACGTTGCATTTAAATTTTCAAATTTCTCAAAAACTGAAAATCTAAAATCAAATGAATATAATTTTCTTCAAGCAAAATACCTACTGCTAAAAGCATACAAAATACAATTCAAAGCTATAACGATATGTACATATATATGCATAACTCCTTTACATTGATAGGTAGGCAGAGGCACAAAAAAATTCAAGGTAACTATCATAGAGGAAATATATTATCTAGAGTCCCGACTTAATGGGTTTGCTCTCTTTCGGCCTACAAACTAAATTGAGAAAATTTTGCCCATTAGCATAAGCATGTGTTAGTTGTCCCGTGCATTTCTTATGGGAAAATCCAGATTCTATGTAGTTGTTATGGGCTTTTGGTGAAGTTTGCACAATTAGGGGGAAAACAATGTGAGGTGAACTCAGCCGTTCAAAAAAGAGATCCGTTGAATTCAAAAATTAAAAAATGAATGCAATATTTTAAGAAAAATGAATTTTGCAACTTCTTTTTAGTGAAAACTGTACTAAAAATAATATTTGACTGCTTTTGGCAAACAAATTCTTTGATTTTTATGAAAAGTTTCACTTAAAACAGAAAAAATCGTGCAGAAAGTATAAACGCACCCTAGAACTGCAATGCGAGCGTAGCCCAATTTGAGTTGTTTCCAGTTTTGACAGATCAACAGCGAGGTGAGTATTTTGACAACAAAAATGAAATCAAAACAAAAACAAATACTGAATATTTTTTCTTTCAAAAATATAATTTATTCAGATTTTTATTTTGAGAAGCACCAAAGGTTGCTTCTAACCAGAAGATTTAAGTAACTCGAAATCTAGATCGTTCAAATCGAATGCATCTATTAAATCAGCCACACCAATGAAATCCGGATCGAAAAAGTTGGAATCGGTAAGTCCCAGTCGGGTTGGGCATACGATACGAGCAGTATCGTGGTCGTCGCGCGTAAGTTCACGTTCATCAAGAGCATCATCCAATTCGAACAAGTTTCATCATCGTCTTCGTCGTCATCATCAAGCGATAAAATTGACAAAGCTTGAAGCGCCAAAGAGAACACCAAGTCGCCCAGCAAATCTGTTTTATCTAGCAGCGAAAAGAGTAGTGCACAGAGGCCGGGAGCGGTATCTTGCAATCAATCCATTCCACCTGCCAGACGTAAATGACGAAGTTCAAGGAAACTAAATTAGGAAGTTCAAGGAACGTAACTCACGACGTTAAAGGCACTCTAGTGTGTCCAGTGATGGGTGTAGCCTAGATGATAACCGCGAATACGGTGCTATTAACATGAGCCACGAAGACCTGAGTGATATTAGCTTCATCTATTGAAGATGAAGCTACGAACGGTTCTCTATTAAATACAAATTAACCCGAACGGCAACTAGAGAAAGAGGAAGAGGAACGTAAGGAGTAAAAAACTGAAGAAACTACATAGCAGTCACGAAGAAGAAGATGATGATGACAAAGACGACGAGGATGGAGATGAATTTGTTGAACAATCTTCCAAACCATCCAAAAACTCTGGAACTGATAACACCAAGAGAAAGCATAAGTTGTTCCGGTTGAGGTGAGAGATTGTATTTTTTAAATTTATCTCATGTATCTCATGCATACATTTGGATACGGATAGGCGAAAGATTGAAGTGTATGCGAGTCCTTCCTCATGATGTGAACAATAGTTAATTTAATCTACAGTCAGTTTTTCAAGACAGTACCTGCCACCGAGGATTGGCCAATTGATCTGTTTACTATGTTCTTTTTTGCACAAATTCACAGTTGAATATCCTCCTTTCACTTTTATGGCGAACTCTGTGATATAGTTGGTGAGGATGTGTTTATAAGTAATAAAATAAGAACTATCTTAATTTTTGCTTTTTCTAATTTAAATTGTAGGTCTCTGGAATTCAATTAAAATACCTTTCTTCATTCATGATTTATTGCTTACGATGCCGTCAACATCTTCAATTCAAACCCGAATCCAGAATTACTCTATCAATTTAGGCTCTTTAGATATTATTTTGTTTGTAATTCGAAAGCAATTATATACATACATAAAAGGCTTTTCGATGCTATCAATTTCATGAAATAGTTTTGTTTTTCAAAAAAAATGTCTGATGATTATCAAAATCTATAATATCTTCCTTCAATATTTTCTTCCTTTACAATTTCTTACTATTTCCTATAACGAATTTGTGGTCTTAAGATTATAACATCAAGTTCTTGTAATATATTGAAAAAAATACAAAAATAAATAATAAAATATTAAATAAAATAAAATCGGAGTTGGGATTCGTAATCAGCATCAAAAATTAAACGAAGTATTTAAAACCACAAAAGAATTACAATCTAGTTTTTTTCAAAACTTCAGGTAAAGTCAAGAGTCTTTCATAACTAATAAGAAATTACGAAAACTAAGTGAAATAGCAAAATGATTTGAACTGGAGCTAAAAGCAAAGATATGTACTTTGCAAAATTATCTTGCAATTTAAAGTTAAGAGATACGTCATGCTTTACCGGTTTTAAAAACCTGATGTAATAGAAAATTTTGAAGGTGAGGTTCGAAGTCAGGATATCTTAATCCTCTCAAAAAAGAACGAGTTTCTGACTAATGCTATTGACCACATGAAATCACAAAGAAATACATACCAACGTGATGAACCAAAACATAGGAATATGATTAAAAATACTAAGTTTTTAATTATTAAATTAAACATATGTCTGAATAAAAAAATAAAATCTACTTAAAACAGCTTATTTGTTTTTTTATTATTATTTGCTAAAAACGAAACAAAAGATAAAAAAGGTATAATCCACTATAATAATTGACCTGATCAAATTTGGGAAAACCAGAATGAAGTATTTTTCTTTGAAAAAAGTACATTTAATATCTCTTTTATTTACTCAAAAACTAAGAAGTTACATTTTAACATCCAGTTATTGTTTTTTAAGTGAAAATACATTATTAGCGTTGAATTTAAAACAAAATTATACTAAATTACATACAATTTTGAAAAAAAAAAATACAAATTTATTTAAAAACTAGCTTCGCCGCGAACCTTGATTATTAACGGATGAGATTTAAAACATTTCGTCGACTATAATCATCTTCACTTTAGGATTTGTTGCAATACCGCTTCGTTTTGTTGCTGAAAAAAAAACACATCAATTAGGTAGTGCTTTCAAAGTTTGTGGTTTATGTGAAGCTTACTTTGAAGCAGTCTTGCCATCATAAGCCTTCTGGTCAATGGACTCACAATTAAATTGTAGCAAGTTGATTGGTTTATAATTATAAAACTCACGCTGGTTATTTGATCCGTTGATTAAAAAATTGTGGCAAGTCGTTTGACATTCTTTTGCGAGTCAAATTCCAAAATCCCAATAGGACCATATCATAAATGCACAATTTCCGGTTCTATTATTTTTGGAAATTTTCGGTGGGTTGCGGGAAATTCTTAGAACATCATTTGGACTGTTCCTGTGTCGATGGTCTTCTATGTGATTCCAGTTAGTTCTTTTGGTGATTCAATAAGCATTGTGTATTAAGGAATTCGGCTTCTATTTTTTCTGTCTATATAAGAAAATTCTAGAATAGTACATACGAAAATGATTAGATTTTCATTATTCAAAAGACTTACCAATGATTTTTGATTCCCGTCATTTAGGAGAAGGAGGTGTTCTCCCAGCAGGTTGCTTCAATGTCGACACTCATTTCATCATCTACGTGGTTTGCGTCGGCCTAAGTGGCCGCAGTAGCCGCTGACTCGGTCAGCAGTGTCCCTGCTGTTCTTTAGTGAGATATTTGGCGTTACAAGCATCAATTTAGATCTAGAAGGTGAAGATTAATCAAGTTAATCACGATATGATTGTTTCAATTTGTACTTACTACACAACTGAACCTCATGTGCAGTTGCACTCAATGAAACCAGAATTGTAGGTCTCTGGAATTCAATTAAAATACCTTTCTTCATTCATGATTTATTGCTTACGATGCCGTCAACATCTTCAATTCAAACCCGAATCCAGAATTACTCTATCAATTTAGGCTCTTTAGATATTATTTTGTTTGTAATTCGAAAGCAATTATATACATAAATAAAAGGCTTTTCGATGCTATCAATTTCATGAAATAGTTTTGTTTTTCAAAAAAAATGTCTGATGATTATCAAAATCTATAATATCTTCCTTCAATATTTTCTTCCTTTACAATTTCTTACTATTTCCTATAACGAATTTGTGGTCTTAAGATTATAACATCAAGTTCTTGTAATATATTGAAAAAAATACAAAAATAAATAATAAAATATTAAATAAAATAAAATCGGAGTTGGGATTCGTAATCAGCATCAAAAATTAAACGAAGTATTTAAAACCACAAAAGAATTACAATCTAGTTTTTTTCAAAACTTCAGGTAAAGTCAAGAGTCTTTCATAACTAATAAGAAATTACGAAAACTAAGTGAAATAGCAAAATGATTTGAACTGGAGCTAAAAGCAAAGATATGTACTTTGCAAAATTATCTTGCAATTTAAAGTTAAGAGATACGTCATGCTTTACCGGTTTTAAAAACCTGATGTAATAGAAAATTTTGAAGGTGAGGTTCGAAGTCAGGATATCTTAATCCTCTCAAAAAAGAACGAGTTTCTGACTAATGCTATTGACCACATGAAATCACAAAGAAATACATACCAACGTGATGAACCAAAACATAGGAATATGATTAAAAATACTAAGTTTTTAATTATTAAATTAAACATATGTCTGAATAAAAAAATAAAATCTACTTAAAACAGCTTATTTGTTTTTTTATTATTATTTGCTAAAAACGAAACAAAAGATAAAAAAGGTATAATCCACTATAATAATTGACCTGATCAAATTTGGGAAAACCAGAATGAAGTATTTTTCTTTGAAAAAAGTACATTTAATATCTCTTTTATTTACTCAAAAACTAAGAAGTTACATTTTAACATCCAGTTATTGTTTTTTAAGTGAAAATACATTATTAGCGTTGAATTTAAAACAAAATTATACTAAATTACATACAATTTTGAAAAAAAAAAATACAAATTTATTTAAAAACTAGCTTCGCCGCGAACCTTGATTATTAACGGATGAGATTTAAAACATTTCGTCGACTATAATCATCTTCACTTTAGGATTTGTTGCAATACCGCTTCGTTTTGTTGCTGAAAAAAAAACACATCAATTAGGTAGTGCTTTCAAAGTTTGTGGTTTATGTGAAGCTTACTTTGAAGCAGTCTTGCCATCATAAGCCTTCTGGTCAATGGACTCACAATTAAATTGTAGCAAGTTGATTGGTTTATAATTATAAAACTCACGCTGGTTATTTGATCCGTTGATTAAAAAATTGTGGCAAGTCGTTTGACATTCTTTTGCGAGTCAAATTCCAAAATCCCAATAGGACCATATCATAAATGCACAATTTCCGGTTCTATTATTTTTGGAAATTTTCGGTGGGTTGCGGGAAATTCTTAGAACATCATTTGGACTGTTCCTGTGTCGATGGTCTTCTATGTGATTCCAGTTAGTTCTTTTGGTGATTCAATAAGCATTGTGTATTAAGGAATTCGGCTTCTATTTTTTCTGTCTATATAAGAAAATTCTAGAATAGTACATACGAAAATGATTAGATTTTCATTATTCAAAAGACTTAACAATGATTTTTGATTCCCGTCATTTAGGAGAAGGAGGTGTTCTCCCAGCAGGTTGCTTCAATGTCGACATTCATTTCATCATCTACGTGGTTTGCGTCGGCCTAAGTGGCCGCAGTAGCCGCTGACTCGGTCAGCAGTGTCCCTGCTGTTCTTTAGTGAGATATTTGGCGTTACAAGCATCAATTTAGATCTAGAAGGTGAAGATTAATCAAGTTAATCACGATATGATTGTTTCAATTTGTACTTACTACACAACTGAACCTCATGTGCAGTTGCACTCAATGAAACCAGAAGATGTTGCTTTAGTTGCAGCTGCAAGAGTCGTTTTTTTTGGTCGGCTTGTACTATACTTCTTGGCAGCTGATGAATGGGCAAAGAACGTTGGCAATCCTAAAGAACCATACAATTTAAAATATCCGTGTTAAGATTACTCATAAGTAAATGAATGAACTTACCTGATTTGCCTGCATACTCTGCCGTTGCTATTGCCGCTGTTAAGTCATTCCAAAACTGGGCGGTCGACTATTGAATGTCAAAGCTTTCCCTTGCACCATTCAATTGAATTTCACAAAGTCGATGACATAGCTGTAGCTGAGGATGTTCGCTAATTCGGAATTGAATTCGTGATTCTGGTGGTGTTGTCGCATTCCATGAATCTTACTATTGGCAGAGATGTTGACAGCGTTGCCACAATGTTACAAGTGTAACAAAAGTGTTACACTTTTCTTATTTTTTTTTGTATTTGTTACTATGTTACTTTTTTTTTCTTTTTGTTACACTTTTTTCTCCAAACTTTTTTTTCTTTAAAAATTTACTTTATGATTTTTTTAATCAGTGTGAAGTGCGCTTAAACAACACTTCCACCTATTTGTACACCTACGTCCTAAATTAAGTTGAAATCACCTTCATTCGATTTGATCGAACCAATTTAACTAATAGGTACCACTTGAATACCATTGAATCAATAATGTTTGCAAAACAAATAAAAGATCAATACTCGCTTAATTTGCCTAAACATGTTTTAGGTAAAACTTAAAATGTGTCTTACTTATACTAATTTATTAACTTATTATTTAATGTATAGTTTTGTACTGAATTTAAAAACTGTGATGAAGAAAACTTATGTTCCTATTAGGTTAGGTTAGGTTGGAGTGGCTGTCCAGATGTCATCGACTCACTTAGACCGCAAGGGTCCATTGTGATACCACTAATGAGGTTACTCATGGGGGAGTAATGAAAATTAAACAAACCATTTTGTGCTTTTAATAAAGTTAGAGAGACACTTTGTGTCAATCGTTGCCAGTTCACTGGTATTGTCGAAGAAGGGATTGCCAAGAAAGTTATTCCTTCTAATGGAGAGTGCTGGACATGTACATAGAAGGTGTTGGACTGTTTCCTCTTCCTCCTCGTCCATGCAGCTTCTACAAAAGTCATTTGTGTAGACCCCTAGCCTCAGAGCATGTCTTCCTATGAGGCAGTGTCCTGTTATTACTCCAATTGTAGAGCTTATATTTTGTCTGCTCAGGGATATCAAGCCTTTTGACCGATTTAAATCTATGCTTGGCCATATTTGCTTGGTTGCTAGGCAGGTGGTACTCTGTGACCATCTAGCATTTGTTGCTTCTAGAGCATATTGTTTGAGAAGATATTTGCATGTAGCAAGTGGTGTTCCTATGTTATGTTTTTGTCTAACATTAGGCAGAAGTGTTCCGTTTTTGGCGAGCTCATCGGCTTTACAATTTCCCGGAATGTCTCTGTGGCCCGGCACCCAAATGAGGTGAATATTAAACTGTTCTGTCATCTCATTCAGAGATGATCGACAATCGTGGACTACTTGTGAGTTTGTGGAGACAGACGCGAGAGATTTAAGAGCAGCCTGGCTGTCCGAGAAGATTCGTATATCCCTGCAAGATATAACGTTTTCTCTGAGCCAGGATAGTGCCTCTTTAATCGCCATTACTTCTGCCTGGAATACACTACATTGATTGGGAAGTCTATATGATAGACTTAGATTCAGTTGTTCCGAATAGATACCACTTCCAACTCCGTAATCGGTCTTTGAACCGTCTGTATAGAAGTGTATCGCATTGTCTTCCAGGGGTCTCTCTTCTTCCCAGGAGGATCTTGAAGGGATGGACACATGGAAGTTTTTACCGAATACCATTTTAGGGGTGGTATAGTCGAAGCGATCTGGGATAGATCTGAAATTGTCTACAATGATAGTATGTCCAGTATTGTTACTGTTCCATTGAGAGGTGGCTCTTGGACAACATGTTCCTATTAAAAATAAAAAATTTAGTTCAAGAGCATTCTTTGATTTTAATCATTTTTTTTTTTCAATTTGTTACATTTTTTTCGCTTTTGTTACGTTTTTTAAAAAAATGTGTTACACTTTCGTGAAGCCCAGCGGCAACGCTGGATGTTGACACTTTTATCGTCAACGCCTGCGCCCACCATAGCCGCTGAGACAGATCTCAACGATCATGATACAGCAGCAATTGAGTGTAGAAATATATACTTTCACTTCAACAGGCTTCGAATAACTATTTACAAATAAAGGCGAAAGTCTGCGGTTAAAAACATTGATATTAAGAGAAATATAATATAAAATTCACCTGGGGACTAGCGCCCTTGTTTTGAGCAAACCTTCCAAATTTCTTGAGAGAAATTGCTTTCTGTATCATGGTTTGTAATCGGCAGCACCCGAAATGAAAACACTAAGGAGATGCTAATAAAGTCGATTTTTATTCTTATGTACCTACATCTTCTTGAGTTGGTAGTAAAGTATATTATTGGAGCAATCCATAGCTGAAACAAAGCAACATAAATATTCTTTTGTTTACGAGATTAATTTTTTTAACGTACCTACCTACTTGAGCTCCGAGTAGAGTAAGTCTCATTGTTTTCTTCTGGTTCCTGGTCTATCGTTTTTTCAATTAAATGCACTTGTAGCTCTTAATCGTTAAGGTTTTTGATCTGAAAAGAAATAAATTCTGTTAAATGTTTAGACAAAACAAAATAATTTACAAAAACTTACTTGTAGAATCTCAAATTAAATGTTTTGTTTTTGAAATCGAAATTGTGGAACTGTCATTTTTGACAAGAATTCAATCTGACATTTTGCCTTTTTTCCACCACTCACATGTATTCACCGATACGGAATTTGAGAGAGTTCACCTCGAATAAAATTTGAGGGTGTTTCAGGTAGGACGGGTACCGGTCGGGACTCTAGATAATATATTTCCTCTATGGTAACTATGGTAACGAACTGTTTTTGTGTTCTTGTGCCGTGCAAATGAAATGCCGATTTATCTAAAGAAAAATTAGATCTTTTTTATTTTTCTGGTTCGAGGAAGTGAAAAGATTATAATTCTTCCAATTTAAAAATAAAAAAAGTTCTATTATAATAGCTTGAATTACCAATTTTGTATCACTTCCTCGAACAATAAAACTGAAATTAAGTTAAAATTTTCTGTACAAATAACTCGAAGAAGATACTTACAATGACGTCGATAAAAAGAGCACACAAATGGGGGTAGTTGCACTGCACTGAACATGAGCAGATGAATAAAAAAATGTGTCTATGGATACTTACACACGCATACCTATAGATGTATAGTAGCAACTAGCATTCACATGAGCGCGACCAACGAACGACGAATGAATTACAAAATGTGAGTGTATATACGTTTGAAGACATATTTCCACACAAATTCTTAACAAAATGATAGCAATATAGTTTCTATTTGATTTATGATGCATACTTTTACTTTTCAATATCATATATTAATAAATTTAAGAAAACAAATTTATTCGTAGCGAAAAAAATTGTAGTTGATACGAACTGTCAAACTTTATTCGCGTTCCACATTATCCACACTCGCAACGGATAAAATAATCGCGCGTACTTAACCTAAAAAAATCATTCTTGTTTTGGTTTCGGTGGTGAATGGTGTTCGGCTGTCAAACTTCATTCGCGACGCATTAAAAACTCTCATGTGAAAGAAATGTCAAAATCGACGAATATTCGTTCATTCGTTGGTCGTTCTCATGTGAATATTGCTTATGAGAACATTAAAAACACAAATTTGTTTTTTTTTTACCGCAAACTATATTTTTCGGTTGCAAAAAACGTTTCTAGGTATGAATAAAAGAAAGAAAAGAAGAAAATAGACAAAAATTTCGTTCTGTTTTCAACTAAAAAATTGAAATGGTTTTGTATTTTGTTTGTTTTCACGTACGGCTTGGCCTTTACTACGTAATATTTTACTTAAGTTTTTTTTCTAAAGTGTTTATTTCGGTAAGGAAGTGTTTTTTGATTATAAACTAAAATTAATATTATTGTAGAAAATAATTGAGAAATTTTTCCATATGCTAATACTAATATTCAAAAAATGTTCGTGGTTACTATTTGCGAAGCAACGCGAGCACGGGTCGGCTAGTAGTTTATATATACAAAGGTAATATCTCCTCGAGTGTACATTTAAAATCCATTTTTGGTTTTCATTTTGATACTGCCTTAACACTGTCATGAAAATTCTGGTAATTTCGTGGAAAATATATCCCAGTTTTTAATGTATGCGTAAATTGATCCCAGCATTAAATAGATGCGTGTAACTTGACGTCATAGACACACCATATAAAGACCGGAATCTTTCGTACGTTTTACCCTCCAACACCCATTTGTTTACATTGTTGTATTTGTAATTTTGACATTACGTCCATTTTGAAATTTGAAATCCAACAACAATTCGATGCGGTGTATTTACTTGTTTTGACAGATGTTTTTTTTTTATTTAATTGCTATGGTGAACATAAAAGTATCAGCTGTTCGGGAAAATGAATTTCCGTCAAAATAAGAAATAAAATAAAAAATACATTTTTAGAGAAAAATAAATGCCCAATTACACTTTTTTTTCTCAAAAAAAATTCTTTGTATGATTCCCGATCGATCAGTATATAATTTTCATTTCTAATCAAAGGGAAACACCGTCAAATATCGATTAAAATTTTTAAATTTGCAAGTAGACACAATATGGTATCCTCATTTGAACCAATTTCCGCACCACATTGGAACTCACTTGGAAGTGTTCTTATAAGTTTTTGTGATTGTAACTAAAAAGTGTGAATGCAACTTTCTTACTCACACTTCAAGGATTCCAGGAAGGTATAAACCATTCCTGTAGGTACATAATTGTACCAAGGACACGACCGAATGAGTTCTAATGTTTGCATTTTTAAACATTTTTGATAGGAAAATACAAATAGTGGAACTCACTTGGACGTGTTCTTATAAGTTTTTTGATTATAATTAAAAAGTGTGAATGCAACTTTCTTACTCACACTTCAAGGATTCCAGGAAGGTATAAACCATTCCTGTAGGTACATTATTGTACCAAGGACACGACCGAATGAGTTCTAATGTTTGCATTTTTAAACATTTTTGATAGGAAAATACAAATATTGCAACTCACTTGGAAGTGTTCTTATCAGTTTTTGTGATTGTAACTAAAAAGTGTGAATGCAACTTTCTTACTCACACTTCAAGGATTCCAGGAAGGTACAAACCATTCCTGTAGGTACATTATTGTACCAAGGACACGACCGAATGAGTTCTAATGTTTGCATTTTTAAACATTTTTGATAGGAAAATACAAATATTGCAACTCACTTGGAAGTGTTCTTATCAGTTTTTGTGATTGTAACTAAAAAGTGTGAATGCAACTTTCTTACTCACACTTCAAGGATTCCAGGAAGGTAAAAACCATTCCTGTAGGTACATTATTGTACCAACGACACGACCGAATGAGTGCAATGTTTGTACCCCTGATAGTGAGTAGTTTCCGTAGAGCAGACTTGGTCCGGCGAGTAGCCAAGTATACCTTAACCCAAAAACGCTCTGTAGGGCGTCTGAACTACTGAATTAAAACTCAATCGAAACCTCCAGCGAGTTGCTAAATAAAAGAGTCGATCTAGTTGACTTCAGAGTTTGAAGTGATTGAATATATTTTTATCATTCCCATTATACACAAAACTATTAAACTTCGTATACACCCAACCATACTTCGACAATCGATAACGTTCTATCGATATTCTCACAATATGCACAATCAGCATTTGACCTTACCATGCATTTGTTTCAAAAATCAACGACACTTGAAATAGGAAATACAAAAATACTCGTGCACTAAAAGTGTCATATGAGTATTTTTGTTTATATTGTATTTCTCCTATAGTTCGTGCACTGAAGGTGCCGATTGAACTATATGGGTATATTATAAACAAAGTGTGCCAATAGAAATATGAATACTTTTGTTTATTACGATTCGGCTCTATAGCTATAGCTATAGCCAACGCGGTGACCGACGCGACGGGACAAAGTATGTGCGATGGATATGGATGGGAAACCGAGTATCAAGTATCGAAGCAGGTTGAATGTATTCTTAATTGTTTGGCGGCAATTAGTTAAGTGGTCGCTGGTGCGATCCCTTCACACCACCCTTCCAGGGAGAAAAAGGAGAAATCATGGCATATTATGATTTCTTCTTTTTATGCGACACTTGTACAATGGGGATTTTGATTTTGTATTTTGTTTATGATTTTCAACTTTGAATATTGTATGTTTTTGTTTTGTTTTTTTTTTTTTTTTTGTTTCAAATTGCTTATCAATATGTAATTATGTTTAAATTATTTTATTTAATTTTGTTTCCAATTGCTTATCATTATATAGTTATGTTTAAATTATTTTAGCTTTTTACATTTTAAAGATTTAGTACCTATTTATATCAAATTGCTTATCAATAGTTATGTTTAAATTATTTTAGCTTCTTACATTTTAAGGATTTAGTACTTATATCAAATTGCTTATCAATATTTATGTTTAAATTATTTTAGCATTTTATATTTTAAAGATATAGTACCTATTATATATATTCTTTCTCTAGGTTTATTGTTTTTTTTTTTTTTACTCTAGGTTTATTGTTTTTTTTGTTTTTTTCTAGGTGCACCTAAGTTTATGTTAATCTATATTTACAAGTTTATCTATACATGATATCATATTAATATTATTTTTTCTTTTTGGTTCGTACATTTTGGTATTTACGGCGGAGCTTCCTCGCCCCTTTTTTTTTTTTTTTTTTTATACAATCGTGTTTACAAGTTTTTATGAGTTTTTTGTTTTTATTATTAGTTAATGGAATTCATCTGAGTCTAGAGAGTTTCTTGTCAACTTTTAAGAGTTAAATATACATAAAAGGGCTTTAGTCTATTTTTATGAACTGTTATCCTTTTGTTTTCATATTTTATATCACAATTCACACCTTTTTGGGACAAAACTTCGTATGGACCTATGTAGATTGGATCAAGTTTCTTTCTATTTTCGTTTCTAAGTAAAACTAAACTTCCTATTTCGAAATTTGAGCTTTTTGTTCGCTCCTCTAGATCAAATCTATTTTTTCTTGCTTTTTGCCTATCAGCATCTTTATGAGCGATTTGTAATTTATGTTTTAACTCAATCACATAATCGTCATAGTTATACACAGGGTCTACCTGCTTAACCAAATTTGATGGTAAGTTACACTGTCTTCCGAATATTAGTTCGAAAGGTGTATATCCGGTTTCTGAGTGTACTGATGTATTATAACAGAAAACGTAGTATGGTAGCCATGTGCTCCAATCGGTATGCTTTTCTGAAACGTAGCTTCTCAGATATGCTCCTAAGACTTTATGGGAGTTCTCTAAGTCTCCTATGCTTTCATGGTGATATGCTGTGGATTGCAACTGTTCTATTTTTAATAATTTACATATGTTTTGGAAAACCTGGTTCAGAAATTCAGTTCCCTGATCGGAGGCTACTGTGTGAGGTACTCCGTATCTTAAAATAAAACCTTCTACTAGAGCTTTTGCCACTGTACTTGCTTCTTTGTTTGAAATGGGTACTGCTTCCGTGAATTTGGTTAGTTCATCTTGTATAGTTAAGATATACTTGAATCCATCTTCTGATTCTTCTAATGGTCCTACGAGATCTAAAAATAGTTTGTCAAAACCCGATTCGGCTGTTGATGTGATAGTCATTGGTTGTTTTTTTGGCTGAATATATTTATTTCGTTGACAAATTTGGCAATGCTTTACGAATGTCGTCACATCGTTTTGCATACCTGTCCAAAAGTATTTTTTCTTTATATTTTGTAGCATGCGGTTTATTCCTGCATGTCCACTGGTTGGAAGAATATGGTAGTCATTAAGTATTAATTTCTTTTTACAAGGATCAGTTATTTCAATATTTTTTTCTATAATGTGCACTTTAATGTTACTTTCTTTAAATATTTCTCCTAATAATTTTTTTAATTCATTAATATTGCTCTCTTTGCGGCCGCATACGAGCTTCTTCATTTCATTTTTAGTAATATATATCTTTTTAATACAGTTCAATCCGCAGAGTTTCTGCACATCCCTCGACAATATTTTGCCAAATACTGTCGATTGGGTTGTAGTGCTGTCCTTGGACTTCTTTAGGAGTAAACAATTTTCTTTTGGGATATACGCCAAAACCTTGTTGGGACCAATGATAATGTCCGTATCCTTGAAATTAACTAAATCTTCCTAAAAGTTGTCAACAATCTTCAGCTCTATGACTTTAAGTCCATTTTCTGGTAATTTAAGCAGTTCGGTTATGAGTTGTTCGTCAGTTTTCGTATCCCTTACATCTATTTGTTTTTGTTCATGATTTTTATTTTCCATTTTTGACTGAGATCTTGTTACAACACAGATGCACAATTGTCTCAAGTCCTCGGAGTCTATTTTTATGCGGCTCAGTGCGTCGGCTGTATAATTATCCTTTCCTGGAGAATATTCTATGTAAAAATTATATTCTTCTAGTAGTAGTCTAAATTTGGTTAGTCTGCTACTAGGTTCTTTAAGTGAGAACAAGTACACTAACGGTCTATGGTCTGTTAAAATTTTGAATTTTCTTCCGAATAGGTAGGGACGATAGTGGTTAACTGCCCATACAATAGCAAGTAATTCTTTCTCAATTGTACTATAGTTCTTCTCTGCTTTATTAAGAGTTTTGCTTGCATAGGCAATTGGTTTATCGTCGAAATTGGATAAAACAGCTCCTAGAGCGAAACCTGAGGCATCTGTACGTAAAATAAATTCTTCGTTAAAGTTTGGGAATTGTAAAATTTTCGGACTAGTTAGGATTTCTTTAAGTAATTCAAAAGATTTTTCACAATCTTTATTAAAATTAAATTCGACATCCTTTTTCAACAATCGGTTTAGTGGGATGGAAATGGTAGCGAAATTAGGAATAAATTTACGATAGTAGTTGGCAAATGCAACGAACCTTCTTACTTCATCAGCGTTGGTGGGTGTGGGGTAGTTTTTCATTGCGGAGGATTTAGTGGGATCGGGTAGGATGCCATTATTGGAAATAACGTGTCCTAGGTATAACACTTCCTTTCGCAAGAAAGAACATTTTCCAGGGTGTATTTTTAGGTTTACCTCTCTTAACCGGTCAAACACCTGTATTAAGTTTTTATTGTGGTCTATTAAACTTCTACCAAAGACTATGAGATCGTCGAGATATACAAAACATCGTGAATATGTTAGTCCTGGCATCGCTATAGACATCATTCTGGAAAATTTGCTGGGTGAGATCTTCAAGCCCATGGGTAGTCGTTTTAACTGGTAGTGACCATCTTCTGTTGAGAACGCTGTGATTGGTCTACTATTGGCATCCAATTCCATTTGGTAGTATCCCTGGCTTAAATCTATACATGAGAAGTAAGCTGCTCCTCCTACCATATCGTAGATGTCGGTTATGTTGGGTAGTGGAAATTTATCATCTTCAATTCGTTCGTTCACGTGACGATAGTCGATCACCATACGGAATTTTTGTAGACCGGTAATAGGGTCTTTCTTTTTAGGTACTATTAGTATTGGAGAGTTCCAAGGTGAAACAGATGGTTCTATAATGTCGTTTTCTAACATCTTTCGTATTTCTTCTTTTATATCCTGTTTCTGTGTGTGTGGGAGACGATATGGTTTTGAATATTTTGGTGATACCTCTTTTTTAAGCGAGATATCTGCTTTGCCAATATGTGTATACGTGAGTTTGTCACCGTCAACGTGAAAGATGTCTTGGTATTTGGTACATATAGCTTCAATTTCTGATTTTTCTTCGCTATTTAATGTGTCAAAATTTATTTCTTTAATTATTTTATTAACTCTAGCGTTTATTAATTTATCTGTCTGGTTGTAACGTAAAATGTAGTGTTCCGAAGCTGGGGAGGACAATGGTTCAGCCCATTTGAGAGTTACTGTTGTATCACGTGCATTTAGAATTCTTATTGGTATTTTTCCGTTTATGGCAGTGGATAATGATCCTGCCATAAAAACGTTTTCGCATAATTGCTGAGGGTAAAATACTCGAGCTTCGGTGTGTTTTGTGTTTAGCCAATATGTGGCTTCGCATCTTGGGGCTATTGAGATGGTATTAATATTCTCGAGGGAGCATATGGGCAGATGAATAATGTTACTTCCCTTTTTGGTTGTTAATAGGAATTTCTCTAAGTCAAGTATTGCGTTAAACTCTAGCAGGAAGTTAGCCCCTATAATACCTTCAACCGGAATTGGGAAATTATCGGGTACTACGTGAAATTCGTATGGAACTATAAAATTTTCTAAATGGATTTGAATATTACATGTTCCTATTGTTTGTAAATCTCCTGAAATGCCTAGAATTTTTGTGCTTTTATTTTTGTTTATGGATATGTTTGTATTTACTGAACTGTTTTTAACTACACAAATTGAAGCTCCTGTGTCTAATAAAAATCTTATATGTCGATCGTAGTCTAGTTTTAAATGAACGTAAATGCCGTTTGATATTCCAGCAGTGCAAATGGCATTTGGCATTGGTGGATTATTTAATTCCCCTCCGATTGGTCGGCTTCCCCCTCGGTGGGTAGATCGTTTCCCAATGCTAATACTCTGTGACCATTGTTGTTAGTCCCGGTAGGTGTGTTATTTCTACTGGGGTTTCGGGAAAAATTAGTCCTCGTATTGACATTATTCCTATTATTACTTTGAATACTTCTATTGTCATTAGGAAGGTTTGTGTTAATACGATTGTTATTAGTCTGTAATGACGGATTTCCGTGCTGTGATTGAGAAAATCCTTGATTATAGTTAAAATTATTTTGTCTTGGGGAATTGGGAGAGTAGTTATTACTACGAAAATAATTCTGTCTCCTAAAATTTTTGTTGGGATAGTTAGTATTATTATAACCGGACTGATAGGAATTATGAAAATACCCTCGGTTTTGGTTTCGATTGTGGTGTTGGGAATAATTGGTATTGTGGGCATACCTGACAGTTTCCGTTATTGGTACCGTACTGGGAGCTAACTCTAGTAAATGGGTTATAGCATCTTGCATTTTAGTATGCCTTGCACTATCGAGAATGATTCTATATCTATCGTTAACTCCTTGTTTGAGAAAAGCTAATCCTCTATGTTCATTTGCTATACACCCAGAGAAAAATACTGTGTAAAATTGCCTTATTTGCCTAAGGTGAATTTTTTTGTATGGAAGTTATTTTCTAACATAATTTTGCCTTAGTTCTAAGGCAATTTATGCTCGAAAATCCTAAGCTAAATTTACCTAGAATAGGCTACCGTGCCTTAGATGGATAAGGTAAATATTTTTGTATGGAAAATATTTCCTAACATAAATTTACCTTAGGACTAAGGCAATTAATTGTAAAATTTTAGCCTAGAAATAAGGTAATTTCACCTAAGCCTAAGCTAATTTTACCTAGGAATTTTTTTTACTTAGAATGTTATTTTCCTAACATAATTTTGCCTAGAACTAAGGCAATTTATGT
Source organism: Eupeodes latifasciatus (assembly GCA_920104205.1). Taxonomy (NCBI): domain Eukaryota; kingdom Metazoa; phylum Arthropoda; class Insecta; order Diptera; family Syrphidae; genus Eupeodes; species Eupeodes latifasciatus. Next base: position 18,460,833 of record OV049927.1, on the reverse strand, counting down.
TAGACTCTTACCTATGACTAAGGTAATTTTACCTTAGGCCTTGGTAAATTTTATCTACGTTTTTTTTTTTGCTAGAATAATTTTTTTCTAAAATAATTTTGCCTAGAACTAAGGCAATTTTACCTATGGCCTAAGCTAATTTTTTCCTGGGGAATTTTTTCGGTCAAATGTTATTTTGCTAACATTATTTTGCCTAGAACTAATTCAAGTTTTACCTACGTTAATTTAACTTTTTTTTTTTTGTTCGGCAAAAAGTTTTGAATTCTTCCTAAAAAAAAGGAAATATGCTTCAATAACTTAGCGATTCAAATGTCATTATAAAGGAAAAAAAAACATTTATTATAGTTTTAAAAAATATACAAATGTTTTTTTTTCTAACTTCAAGAAATTTTGGTTTGTTGTTGTTTTTTACACAGGTTTATTTCCGCAAAGCAAAAAATTATAAATAAACTTTACCTAGGGCCTAAGGTGATTTTACCTAGGGCCTAAGGTGATTTTCCCACCAAAAGCGCAAAAAGCAATGATTCGAGTTTTGGAGGGAAAATCACCTTAGGCCCTAGGTAAAATCACCTTAGGCCCTAGGTAAAATTTTTTTTTTTTGCTGAAATAAATTTTACCTCGGGCCTAAGGTGATTTTACCTAGGGCCTAAGGTGATTTTCCCACCAAAAGCGCAAAAAGCAATGATTCGAGTTTTGGAGGGAAAATTATAGCTATCAATGAAAAAGCATAATTGGAATGTTTAAATGGATTTTTTAGCATGTTTTCTTTTGGCCAGGAATGAAAATGTTATTCCAATTGATGGGAAATTAGTCAAATAATTTTGTTTGAGAAAAAAAAATGTCACTTCCGCATTTATTCCTTGTTTAAATTGGGATTTTCTATTTCAGTGACAGAATCATCTTTCCGGAAAAAAAATTACGTCTGAACTTTTTTTAATGGCAAACAATTATTTTGTTGATTTCAGATCGATTGGTACAAAATTCGCATTTCTTGGCAAAAGATAGCATGCTAGTAAATCCATTCAAATATTTCAATTTTGCTTTTTCAAAGATAGCTATATATTTATGCGCCTTATAATGAATACAGCCTTTAACTTCAGCCAAATGCAAATTAAGTATAAAACAAAACACACTTTGATTTGTTTTTCTTAATATGTATAAGATTCTATTTCATAAAATAAATCAACCCTGATTCGAGTTTTGGAGGGAAAATTATAGCTATCATTGAAAAAGCATAATTGGATTGTTTAAATGGATTTTTTAGCATGTTTTATTTTTGCCAGGAATGCAAATGTTATTCCAATTGATGGGAAATTAGTCAAATAATTTTGTTTGAGAAAAAAAAATTTCACTTCCACATTTATTCCTTGTTTAAATTGGGATTTTCTATTTCAGTGACAGAATCATCTTTCCGGAAAAAAAAATCCGTCTGAACTTTTTTTAATGGCAAACAATTATTTTGTTGATTTCAGATCGATTGGTACAAAATTCGCATTTCTTGGCAAAAGATAACATGCTAAGAAATCCATTCAAACATTTCAATTTTGCTTTTTCAATACGATAGCTATGTATATATAATATGCGCCTTATAATGAATAAAGCCTTTAATTTCAGCCAAATGCAAATTAAGTATAAAACAAAACACACTTTGATTTGTTTTTCTTAATATAAGATTCTGTTTCATAAAATAAATCAACCCTGATTCGAGTTTTGGAGGGAAAATTATAGCTAATATTGAAAAAGCATAATTGGATTGTTTAAATGGATTTTTTTAGCATGTTTCCTTTTGGCCAGGAATGAAAATGTTATTCCAATTGATGGAAAATTAGTCAAATAATTTTGTTTAAGAAAAAAAAATTTCACTTCCGCATTTATTCCTTGTTTAAATTGGGATTTTCTATTTTTTCTTTCCGAAAAAAATTCCGTCTGAACTTTTTTCAATGGCAAACAATTATTTTGTTAATTTCAGATCGATTGGTACAAAATTCGCATTTCTTGGAAAAAGATAACATGCTAAGAAATCCATTCAATCATTTCAATTTTGCTTTTTCAATGCGATAGCTATATATAATATGCGCCTTATAATGAATAAAGCCTTTAACTTCAGCCAAATGCAAATTAAGTATAAAACAAAACACACTTTGATTTGTTTTTCTTAATATAAGATTCTATTTCATAAAATAAATCAACCCTGATTCGAGTTTTGGAGGGAAAATTATAGCTATCATTGAAAAAGCATAATTGGATTGTTTAAATGGATTTTTTTAGCATGTTAAGCATATAAAATCAATATGAAAATAATGATATTATGTTCCAAAATTTCAATTAAACAAGTCAGATGTTTTCTTTTTCCAACATGTAATAGGGAAACTTGTAATTAGAAACAATCCCTTAAAAAAAAATGGTTGCCTGTAAAGTCGGTTTTACGGGCGAAGATTTTACGTGACAACGTCTTTTTCTCGGTAGAATATTTATTGATATGAATATAATTAAATTGCACAATAGGAACAAGGAATTGAATGAAAATAAGAATTGCACAAATTTTTTAAACTAATAATTTACTTAACACTATCAACATTTATCAATAGTATGACATAACCTATAAACTCAGTTTCTCAACTTTTGTGTCAATCTAACAATTAATCAATCAATCATAGTTTACGATAATGAAATATCAGTGTACAATTATTTACCTTTATTGTTGTAGTTGTTGTAAATGACGAATCTAAGCACTCCACATTTTCACTACAGACACAGCTGACGATACTTTAACCACACGTGTGAACTTGTATTATGACGCTTTCTTGTTTTTCCAACGCCAAGAACGTTCGAGAAAGACAAAGACAGAGACACAAGCATGCGCCGATTCAATGCGCCTAATTCTCTAGTGCTGCGCGCGCGGCAGACCGATCATAGTTGAGTGGGAGAGAGACGCAAGGCATTCGGCGGGCCTCTCTCTCGTTCGGTGACTCATCGTAACGTTACCGGGCGTTACACTTTTTCATAAGTGACTCCCAGCCGCAACCTAATTTAAGACGTTGTCACGTCAAAACTGATTTTAAAAGAGATAATGATGTGAAAAATGTAATAAGAACGTAAAATCATTAAAATGATTGAATTTTACTTCAATTTTCCTTTCAAATGCCCCTTTAAGGATACGCTCATGTTTGACTTTGCATCACCCACATTATTTCATTGTAACTTTAACCAAATAAAATTTGACCATGGCCTTAGCTAATTTTACCTACGCTATATCTAATTTTACCAAGATCTAATAAATGTTATTAAAAGGAATCCTCATTTTTGGATGACTATTTGACGCTGTTTTCTTACTTTTTCCAATAGAAAACGAACAAAATATCCCTAAAGGATACGCTCATGTGTTGTTTTCCATCCAAATTATTCTATTTTACCTTAGGACTAAAGCAATTTTAAAGAACTACCCAACATAAAATCACCTTAGGAATAAGGTGATTTTATGGCGTCACCTAGAAATTAGCTAAGGCCTAAGGCAAATTTATGTTAACTCCTAAGGTAAAATCACCTTAGGCCTAAGCTAATTTCTAGGTGACGCCATTTACCTAAGGAGCTAACATAAATTTACCTTAGGAGCTAACATAAATTTGCCTTAGGCCTAAACTAATTTCTAGGTGACGCCATAAGATCACCTTATTCCTAAGGTGATTTTATGTTAGTTCCTTAAAATTGCCTTAGTCCTAAGGTAAACTCGTTGTCTGGTTGCTTTGGAAACGTGCTTTTCATCATTTACTTCCAAAACTTCGTGGCGTGCAGCGTGCAGTTCATCTCTTCAATTAAATGTTATACTTATATGTGTTAAAAGTTTTAAAAGTGAATATAAAAGAAAATATAAAAACAAGCAGTACAAATATTATATCAAAGTAAGTATTTTTACCTACAATATTTTACAATATATTTGCGTTTTTATTTCGCTCGTAGAAAAAAAGTATAAAACTCTTCATTTTGAGTATTTTAATTATAGAAAACGTGTTCAATCCTGCTTTTAATCGTATCTATCTTACAATTAAGTTATTTTTGGGACACGTTTCACCTTTTCATTAACTAATATGTAGGTTTCTATGAATTAAAAACATTACTTTTGAGGTTTGGGTTGAAACAATGCAACGTGGCTCTTCAACCCATTGTGCATTTGGCTTTTCTAGCCACCTTTTTCCTTTCTTTACCATTACGCACAACAATAATCTAAATAAACGCCCAGCCCACTGAAAACGCCGTATTAGGAACACTTTGGCATACACATTTTTTATATTGACAAGTCAATACATTTTTCTAATACCATGCGAAAAAAATTGCAAAAGCAGATAGAACACTACTGCTCTCATGGCCTCAATTTATGTATAATATATTAATTACAAATAGCTTTCCAACAGCAAAACTTCATCCACCATATTTTGTCAGAGCTCTTCAACTCTGGGCAGTCAAAAGTTCGTCCTCGGAACGAAAAAAAATAAAATTACATAAGTTGCCTGTTAAAGCTATTATAGATATAAGAATTTAAATACAATGTGCTTTAAAAAGCATTGTTTACATTACAGAGCTCATACTTTGTTAGAGGTTGTAACAAAATGACCCCTAAGGGTAAGCTGTACGATCGATATAGAGGATAGCGCAGGTCGCTCAAGAAGCTCTATAACATCCCACAACATCAAAGAAGGCAAAAGTCGTAGAAGTGGAAGATCATTCCAATGAAGATCATTATATGGAACCACTAAATTCTAACGAGATGCAAAAACTTTGCGATGAGCTAAAACAAAACCTCGACTGGGACACCGTTATTTAGCAATGGAAGCAAACTATGTCAATGAGGAGGGATATGATAAGCCAGAGTAATGACAACGACATTCAGACAGTCCTCCAGGAATGGCCGCTTTACAAATTTTCACGAGCGTCAGAACTGGTAACAATATTCGTTTTTTTTAAACTTATTTCTTCACCTTTCTTAAAACAAATAATACATTAAATTTTAACATAACATTCAATGTGTTTTCTTCTTTTTATAAACAGATTGCCATGGATTTCGATTTCTTAAGGCCAAACAACGGGTTTGACTTTTCGAAGTGGGAGCAATTTTCAAAAATTGCCATCAAATTCTTCAGTGAGAGGGTGAAGTGTAGCGGGCTTAAATCACTCCTCAATGAGGTCAAAGAAAATATTGCTGACCTTGACATAGGTAAAATGACTCTATTTTAACACTTTGTTTAATTAAATACTTTTCTTTCAATTGTGTTTTAAATAATATGTTTATTCTATTTTTCTTATGAGGCTTTAATTTATTTTCAGATAATGTTAACATTGCTTATGCAACTTTGTTACATGGATTGCTGCCGCCATCATCGCAGCAGTTCAAAGGCAAGTTCAAGAAATTTACAATCGAGGACTCCAGGCAATCATTCACTACTGAAGTTGAAAATGCAAGCCACATTGAACAGGTCCTTAAACAAAAACAAGAAGAATGTGCAAAATCCGGCACGAAACTTCAACCCGTTATATTTGTTATTGGTGAGAAATTTAAATACAAAAATTTTGTCGTTTCCTTGGACAACATTAAATTTAAATTGGATACGTACTTGCATTGTATTATTTTTTATTTAAAGCTTGCATACGTTTTAAATATTGAATACCCTACTCAATGTTTTTCAGTATGGGTTTTTATTGAATCTTTTTTTTTTAATATTCACGATGGCAAAAAAATTCCTTCTGTTTCAACATTGATTAACAATATCAATTCATTACTTTCTTAATGGCAAAAAAATTCCTTCTGTTTCAACAATGTTTAACGATATCAATATATATACATATGTATATGTATAAATATTGGGCCTTATCGGGAATCTCCCGGGGAATTTTATTTCCCACGGAAAATTTCATTCCCAAGAAACATTTCGAGTTATCGTGAATTTCCCTCGGAATAAATTTTTCCCAGGGAAATAACTACCAACATCGAAAAAACAAATTTTTTTCGGAACTCAATTTCGAATTGTGTGCAGTGTTATCATAGGATCTTAATTAAAAAAAATTAATTGTTAGTTGAAATTCCCTAAAATTCCCTGTACAATAAAACAGTATCCCAAACAAATTTCCCCTATTATGAATTTGTAAAATTTTTTAAAACATCAACTTTGTTTCTTTATTCATTAAGAATATTTGGAATCATCATTTTACGTTTCTTTATTCAGCAGAATATTCCGGATAAATCATTTTGCTGTTTTTCTTTATTCGTTCCGGAATATTTTAAATGCATTCTTTTTTTTCATGTGAAGAAAGAAATATATGGTACTTTTGTTTCCTCAAAATTGGCATAAAATAGCATAAAATTGTCCTCTTTAACTCTTGAAGAATTTGAAAAAGAAAAAGTCCCTCCATCTGAAAACACTGTTTTGACAGTAACATTTCTTGTTGTTTGGAATAATTTTTGTTTTGGTTAGATCGAATTTTAAATCTTTAAAATGCATAGCATAGGATTTGTATTACTGGCGGTGGAGGAGGAAGAAACAAAAAAAAGTGAAATCAGGTCTATAAGACGCGAATTAAGGGATAATTCCAACCCCTAGGAGCTACCACAAGAACTGTGAGTAAAATTTTGCAATATGCCAAATTATCTTTTTAATTATTCTTGTTTCAGATTTATCAAGAATTATCGAATAAATAAAAATGTATTCAAATATTTGCTAGATACCCTCTCCGATTCTTTCCCCATAGCAAAAAAATCATTCGCTGTGCCGAAAATCGTCAGGCTAAGTGCGTGTCTTCGTTTTTTTGCTGAAGGTGGGTACCAAAGAGGAGTCGGTAAGGACCACGATGTAGGTATTGCCCAATCAACATTCTCAGAAGTATTGTCAAACTTCCTTAACATTTTCGAGGAAAATCTTTGTCCAGAATGGATCAAAAGTCAAACCGCAGAAGAGCAAAGAAGAACGAGTTTGCATTTTTTCGAAAAATATAAACTTCCAGGAGTGATTGGGTGTATAGATGGAACGCACGTAAGAATTGTTGGACCGCATGCATCTCAGCACTTGTTTTTCAACAGAAAAGGATTCTATAGCCTAAATGTTTTACTTGTAAGTGGTTCAAAAGTTGTCTATAGGTATTTTTACCTATATTTGAATACGGTTAAGTAAATACACATATTTTATTCATATTTTTAGATTTGTGATGAAGAAATGAAGATTCGTTTCGTCGATGTAACACATCCAGGAGCATGCCACGATTCATTGGTGTGGAAAGTGTCGGAGTTTCGTTCCCATTTGCTCCAACGATATCTGAGTGGCGAACGAAATTTTTGGCTATTAGGTAAAAACGTTATAATTTTGTTTTGAATTGTTTTACCATACATTTTTTTCCTCTTAGGTGACGCAGGATACCCATTAGCGCCATGGCTACTTACTCCGCATAGAACATGCCAGGAAGGATCACCGGAGAGTAAATTCAACAAAGCACATAAAGCCGCTCGCAAAATAATTGAGCAAGTGAACGGGGTTCTGAAAGGTAGGTGGAGATGCATTCTAGGCGCCAGAGAACTCCACTATGAACCCCAAAAAGCAATCCAAATCGTTAACACATGCTGTGCCTTACACAACATGTGCATATTTTTTAAAAGCAGTCTTCCAATGGAGTACCAGGTTGACTCAACGATTCTGGAAGATACCGCGGACCCTTCGAATGTGCTATCTGAAAGTGACCTCCAATCAGCAAGCGATGCCGAATATTTAGCCGTTGGACAGGAAATAAGAAGAAGTATTGGAAACAGCATTTGAAACTTATTTTTTTTATTTGATATATCACATCATCTTCAATTCACAGTCAGGAACTTCACAAACATATCTATATGTATATATATATATATTACTTAAAAAAATAAATAAAATAAACAAAAAAAATAAACATAAAAATATTTCACTACATAAAATAAATAAAGTAACTGGTTACAAAACTTTCTTCACTTAAATCTGCATCTTTCGGAGCTTTTCTTCCTCAATTTGAATGAGGTCCTCTTTAAATTTTATCTTCGATTCAATTTCTTTGAGTCTCAAGTTTTCCATTTTGTTGTTGTGGCGTTTAATTTCTTCAAATTTTTGTTGTTTTTGCTGTTCCAATTGGATGTTATGGCGACACATTTCTTTCAACATAAGTTTTTACTGATCATAGAGCCTATCTATAGATCGGTAAATTTTTTGTACTTTTTGAGAAAATTCCTCTTGATGACTTTCCAGAAAATCGACGGCTTTTCCTATTTTAGTGCAAATCTCTTTTTGAATAGTAAGCTCTTGTTCTAGATATTCTGGGTTCGTCGTATTAAATGATTTCCTTTTTTTTGTCGATTTGCTTGAATTCATAATGTCATCAGCGACAGGCTGGGGTTCTGGTTCAATTTGTTGACGATCTACTGGAGACTTAGAATGACTTTCATCGAAGTCAAGAACACATTCCAAACTTGCTTGAAGTGAGGGAACGTTTTCTTTATCTTGGTTCCCCATTTTCCTTTCTTTACTACACGAAGGTAATCCAAATGAAGATGCATTTCGGCAACCTTCTATCGAATCCTTCATGGAACATATTCTGATGATGGTTTCCTCCAAACGCGAAAATTTGTGTTCCTTAAATTGACCTCCTCCGGTAGCTTTTTTATTTTTTATGTTTTCTGACATTTTGTTCCATTTTCTTCCAAAACTTTGCCAAATCTTCTTTTTCTCTGTAGGTGGTAAATCCAGTCGCTATATCCGTATTCTTTTCCATAATACTAACCAGAAGTTCTAATTGGTTTTGATTTGTTGAGTTCGTCCTATAATAAAATTAAAAAATTGTTTTTATTTATCAAAAAAGTTTCAAATGCACTTACATTGCTCCGTCTCGCCTTAATTTCTCCACCAAAATAAATGCGGAAAAATTCCAGAGAAATCACATCAAATTTCCCATGCAAATATTGTTCACGATAGCAATAAATTCCGAGGGGAATTTCGAACATCATTCACGATACGAATTTTTCGAACGTGGGAAATATTTCCCGGGAAATCTCGTTCACGATAGGGCCCATTTACAAATAAATAAATATAATATACTATTATAAAATTAAATACAAATTTTATTTTTATTTAAAAATAACTTTTTTTTCAGCTGACCTAGAAAATAGGTAAAATTTACCTTAGGAAATATCTAAAATTTACCTTAGGAAATAGGTAAAATTACCTTAGGAAATAGGTAAAATTTACCTTAGGAAAAAGGTAAAATTTACCTTAGGAAATAGGTAAAATTTACCTTAGGAAAAAGGTAAAATTTACCTTAGGAAATAGGTAAAATTCACCTTAGGAAAAAGGTAAAATTTGCCTTAGGAAATAGGTAAAATTTGCCTTAGGAAGAAGGTAAAATTTGCCTTAGGAAATAGGTAAAATTTACCTTAGGAAATAGGTAAAATTTGCCTTAGGAATAAGGTAATTTGCCTTAGCAAATAGGTAAAATTTGGCCAAGGAATAAAGTGAGTCATGTTAGGAAATAGGTAAAATCTACCTATTTGCTAAGTAAAACTTCGGAGGGGAAATTTTTAAATCACTTTAGGGAATAGGTAAAATAGGTAAGGTTTATGTTAGGGATAAGGTAAATCTGAAGATTTTCAAATCACCTTAGGAAAATAGGCTATCGTAGCCTATTCCTTAGCTAGCTCAAAACGGCCTTAGGCCTAACGTGAAATCAGCCCCCGAAATAGGCTAATTTTACACCGACTTTTCTCTGGGTGTAGTAAGTGTTTCTCGAGCTTCTTCCCCTTGCATACCTATTTCCAGTTCAGTCATTTTTGATATTAATTGTTCTATTTCGGAAACAAATTCTCGCATAGGTCTGTTTCTTTGACGCGACCTATCTAATTTGGACTGAATGCTTTCTATTGTATCTTTGTCTCCACATTTGGAAACTAAATTTGCTTTTAATTGTTCAAAAGTTTCGATTTTGGCGGCTCCTAGTTCAGTTAATGCCCTACCTTGAATTTTGCATTTTAACAAAAATTTTATTAGCATAGTCTGTGAATCTTTCTTTAAGGTGTCATGGTAAAATTCAATATTATTGAGAAAATTCCTAATATTTTCGGTGCGTTTGTTATTTTCTTCGCAGGTTAGTACAGGCAATTTTTTTGCCTTACTGAAATCGAATTCGGCCATTTTGTACAAACTTGATAATGGCACTTTTTCCTGAGTTTCGGGGACTGACTTAATTTCCTGATTTTCTTGGTCTGAACCTGGTTCTTCTGAATTATTTTCTTGTATATTGTTTTTTACAATAGCTTCGGCAAGTTCCCTGTATTCTTTAGCCTTGGATGTCAACTGAGTCAGATACTTATGTTCCTGTTCTGTAAGATTTTTTTGATTAAAATTTGTGAAGTGTTCAATGAAAATATTCCACAATTGCAAAATTTCTTTTAATTTTTTGTTTGCCCCTTCGAGTTTTCTTTTGCGATTTGGGGATTTTTTTAGGTTTAGATAACAGTTTTTTAGTGTGCCTAAAGCTTCTTCTAAAGTCGAGAAATCCATTAACCAATAAAAATTTTAAGAAAAATTTGTGGGTTTAATTTTTATTAAAAAAAAAAATTATACAGACATTCTTCTGGTTGTATTATTTTGGACGATTTCTTTTCTAATTGCCTTATTAAATTTCCTTATGATTAGATTTCTAATATATTTGGCGAGAAAAATCATAATAATTATAATTATGATAGACGCTACATCTATTCCATATTCATAATTATCATTAGACTTATTAATTTGAGGCCCGTTATTGTTAACTATGACCTCTTCTACTTTAGACTGGGATTTACCCATTACAGAAATTGAAAAATAATAATTGAGATAAAAAATAAATTTATATTTTGAAAATTGAATGAAAACAAATTTAATATTTGCTCTCGCTGATTTCCTTTGCTGTTGTCATCATCGACTGGAACAGCTTGTGGAACTCTTGCTCTTTGGCTTTCTTTTGTTTCCGCTTAGCTGCTTTGCTGGAGCGGATTGCTCCCTTCACTTGCTGGATCTGGCGCAAGTATTTTTGCTTCACATCGTTGGGTTGGCCGTTTATGTTTGCCAACCGATGTAGTTCGATTAGGTGTTTCTTGAGCTGCACCCTCTTTCCCGCTCGTACCTTTGGAGTTGGGGGTACTGGAATTGGTTCCGCAGCACGGGTAGTATTTCGCCTCAAATACTCTTCGATGGTTAAGGGTTTGGGGCCGACTCTGATTTGATCGGTTTCTTTGGGAATTGTTGGTTCTTTTAGCAGTGCCTGGGCTTCTTTAATTAGATTGGCTGCTAGGGCCAGTTGAGTTTGTCGGGACATCTAATAGAAAACGTTTTGCTGCTCCTGGAAAGATCGCCATGCAATGTTTGTACCCCTGATAGTGAGTAGTTTCCGTAGAGCAGACTTGGTCCGGCGAGTAGCCAAGTATACCTTAACCCAAAAGCGGATAGCTCTGTAGGTCGTCTGAACTACTGAATTAAAACTCAATCGAAACCTCCAGCGAGTTGCTAAATAAAAGAGTCGATCTAGTTGACTTCAGAGTTTGAAGTGATTGAATATATTTTTATCATTCCCTTTTATACACAAAATTATTAAACTTCGTATACACCCAACCATACTTCGACAATCGATAACGTTCTATCGATATTCTCACAATATGCACAATCAGCATTTGACCTTACCATGCATTTGTTTCAAAAATCAACGACACTTGAAATAGGAAATACAAAAATACTCGTGCACTAAAAGGTCATATGAGTATTTTTGTTTATATTGTATTTCTCCTATAGTTCGTGCACTGAAGGTGCCGATTGAACTATATGGGTATATTATAAACAAAGTGTGCCAATAGAAATATGAATACTTTTGTTTATTACGATTCGGCTCTATAGCTATAGCTATAGCCAACGCGGTGACCGACGCGACGGGACAAAGTATGTGCGATGGATATGGATGGGAAACCGAGTATCAAGTATCGAAGCAGGTTGAATGTATTCTTAATTGTTTGGCGGCAATTAGTTAAGTGGTCGCTGGTGCGATCCCTTCACATGAGTTCTAATGTTTGCATTTTTAAACATTTTTGATAGGAAAATACAAATAGTGGAACTCACTTGGACGTGTTCTTATAAGTTTTTTTGATTTTAATTAAAAAGTGTGAATGCAACTTTCTTACTCACACTTCAAGGATTCCAGGAAGGTATAAACCATTCCTGTAGATACATTATTGTACCAAGGACACGACCGAATGAGTTCTAATGTTTGCATTTTTAAACATTTTTGATAGGAAAATACATAATACATACATACATAAAACTGATAAGAACACTTCCAAGTGAGTTGCAATATTTGTATTGTCCTATCAAAAATGTTTAAAAATGCAAACATTAGAACTCATTCGGTCGTGTCCTTGGTACAATAATGTACCCACAGGAATGGTTTATACCTTCCTGGAATCCTTGAAGTGTGAGTAAGAAAGTTGCATTCACACTTTTTAGTTACAATCACAAAAACTTATAAGAACACTTCCAAGTGAGTTCCAATGTGGTGCGAAAATTGGTTCAAATGAGGATACTATATTGTGTCTACTTGCAAATTTAAAAATTTGAAGTAAGAACCTTGCATTGATTGTTTTGCCAGCGGCATCCTTACGCAGATTGTCTAATCATGTTGGACTTGTATTGCTGTGACCAGCTGAAGTGGAAGCTGAAGCAGCAAATGTACTGCATGCAGGTGATTTTCTGGATTGAGAATGACGATGGTGTTGTTCCTGAAACGATAAAATATCTTTTACCCAAATGAACTTGCGACAGTGTTGTGAAACACAAACCCCTTACGAATTCCTCGGTATTGGCCAATACCGCTGTTATGCATCCAAAATAAATAGTGAAAGTATCCAACGATGTGACAAATTCTCTTGGGCGAGAAGATTTGTATGAAATTTGTTTTCCTTTTAAAAATGTTTAAAAATACAAACATTGGAATTTTTGTTGACGTTTTCAAACTCACCTCGAAGAAAAAAACACTTATGTTATGTGTGATGTTGAGGTGATGTCACACTTTTATCATTTTTTTATTTGAAAAACTTAACTTCTTAGTGAAATTGTTAAAACTTGGTCACTGTTTTGTAATTATCAAAATACTATTAGGAAATAGTAATCGTTTTTAAATTCGAGAAAAAAAGAATTATTATAACATTCAAAAAAAAATAATTTTTGGAATGTATAATTGTACCTGAATTAGAAGTCTTTGTATTACATTTAAATTAAAAAAAAAACAACAATGTTTTACATTTTTGCTAATATATTTCAAGTTTTCTTTACATAATACTACAAATGCCTTGTTCAGACAATTATAGCTTTTTATTGAATTGAAAACTGTATTATACGTAGTTCACACTTTTGAATATAGTGAAGTTAAAAATTAACAATTTCTTGCCACTTTCAATCACAAAGTCTTCTAGCCAAAGTTTCTTTTGTATTTAAATAAGCTGGATTTAAGAAAAAATAATTTATTCCGGGATACCTTAATCCATATTCGATTATTACTATCAAAATAAGACTACGTAAATACTCAAGCAAGGAAAAAATAATTTAATTAAAATATTTTTTTTGGTCATTTTCTCAAGAACTAGAAGACATAAAATCGTTTAGTTTTCAGTTTTTGATTAAAAACAAATATGAACAATGAATTCTAAAAACAATAGTAGATAATCTTAAAGTTTTCAAAATTACACTTTAAACCTTTTTTTACCTTTTTTTGCCCAAATTTTGAGTTTAAAACAATTTTTTTCAAAAACTATGCAAATTAAGACACGTCTGTTCCATTAGTAATTAGAAAATATGAACCAAAATATAATAACAAGCAATAAGCACGAGCCTCTCGATCATAAAATATGATATTAAATATTTTGTTACTGATATGTAGTTGTAAATTATGTATTTATTTGAATATATAATTTTATGTATAGATCTTATTACTCTCTGACTCTCCTTTACATTAAGCTTATACTATGAGCCTCGGGTGTAGGTACCTGAGTTTTAAATTTGAATTATGTCAGTCAGTGAGGTTTAGATCAAGGTACTGCAAACATTAAGATTACTAATAAAACTTAAATTTAAATTATAACGAAACGCGTGTTGTTTTTTTTGATAAAGAACATATTAGTTACATTTCAATATAATCACGTAGGACCATGTTGTTTTCCTAATAAGAAACCAAAAGTTCTTTGTTTAACCATATTTGATGACAGTTTACAGCAAAAATGTTTTTCGATGTTAGTCTTAAGTTGGCATCTGAGATGATCGGATTAATAAATATTTTTTAACCCTGCAGTCGTGGCGCACCAAAATGTTACACCAGTCGTCGCGTGGATTACATATGTAATCCATTTTAAAATTAGAATAACACAAAGGTGCTTTAATTTTTTCAAATTTATTTTGGCTTTAAAATGTAATTACATATTATATTAAGTTAAGCTAAGCATGTGCTAACTATTTAACTTTAAGTACTAAGAGAGACAAAAAAATCCTCAAGACTAGTTTTTCAGAAATACTCCATTTTGTATGAGTGGATTACAATAGTAATCCGCGCGACGACTGCAGGGTTAAAAATATAATATCTCAACAAACTATTTTAATTTGCATAGTTTTGACTTGATTTAAAAACAAGCTAATAGACAAAAGTGTTGGCTTTAAAAAAATTTATAAAACTGTAAGTATTACCATTATTTTTTCCATTTAACGTATACATATTTTTTTAAATTGCCCCTAACGCCTAAACGGGGAGAATAGACCCCGCTCCCATAGTAACAAAATTAATGTTTTTAACTGTTCTATACAAATCCGTCATTAAACTTTGTCGCCTGAGTTATCGTACTCTTCCCAAAAAATGCAATAGCTAATGTCGCCGATGCCACTAGGTGCCTCCCCTAAAGAATTTCTCATCACTATACCTTATTTTCGTGGTGAATTGATGTTAGAGGGTGGTGAATTAATGTTAGCCGTGGTGAATTGATGTTAGAATTAGAAATAAGGGTGCGTGAGAAGCAGCGTTGCCAAAATGTGCCCGATCGGGAATTTGTACAAGTGTGATAACTAGGGCTAGGATTTCCATGCACTTAAAAACGCAAAATATGCGCTTAAAATATGCTCTTAAAAATGGGAAATATGCACTTAAAATATGCATTTAAAATCATATAATTGAACACAAAAAAAGACTTAGTATACAGTTTTTATAATAAAATCAGTCTTTTATTTTATATTTTAAAGGAACTAAAAAACAAGTAGGTACACTCAAAAATTAAAAAATACACAAAACATAAACAATAAATAAAATTACATCAACATAAGAAAAAGACATTCCTTTGAATAATATTTTTTCTTCAAAATAACACAGACAATAGAAAAATTGACATAAATGATAAAATTCTTCTTAAGGTTTTTAAAAATAAAGCTTTGGCGATTGGGCCTTTGCAACGTCTTATACATCGAAAAGGAACGTTCTACGTCAATTGACGTAAGTGGTGCATTCTTAGAGAAAGAAATTTCATCGGTTGTAAAGTTATTATAATTTTCATTACTGCAACTCAATGTAAATGCCTTAAATATATTTTTCATTGTTGAAAACCCTTCAATTTTTGCCAGAACATTCTCAAGCTTCTTTTGTATGGCTGGAGCAAGAGATCCGTAACAGCAGTTATTTTTACAACAGCATCTTCAACTTAATCAGTTTGATTTTTAATGAGTCCCTTCCCTCAAGCTTTGTTATGGTATCACAAGGAAAACTGTAGTTAGAGTTAATGAATATTGTTTGGCTTTTAAGTAAAATCTGGTTCAATATCTCTTTTGCAATATTAATTGCAACAGCATCAGATCATCGAAATTATTAACCACTTCTTAAAACTCCTCATAGTGCTTTGCGTAATAGGCAACTGCTTGTAGCCAAGTTCCCCACCTGGTAACAATAGGCTGTGGTGGAAGAGGTGTTAAAGGGTACTTTTGTCTAAAAAGTTCCACGCGAGATAGTGCCTTTAAAAATATTTGTTTTCGGTTTGCCAACAATAAATCAACATTTTTAAAGTAACTTTGCATTTCCTCTGCAACTCGATGCAGTGCATGAGCTAAACACGTTACATGTATCAACTTCGGATAAAAGAGTTTTAACCCTCTAGTTGCTTTAAACATGTATGGCGCCGCATTGGTTAAAAAAAAAGAAGAATTTGTTTGTATTTTCACTTTGAAAACTGATGTTTTTTTAATTTTATGTCCATTTTTTTTAAATATAAAGGAACAATATGCATATATTATAAAAATATGCAAAAATATGCAACATATGCATTTATAGTCAAATATGCAAAAATATGCACTAACGATTGAGTGCCATTTTAAAGGAAAATTAATGATTCCTAAAGATAATCTGTTCGCTTGCTTCTAAAGTTTGTCAAAGAAAATATGCATTTGCATGGAAATCCTAGCCCTAGTGATAACTAATACCGTAAACAAAAAGACCTGAAATATAATAAATTTATTTAGAAAAGACAAACTGTTATTATTTTCTTCAACAAATTTTTTCCAGGGTAGTGGGCTAGTGGCCTGCACATTTTGGAAATGGCCCTCAAAATGGCCCTTACAATTTTTTTCTCCGCGGCAACGCTGGTGAGAATTGACGTCTCAGCTTGTAGGCAAACCAGAATGACAGATTGGTTTCCGGTCTTTATGTGGTGTGTCCATGAATGAATAAATAGAAGATTACGACAGCTGCTGTTTCATTTTTCGATTTTCTGCGCATGTACGTCACAAGTGACAAGAGACAGTTTGTTGTAGTAACGCGATTGAATTTATCAAAAAAATGTAAATTTTGGTATAATTTGTTATTAAAATTAATTTGTTATTAAAATAATATGTTATTGTTTTCAAAAAATACGCCTGTTAGTGTGAATAAGTATAATTGAGTATAAGTATCTATTGATTGGCTTCAATTGAAAAAAAAGTGCTGAAAATGTAAACAAAAAGAAATAAATTCAAAAGAAAAGATACCAAATTGATGTTTATGTTATTATTTTATTAAATTTTCTTTTTTGTGATTGTGTGCTTTCAATTATTGCCCGGTTTAGTGTTCTTATTCGAAAGTACATTCGGGCTCGGAAAAATAAAGTTTTTATTTTGGTGTCTACTGCAACATCCTCCGCCAAATCCAAAAGATTTTTAAGATAGTTGTTGCATATAACAATATCTTCACCATTGAAAGACATGAATATTTTGTCTAACTTATTCATATGCGACATCAACTCTGGGGACGGCTTCATCAAACCACCTTCACTAACGTGGCTCACCCACGAAGTCGGTAATACATCTCGTTGATTGGTATGTTGGGCGAAGGTTTCGACTGGTAACCTGTGGCAAATATAACCAGCCAGATTTTCAAGTCCGTCATACGCCAAGCTTTTTAGCTCTTCCTGCTCTGGGCAATTTTCTTCCTCCTCGGGCTCCCACGCAATACTCTTTAAAATTGTGCCTTTATAAGTAAAAGAATGTTGTTTAGCTTTTGGTCAAAAAAGACGAAAATATTTCTTATACTAGTTATGGGTGCTACCAAATCTGGAGTGTCGTCCGAGCTAACATTAGCGTTATCAGAAATACCGCCTTCATTATGCCCTAAGATGTGAGACCGCAGTCTGTATTTAAACTCCTGACGATCAGGGTGGTCATGAAGCCCTCCCTTAGCCCTTAGTAGACCAAACGTATTCTCCAACACATCTTGGTTGAGTCGATACGTAAGGATGTACTTAAATCCGAAGCGGGTCTTTATTTCTTCGTACAGAAGCCTTACCGCGGTGTTTGATTGAATAATACCTTCAAAATAAATTGAACCTCTTAATATTTGTACAAATTTATGTAAAATAAGTAGGTTCTTACCTTTTTGGAATGGCAATAGAGTGTTTTTGCCGATTACCCTCATGTTTTTCATTGTTTCGGACATGGTGTCCAGAATCTGGTTTTGAATTTCTACTGCAAGCCCATAAGCATGAAGTCTTTCCCTTGAATCGGCTTTGGGTACTCGAACATTCATAACATCAAACCATTCATCGACCTTAATAAAAGGAAATCAAAAAATGTTTATCAGTGTAACATAACTATTTCAAAAGGTGCTTACTAGCTTGAACAATTCATAACACTCTCTCCAGTTATCCCCAAGAAGATTAAGTGAAGCTGCTCTTTCTATTGCTTTGGCAATGGTGTGTGAAAATAGCTTAGTTGCCAGCTTCACTTTTTGCCTTTCTGAACCCTTGACATTGATGTGATATTCACTTATCTTGTGGGTTATTGTAAGCTCTGTTGCAGTACACGATAATAGCTTCTCAATGGTGTCCTTTTTGACCTCATTTCCGTTTATCAGAAAGCCACTGTCTATGAAGTGGTTTCGAAGAAGTTTTATTAGGTGGGGAACGTCAGCAAAAACAAAAACTCTATGTTTGCCATTCAAAAACCTAAAATTATAAAAAAGTTTAGGAATGACCTTAATGACTTAAGCGTATTATGTACCATGGTTTTTCTGGTGTAATGTTTAGTTCACTGTATAGTCCCCTGTTCCCTCCCCCCAAGTCACTGACCATGCCAACAACGGTATATCCACAGTCTTCAGTGGCACTTAAAATTTCTTTTAAGATACCAGTCGTCATTTTGCAGTCAAAAGAGTAAAAAATCGGCTGCTTCCAATTACTCATAAGTCCTTTAAAGAAAAAAAAATTGATCAAAATAGGTACTTCCAAAAGTGAAATAATCTTACCTCGCAACATCGCTACTTGGACATAATTTGCTGGAGCCAAAGTGGTATCCGTCGGCTTTTCGTAGCAATATGCCTTTTTAATTTTCATCTCATCAAAGCTTAAGATGCAAACTTTTTGGTTTAGGCTAAACTGTGTTGCTGCTTTTAGTATTTTCACTACTGGCTTTAAAATACCTGGCGAGATGTCAATTTTTTGAGCCCAGCGTTGAAGCGTTCTTATCGAAGGAAGTGGGAACTTATTTTTTTGCAAAAGTCTGTATGCCCTTGCACTCGCTGAGTATAAGGTAATTGACCTAGCGACGTCAACTTCTGACCAATGCGTAAGCTTTGCACCGCTCTTCAATTTTCGGATTTGGCCGTAGGTGAAGATGGAAGCCAATATTTTCTCCACGTTCTTGCTTTCAAACCTACTTTTTGTCAAAGACGTTCGGAGATTTTGTTGATTTTTTTTTAACAAATTGATTTCGTTTTCTAATTTTTGTCTGAAAATAAACAAATTAATAAGGACCTCAATAAAAAGCTTCTTAAGACATACATTTGTGTAAGGTGCTCTTCAATTTGGTTTCGTTGAACATCGCAGTTCTGACAAGAACTGATTTGTGTAGCGTCGTCGATGCTCTCTCCTAAAATGCAAGTAGGAACTTCCTCTGCTTCCTGTAACAAAGCATCTATAGCCCTCTTATCTTCTCTTGTCTTAGCTCTGTTTTTTCTGTTATCCTGAGTGGAAAGTACCTCCACGTTTTCAGTAATAAAAATAGAGGGAACAGAACCAGGTTTGAGTAAGAGCCTTCTATGAGTGACAAAACCTAAAATAAATACTGGCACCACTTAGATAATAGCTCTTGTTTAATTTTTGTGTGTAATTTACCCATTTCGTACTGAAGGTTCCTTTCGAAGTCATCAGATCCAAAATGGTCACTGCAAATCCTACCCGTCTTCGTGTTGATTTGGTATTTACGTTTACAAAAATGAATCCAACTTTTAAGCAAGCCAGAATCTTTTGGAAACGTAAAGAACGACACATTTTCTTTATTGTTTTTGTCATTTTTATTGTTATTGTTATTACAACCACACACTGCACATCGCATTTTGAATTTTAGGATGTTAAAACAGTTTCAAAAAGAATAAATTTAAAAATTGCCCGGATTTCCTTTTCAAGTTCGCGCCTTTTCGTCTCTTCATACGTCACAGCTTATGTCAAAAAAAGTAACACATGCGCGTGTCGTAATCTTATTATTTTTCATTCATGTGGTGTGTCTATGCTTGACGTCTTAGCTTGTAGAAAAATCAGACTGACAGAGAAAAACACTCTATATGAAGATATAAATCCTCGGTAGACATCTTGGTTTGCCAACAAGCTAAACCGGAAACCAGCCTCATAAAATTATTCTTAGTGTACGTGCAATTTCTCCTCTAATTTATGAAATTTCCCCTAAAAACTCAGTAATTGTGTTTATGTATGCGTGAAAACACGTCAATTTTTCTCGTTGAATACGTCCACATTACAAATACATCAATGTAAACAAATGGGTTTTGGAGGGTGATACGTACGAAAGATTTATATCTTCATATTGCGTGTTTTTGCTGACAGATTTTCTCTTCACATAGAGTGTCTTTGGTTATATGAAAAACAAAACAAAATAATAAGAGCAAATGGATTTTGGACGGCAAAACGTAGGAAGGTATGAGATCTTTCTTCAACATAGTTCAAATTTCGCAACGTTCCTTGCGGCGGCTATCCATTATCCAACAACAACATCAACAAAATAAAACGGGAATTGTAACTCTTTTACTTCGGTTGCTTGGATAGGAAAATAAAAATTATTTGCAATTAAATATTGTAATTCATGAAAGTTCTACAAAATCGGTTAATTAATGGACGTTATTAAGACCTAAAGTAAATTATAAAAGTTTTTTCTACGTTAAGTGCAATTTTCATGTTTTTTTTCTTTTCTCTGGTTTCTGCTCCAAAGGTGTTTTGTGTGTACAAATGTAAGTGCTAGTTATTAAACATTAAGCAAATAAATTTAATTAAAGTAAGTATCATAATTTAATTAGTCTTTTTGCTAATGTTTTTATTTATTGCAAGACTAAATATTTAGTTTCATTTCATTTTTAACTGGTAAAGAAATCGGATTAATTTTTGTTTTCATTCTGGCTATTGCATTTGTGTATTCTGTCCCCCCGTTTTAAGCGTAATTTGTTTTTGTAATGTTTGCTGCATAAGAATTTGTTTTTGTTTTCATCCATTTTTCGGCATCGTCTCAAAAAATTATTTTTATAAGAACATCGATATCTCCTTTCTTGCCAGGGCGAATAGGTTTGTTTGTAATTCGTTTTAGTTTGCCTTTGGTACCTATTCTTTTTCTACATCTCCCCTTTGTAGTTAGTGTACTCTTTGTATATAAATTGAATAGTACTATCATGAAGGTGAAACCTTTGTATATAAAACCTTTGTATACAAAACTGAATAGTACTATCATGAACGAGAAAATTGTGTTACGAAAGGCGGAGCATGAGGTCGCTGTGTGTACGGAAATTTGGTGTGGAATCTAAAAGCGACTGGAAAATAAAATTTTTAAAGCAAGAGTGGGAATGAAAGGAGTATATTATTTTGTCCTCATAAGTATTAAGATGTGTGAGGGAGACAGTTGAATCAGCTGTTTATTTAAAAAAAAATGAGAAAATGTGAAAGCAAAAAAACAAAAACAGTTCGTTGCCATAGTTACCTTGGATTTTTTTGTGCCTCTGTCTACCTATCAATGTAAAGGAGCTATGCATATACATATCGTTATAGCTATGAATTGTATGCTTTTAGCAGTAGGTATTTTGCTTGAAGAAAATTATATTCATTTGATTTTAGATTTTCAGTTTTTGAGAAATTTGAAAATTTAAATGCAACGTTTGCAAATTTCATTTTCTGTAGGATTCATTGTTGCCATATTTTGAATATGGGGTATAGAAGTATGTATATACATAGATTTGTTAATGTTTATATTTATATATATGTAAGTAGTATCTAAGGAGATTGGCATGTAGTGCTAGGCGGTGGAATAACTTTTTTTAAATACTGGTTCTAAACAATGAAGCCAAAAATAATAAAATAAATAAATGAAACTTTATTTATTTATTAACTTCTCATAGGAAGTTATTGTAATGGGTCCGATTTGTCGAATTGAAAATTTTGACATTTCTCGACGTCGAGAGTCGAAATAAAAGATTTTAGAAAGATGTCTGTGCGTGCGTGTGTACGTACGTTCGTACGTCCGTACGTTCGCGACGTTTTTTTTCGTCGTCCATTGCTCAAAAATTAGTAGATATCGACTTCAAATAAATTTTGTTATACAGGTAATAAAGCAGAAAGATGCAGAAAGGACTCTCAAAAAAATTGAGTGGGTGGTTTTTTTTACCATAGCAATTTAAAAAACAGTGGAAATGTTGGTTAACCCTCAATATCTCACGAACCATTGACGCTAGAGACTTGAATTAAATTTTATATTATATATTGACACGTGATACAAAACAAGAATATTTTTGAAAAAAAAATCCAATTAACGGTTTTTTTTATAAATCAAAAAAACTGAAAAAAAAATTGTCACCTCGAAAATTTTCGAATAAGAAATGATTTTATCTCCAAAACAATTTTTTGCAACGAATAATAACGTTTTCAACATCTGGTAAAATTTTAAGAAAAATCAAATTGAGAGTTTTTTTATAAAAAAATAAAAACCTAAAAAAAACATTACTCAAAGTTGGTAAAAATTGAATTTCGACTCAAATATCTTTTCAAAAACTTAAGATTATGGCTTCAAACTTATTTTATCTTATAAGAAATATTATTTTCAACATTCGGAAAATTTTTTAGAAAAATCGAATTGACAGTTTTTTTGGGGAGAGTAGGTACGATAACTTTGGCGACTTATTTTATTTCACAGAAAATATTGTTTTCGATACTCAATAGAATAAAATCTACAAAAAATAGTATGCAAACTTGGTAAAAATTTTCTTTCCACTCAAATATCTTCACAAAAATTTGAGATTGTGGCTTCCAACTAATTTTATAAAAAATATTGTTTTCAACATTCGAACAAATTTTGAGAAAAATCGAATTGGCAGTTTTCTTACAAAAAATAAAAACCTAATTTAATTTCATTCATCGAAATTAATTTCATTCATCAAAAAACGCTACAATTTGCATTCGAAAGAAATAGGACAGGGCTGCCACTTTTGAACGCAAGAACTATGTTAACAACTTCATATGGATATAGGTTAACTGCATTTTAAAAATAAAATAAATTAATACTGTAATTTGTACCAAAGACCATATAACAAGTAAAGATGTCGCACGTAGAACAAAAATCTGTGCCTGCTTTTTTCCACCATCCCTTTTTTACAATGGGTCCAAAACATGAGTCTAGGAATTTGAATGTATAGAAACATTTCAAATGTTGTGGGTACACACTGTACGAAAAAGAGCGTTGCTATTTATACTGAAAAGTTAGAGGGAGAAACAAGGTATTTCATGTTTATGAGTAGAAAAAACAAAAACAAAACGTATGTCTTTTCAATGGGTCCAAAACATGTTGCAAGATTTGTAATAAATTTATGAAGCAGAAGAGAGAAAAAATATTTTGTTGTCCTATTTGTACAAGCAAGCTAGGTTGATGATCGAGTTAAAAGAAAGAAGGGTGAGTTGATGTCCTTCACGTGTATGTGTATTTATATTGTCTTAGGGATTTTTTTTTGTTGGCTGCGTAAATGCAAACCAGTTTTATTTATTTTTTTTCTTGAAAGATAAAACAACCTTGAAAAGTGAGTTTTGATAATGTTCGTAAATAATGAGTTGTGGTAGTTTCAATATTGGGCTTTGCTTTGCTTTTGTTTTGTTTTGTTTTTACTTCTTGGGGTTGGTTGTGATTTGAAAATCGTATTCATTCACATGTTTAAATGTAGGTCAAAAAAAGATTGAATTTTTGATGTGAGGATTTATTTATGCGTATGTTAAGTATGTTAGGTAAATTTTTGATCTCTTAGTAAGGTCTTTTATTTTTCCTTTTTTTTTTGGTTCGTTATCGTTACTATTGAAGTCGGTAATGGATCAATTAAATGAGGAGTACAGGTGATGCGTACATTTCATTTTATTTCGTTGATCGAGTACAAATAGGGGTGAGTTGGCGTCTACCTCAACCTTACCATACAGTATACACCTGTAATAATATGTGCGTCTGAGATGATTTTTTTGTTGTAAGCGTTAGCTTTTTTTTCCTTAAAATATTATGAAAAATGTTAAAAGTGAGCTTAGAAGGTAATTGAATGTACCTTCATATCGAACATATGTTTTATACTTTTTGTTACTCGTAGGGCTTTAATTTGTTTTCATTTATATCTATAGGTCAATTTACGAACAAATTTGTAAATTTTTTTTCACAAAACTTTATTTCAAGATTTAATAGGTAGGTAAGTTAGTGTAGGTTAGGTACCACCTATATCAAGGCAAAGTACTTTTTTCACTCTTTACCATTAGTTGATGAAAGATTTTCTAATTTCTAATAACGTAATGTATGAACATATGTAGCGAATTCAATCCTTTATGATTTTAGCTTTATCAATCGAAGGTTTTTTAAATTTTCTTGTATACCACAAGCAGTGTGTTCTCAGTAAAACATGTGTCATGAACTCGAGAGCTTTTACTCTGTGATGGTAGCACACACTTTCCCTTTCAAACCAGGACACATTTTCTTCTCTTTTATTGTTTATGCACTTTTCAACTATTTTTTCTTTTATTGTATCCATATTTTTTTCGTAATCGAAAACTTGCCTAAATATTAATATGTGTATCCTGCACACATTAAAAAATTCATCTGTCGGAGCAAACAAATTTCCAAAATCCGAATTTTTTAAATAGTTTTTGGCAAAAATAAACATCTCACTGCCACAAGTTAATACTTCATCCTTTTTTCGACATCCTTGTAAACATTCTTCGCAGCCTAAATTTGAAAATACTTTAAATGCAACATATCCAACGAAGTATCTCATTGAAGTTACTTCAGTGGATACGTATGACCCGGACCCGATCTCGTCCAGCATTAAGTCGTTTTCCATTGTTTCGTAAATAGCTTCAATGTAATTATCATCAAATTTTTCATTGAGTTGAAACTCTTTTTCAATTACAACTTTTTCGTTGTGAAATTCTGAGTTATTGTCTGCTTCAGTCATTAATGATGTGAGCGATATCATTTGTTCTTCATCGTTCGAACAGTTTGCGAATTTTGAAAAACAGTACAAGTTCGTGGTCATTATTTTTGAAATCAAGAAATTTAATTCATGCACGGATGGATTCTTCGTATTTCCACCTTTTGCACGTATTTGTGAAAACAAATTTTCAATGATGTCTTGATTTAACCTCTTGGTTAAAACAAAATCAATACCTTCATTTTCATTAAACATTTGTTCAGCCATCATCAATGTGGCTCTTAAAGTTTGTTCCAATCCTGCAATCCAATATACTTTCGTTTTTTTCACGAGTCTTATATTTTTAACATATTCTATAAAGTCTTCAATATAGTTATATACAAGATTTTTCATTTTTAAAGCAGATTTATATGCATTCCTGTCATAAAGGCTTCCGCTGTTCATGCAATCAAATATTCTGTCAATTTTTTTGAAACATTTAGCTGTTGATTGAACAACTACTTTATCGTTTTCAACAAAATTGCCTGTTTCCACTGCCGTTAACAAAGCTGCTGATGTTGTCCTGCTGAAAACTTGAACAGCGTAAACGACACGCATTTTGTCGAAAGATGACGGATCAATATGCTTTTGAGTGAGTTTTGGGCACATTTTCGTGGTGCTGTTCTTTTCAAGATCATACAGCTTTCTTACTGGAGTGAAACTTACTATTCCATCAGGTGTAACCAGATCTGAGTTCAATAAGGTATTTCTCATACTTTTTATAATATGGGGAATATCGTAGAACGAAAAAATTTGCTGCTCCTTGAACATAAAGTAAGGTTTTTCTTTTGTTACTCCTAATATCCCCAAACATTTCCTGTTATTTGGTCCCTGGTCACAAATAATAGCTTTCACATTCAAAGCCAAGTTACTTGCTATTTCAAGATTTTTTAATAAGATTTTACTTAAGTTTTCACCTGAAATATTTGTTTCACTAACAAAGTAGTTCAAAATGCATTTCCAGTTAGATATCAATCCCCGTACCATAAAAACACAAACTTGTTTCCCAATATTGTTGGTACGAACAAAACCTGTATCTTCTAAGCCATCAATTATATCAACTGCAGAATTGTAAGTAAGATCTCTTCTTATAGCAATCTCATCGAAAACAATAGCACATATGCGACTTTGTACACTCATTTCATTGAATTTTCGCAAAAGTTCTTGATGAGCAGAATTTTTGAATCCTGGCTGCATATTTTTAACAGGATCCCATCTATGCAGACTTGATACATGCGGAAAATTGAGGTCCAAACCATCTCTTAAAAATATATAAGCCGATTGACTTCTGTAGAAAATATTCTGGGCTAAGACTTTTTGCTCTTCATTCCATTTTCCGTTTCTTTTTTTGTTTAATAACATGCTGCATAAAGTTTTTGCGTTGGCAGATACTTCTAATTTCTGTATCTCCTCTAAAACGAATTTGGATTTGTTTTTTTTTGTTTTTTGAAGTTTTTATTCCTACTCTTTTCCTCTGCAGTTTTAAAGCTTTCAATTCCGCTTTAAGAGAATTAACCTTTCTTTGTAAGAAATTACATTTTTTTGAAAAACCTTCGCTTTTCCTCATATAAAAGTGAACATTCTTTATGTTTTTTAAGCAAGAACTACATAACCCTTCTACTAATTCCGGTGAGTTTACATAATTTCTATTCCCAGGTGGGGTTCTTAAAAGAGCCAATTCATTCAGAGTGAAATCATCATCCGCTTGCACTAGTTGAAAAGGTGGAGTCCTTAAAAGGACAAAGTCATTCTGATCGAAATCATCATCCACCCTTTCAACTAGCTGAGACGGAGTTCTTAAAAGAACTAATTCATTCACAATGAAATCATTATCCACCCTTGGAACTTGCGGAGGCGGAGTTCTAAGAAGAACTAAATCATTCGTAAAGAAATCATCATCCACCTCCCCAACTTCTTCAGGCGAAATCAAAGATTGTGTTGGTAAAAGCAATGTGGGTACAGATCCTTTCTTCAAAAATTTTTTACCAATGCAATCCTCTGTGAAATGAAGACTGCAAATGTAAAACTTTTTCGAAGAATCACGCGAAGAAATGCCACATTTTTCTCTCCAAATTGCCTGTAAACTAAGGTTTTCAGGAAACTTGAAAAGCTTTATGTGACAATTCTTCCGGTAAGATCTCCCACATTGTTCAACGCAACACCTTTTCCCATTAAAAGAATTTTTTTTGTAAACAGTTATCATTCTTACTTCTTTAGATATCTTCAAAAAACAACCAAACGCAAAGAGATTCGAAATAGAAGTGAGCAATTTAATTTGTATAGGTATATTTATTTTTAGGGAGGAGGTTAATTCAAAACTCGAATTTTTCAGCGGTCTTGAGCTTTAGAAAGCTGAAATTTAGCATATAGTTAGATCAACTAACAAAAAACACCTCAGACAAATCTTAGCTCTCAAGACCTCAAGACCGCTGAGAAACCCGAATTTGAAACTACTTACCGCTCTTTTTGAAAAAAAATTATTTCTCCGCGGTCTGTTAGTCTAGAAGGCTATAATTTTGCATTTAGTAGGACCTTGTAGCAAGAAATGATACAAATAAAAATTAGCCTTCTAGACTAACAGACCGCGGAGAAATAATTTTTTTCAAAAAGAGCGGTAAGTAGTTTCAAATTCGGGTTTCTCAGCGGTCTTGAGGTCTTGAGAGCTAAGATTTGTCTGAGGTGTTTTTTGTTAGTTGATCTAACTATATGCTAAATTTCAGCTTTCTAAAGCTCAAGACCGCTGAAAAATTCGAGTTTTGAATTAACCTCCTCCCTAAAAATAAATATACCTATACAAATTAAATTGCTCACTTCTATTTCGAATCTCTTTGCGGTTGGTTGTTTTTTGAAGATATCTAAAGAAGTAAGAATGATAACTGTTTACAAAAAAAATTCTTTTAATGGGAAAAGGTGTTGCGTTGAACAATGTGGGAGATCTTACCGGAAGAATTGTCACATAAAGCTTTTCAAGTTTCCTGAAAACCTTAGTTTACAGGCAATTTGGAGAGAAAAATGTGGCATTTCTTCGCGTGATTCTTCGAAAAAGTTTTACATTTGCAGTCTTCATTTCACAGAGGATTGCATTGGTAAAAAATTTTTGAAGAAAGGATCTGTACCCACATTGCTTTTACCAACACAATCTTTGATTTCGCCTGAAGAAGTTGGGGAGGTGGATGATGATTTCTTTACGAATGATTTAGTTCTTCTTAGAACTCCGCCTCCGCAAGTTCCAAGGGTGGATAATGATTTCATTGTGAATGAATTAGTTCTTTTAAGAACTCCGTCTCAGCTAGTTGAAAGGGTGGATGATGATTTCGATCAGAATGACTTTGTCCTTTTAAGGACTCCACCTTTTCAACTAGTGCAAGCGGATGATGATTTCACTCTGAATGAATTGGCTCTTTTAAGAACCCCACCTGGGAATAGAAATTATGTAAACTCACCGGAATTAGTAGAAGGGTTATGTAGTTCTTGCTTAAAAAACATAAAGAATGTTCACTTTTATATGAGGAAAAGCGAAGGTTTTTCAAAAAAATGTAATTTCTTACAAAGAAAGGTTAATTCTCTTAAAGCGGAATTGAAAGCTTTAAAACTGCAGAGGAAAAGAGTAGGAATAAAAACTTCAAAAAACAAAAAAAACAAATCCAAATTCGTTTTAGAGGAGATACAGAAATTAGAAGTATCTGCCAACGCAAAAACTTTATGCAGCATGTTATTAAACAAAAAAAGAAACGGAAAATGGAATGAAGAGCAAAAAGTCTTAGCCCAGAATATTTTCTACAGAAGTCAATCGGCTTATATATTTTTAAGAGATGGTTTGGACCTCAATTTTCCGCATGTATCAAGTCTGCATAGATGGGATCCTGTTAAAAATATGCAGCCAGGATTCAAAAATTCTGCTCATCAAGAACTTTTGCGAAAATTCAATGAAATGAGTGTACAAAGTCGTATATGTGCTATTGTTTTCGATGAGATTGCTATAAGAAGAGATCTTACTTACAATTCTGCAGTTGATATAATTGATGGCTTAGAAGATACAGGTTTTGTTCGTACCAACAATATTGGGAAACAAGTTTGTGTTTTTATGGTACGGGGATTGATATCTAACTGGAAATGCATTTTGAACTACTTTGTTAGTGAAACAAATATTTCAGGTGAAAACTTAAGTAAAATCTTATTAAAAAATCTTGAAATAGCAAGTAACTTGGCTTTGAATGTGAAAGCTATTATTTGTGACCAGGGACCAAATAACAGGAAATGTTTGGGGATATTAGGAGTAACAAAAGAAATACCTTACTTTATGTTCAAGGAGCAGCAAATTTTTTCGTTCTACGATATTCCCCATATTATAAAAAGTATGAGAAATACCTTATTGAACTCAGATCTGGTTACACCTGATGGAATAGTAAGTTTCACTCCAGTAAGAAAGCTGTATGATCTTGAAAAGAACAGCACCACGAAAATGTGCCCAAAACTCACTCAAAAGCATATTGATCCGTCATCTTTCGACAAAATGCGTGTCATTTACGCTGTTCAAGTTTTCAGCAGGACAACATCAGCAGCTTTGTTAACGGCAGTGGAAACAGGCAATTTTGTTGAAAACGATAAAGTAGTTGTTCAATCAACAGCTAAATGTTTCAAAAAAATTGACAGAATATTTGATTGCATGAACAGCGGAAGCCTTTATGACAGGAATGCATATAAATCTGCTTTAAAAATGAAAAATCTTGTATATAACTATATTGAAGACTTTATAGAATATGTTAAAAATATAAGACTCGTGAAAAAAACGAAAGTATATTGGATTGCAGGATTGGAACAAACTTTAAGAGCCACATTGATGATGGCTGAACAAATGTTTAATGAAAATGAAGGTATTGATTTTGTTTTAACCAAGAGGTTAAATCAAGACATCATTGAAAATTTGTTTTCACAAATACGTGCAAAAGGTGGAAATACGAAGAATCCATCCGTGCATGAATTAAATTTCTTGATTTCAAAAATAATGACCACGAACTTGTACTGTTTTTCAAAATTCGCAAACTGTTCGAACGATGAAGAACAAATGATATCGCTCACATCATTAATGACTGAAGCAGACAATAACTCAGAATTTCACAACGAAGAAGTTGTAATTGAAAAAGAGTTTCAACTCAATGAAAAATTTGATGATAATTACATTGAAGCTATTTACGAAACAATGGAAAACGACTTAATGCTGGACGAGATCGGGTCCGGGTCATACGTATCCACTGAAGTAACTTCAATGAGATACTTCGTTGGATATGTTGCATTTAAAGTATTTTCAAATTTAGGCTGCGAAGAATGTTTACAAGGATGTCGAAAAAAGGATGAAGTATTAACTTGTGGCAGTGAGATGTTTATTTTTGCCAAAAACTATTTAAAAAATTCGGATTTTGGAAATTTGTTTGCTCCGACAGATGAATTTTTTAATGTGTGCAGGATACACATATTAATATTTAGGCAAGTTTTCGATTACGAAAAAAATATGGATACAATAAAAGAAAAAATAGTTGAAAAGTGCATAAACAATAAAAGAGAAGAAAATGTGTCCTGGTTTGAAAGGGAAAGTGTGTGCTACCATCACAGAGTAAAAGCTCTCGAGTTCATGACACATGTTTTACTGAGAACACACTGCTTGTGGTATACAAGAAAATTTAAAAAACCTTCGATTGATAAAGCTAAAATCATAAAGGATTGAATTCGCTACATATGTTCATACATTACGTTATTAGAAATTAGAAAATCTTTCATCAACTAATGGTAAAGAGTGAAAAAAGTACTTTGCCTTGATATAGGTGGTACCTAACCTACACTAACTTACCTACCTATTAAATCTTGAAATAAAGTTTTGTGAAAAAAAATTTACAAATTTGTTCGTAAATTGACCTATAGATATAAATGAAAACAAATTAAAGCCCTACGAGTAACAAAAAGTATAAAACATATGTTCGATATGAAGGTACATTCAATTACCTTCTAAGCTCACTTTTAACATTTTTCATAATATTTTAAGGAAAAAAAAGCTAACGCTTACAACAAAAAAATCATCTCAGACGCACATATTATTACAGGTGTATACTGTATGGTAAGGTTGAGGTAGACGCCAACTCACCCCTATTTGTACTCGATCAACGAAATAAAATGAAATGTACGCATCACCTGTACTCCTCATTTAATTGATCCATTACCGACTTCAATAGTAACGATAACGAACCAAAAAAAAAAAGGAAAAATAAAAGACCTTACTAAGAGATCAAAAATTTACCTAACATACTTAACATACGCATAAATAAATCCTCACATCAAAAATTCAATCTTTTTTTGACCTACATTTAAACATGTGAATGAATACGATTTTCAAATCACAACCAACCCCAAGAAGTAAAAACAAAACAAAACAAAAGCAAAGCAAAGCCCAATATTGAAACTACCACAACTCATTATTTACGAACATTATCAAAACTCACTTTTCAAGGTTGTTTTATCTTTCAAGAAAAAAAATAAATAAAACTGGTTTGCATTTACGCAGCCAACAAAAAAAAATCCCTAAGACAATATAAATACACATACACGTGAAGGACATCAACTCACCCTTCTTTCTTTTAACTCGATCATCAACCTAGCTTGCTTGTACAAATAGGACAACAAAATATTTTTTCTCTCTTCTGCTTCATAAATTTATTACAAATCTTGCAACATGTTTTGGACCCATTGAAAAGACATACGTTTTGTTTTTGTTTTTTCTACTCATAAACATGAAATACCTTGTTTCTCCCTCTAACTTTTCAGTATAAATAGCAACGCTCTTTTTCGTACAGTGTGTACCCACAACATTTGAAATGTTTCTATACATTCAAATTCCTAGACTCATGTTTTGGACCCATTGTAAAAAAGGGATGGTGGAAAAAAGCAGGCACAGATTTTTGTTCTACGTGCGACATCTTTACTTGTTATATGGTCTTTGTTTGTACCTACATAATTGCGTATTTACTATGCTTCAGAAATAGAAAACATTAATCTACATTTGTTCGTTATATTTCTAAAAATATCCAACATTGTAAAGGTGATATAATATCTATCTACCTATATTTATCCTTATAAAAAACAAACAATAAATATCTGACCATAATGAGCATTATATTAATTTTCTTATTCATTTCATTCATTGAATTTCTAATTGAATTTCTCATTCATTCTTATTCATACTTGAATTTAAAAAAAGAAGTACCTACCTACTTAAAGTTTCAAATTGGGAACCGGAAACATTTTGTACTCATTCAATCCTTTTTTTGCCTTGTTGATATTTTTCAATATTCCTCAATACCTACCAAGCAAAAAAAAACACATTATACATATTTGTATAGAATATGCATTGAAAAATAATAACAAAAATGTCCATAGACACACCATATAAAGACCGGAAACCTATCTGTCATTCTGGTTTTGCCTACAAGCTGAAACATCAATTCTCACCAGCGTTGCCGCGAAGACAAAAATTGTAAGGGAAATTTTGAGGGCCATTTCCAAAATGTGCGGACCACTCGCCCACTACCCTGGACAAAATTTGTTTAAGAAAATAATAACAGTTTGTCTTTTCTAAATAAACTTATTATATTTCAGGTCTTTTTGTTTACGGTATTAGTTATCACACTTGTACAAAGTTCCGATCGGGCACATTACGGCAACGCCTCTTCTCACGCACCCTTATTTCGAATTCTAACATCAATTCACCACAGCTAACATCAATTCACCACCCTTCTAACATCAATTCACCACGAAATAAGGAATAGTGATGAGAAATTCTTTAGGGGAGGCACCTAGTGGCTACATCGACATTAGCTATTGCATTTTTTGGGAAGAGTACGATAACTCAGGTGACAAAGTTTAATGACGGATTTGTATAGAACAGTTAAAAACAATCATTTTTTACTATGGGAGTGGGGTCTATTCTCCCCGTTTAGGCGTTAGAGGCAATTTAAAAAAAATATGTGCGTTAAATGGAAAAAATAATGATTATACTTACAACTAAGTTTTATAAATTTTTTTAAAGACAACACTTTTGTCTATTAGCTTGTTTTTAAATCAAGTCAAAACTATGCAAATTAGAATAGTTCGTTGAGATATTATATTTTTAATAAGTATTTATTAATCCGATCTTCTCAGATGCCAACTTAAGACTTAAATCGAAAAACATTTTTGCTGTAAACTGTCATCAAATATGGTTAAACAAAGAACTTATTGTTTCTTATACATGAATCACTTATTAGGAAAACAACATGTTCCTACGTGATTGTATTGAAATGTAACATAATATTTAATATCATATTTTATGATCCAGAGGATCGTTCTTATTGCTTATTATTATATTTTTGTTCATATTTTCTAATTACTAATGGAACAGACGTGTGTTAATTTGCATAGTTTTTGGAACAAAATTGTCTTAAACTCAAAATTTGGGCAAAAAAAGGTTTGAAGTGTGATTTTTACACTTTAATGCCCAATTTCATAAACAGCTTTTATACATTTAACAGCATTTTAAACTGTTAAATGGGATATTTTGGTTTCACCAAGCGCTTTTAAAGTAAACAAGCTTTTAAACACCTTTTAAAACTAAATGCCCATTTTTGGCTCATTAAATTTTAAAAGTGTCATTAAAAACTGAATATGGAAGATTGACAGCTGATGTTTTGTTTTGTAAAATTTGTGTTCTCAACATTTTGAGATACAGAATGAATAGGTAAACAAATTCAACATTCCATTACTATTTATAATATCATTTTTATGATTTTAATTTCTCACACAATTCGCTTAATAGTTAATTTAATTTAATTTAATTAATTTTTTTAATTTGTTTATTTATTTGGCTCAAGAGCCATTAATTTACAAAATACATAAAAATATAAACATTTTAGGTTTGCTCTAGGAATTTTAACAATTAGCTAGTATAAGATTTTGCATATAACATCATTTGATTTTTAAATTGATTGAGTTCATTTATGTTTCTGATGTGTTGTGGTAGGTTGTTGAAAGAGTTTAATCCCATGTAAAGTATGCTAGCCTGCGCTCTAGATGTTCTGGTTCGGATGATATTGAACTCTTCAATATTTCTCAGGTTGTATTGTACCACTCTTCTTTCAGGTATACTTGTTTGTAGATATTCAGGGCACATGTTTTGTTTTATTTTGAAGATAAACACCATAGCCATCATAAAAAGTCTTTGATTAATATTAAGCCAGTTTAAGGATTGAAGCATTCTTGAAATTGATGTATAACGGTTACATTTTAAAATTGTTCGCATGGCTTTGTTTTGAAGTTTTTGAAGTCTTGATTTTTGTGAGTTGTTACAGACATATAGGAGACTTGCACAATATTCAAAATGGGGCTTAACAGTCACATTAAACACTTTTATTGCACTATTTTTTGAAATATTATTACGTGTTCTGCTAAGAACTCCAAGTTTTTTAGACACTTTTTTACATATATTGTCAACGTGATCATTAAGGGACAACTTGTTATCAAGCACTATACCAAGGTATTTAATAGATGTAACTTCTTCTAAGTGGATATTGTTTATACTGATATTTATTTGTTGATGAGTGTATGGTTTATTAATTATCATAAATTTTGTTTTATTAGCATTTAGTATAAGTTTGTTCATATTTAACCAAGAATAAATCGCACTTAGGTCATTTTCAATGTTGTTTTTTAGGGAATTGACATCTTTACCCGCTATATAAACTAAGGCGTCATCTGCAAACAACGCAAGTTTAGAGTACTTTATTACTTTTTCAATATCGTTTATATATATCAAAAACAGAAGCACTCCCAATATTGTTCCTTGAGGAACTCCTGTATTAATTGAAGACGAGGAAGATGTTTTGTTGTTAACCGAAGTTCTTTGGGTTCTGTCACTTATAAAAGTTTTAAACCATTTAAGTTCAGAATTTTTTACACCATATTTTTCAAGTTTTTGTATTAGGATTTTATGATTAACAGTCTCAAAAGCTCGTTTTAGGTCTAAGAAAACAGCTATGACACAATTTTTGTTGTCAATTTCCTTCTTCCAATCACTAAACAAAATTTACACAAGTTTCACACGAATGATTTGAACGAAAGCCTGATTGGTGTTTACTCAAGATGTTATTGTTATTTAGATGTGCTTGTAGTTGTTTTGATGCAATTTTTTCGATGATTTTTTCATAAAGAGGGAGCATGTTGATGGGTCGTAAGTCACTACACTTAATTGAATTTATCACTTTCTTTTTTGGAAGTACAAGTGACTCTTTCCAGGTTTGTGGGAAGAATCCAGAGCTAAATGAGCTGTTAATTATACGCACGAACACAGGACCGGTTATTTCTAGTGAATCTTTAAGTATTTTTGCATTCATAAAGTTGAAGTCATTTTTTTGATTTATCACAGAAAGGGTATTGCTAATTTCTTCGGTGTCAATTAAGTTAAACTTAAACTCTATATTGCACTCATCAACTAGACTAATATAATCAGAAAATATCACAGAATTACTAAGATCATTTATACTTTGAATGAAAAAGTTATTGAGCTTTTCAGCTATTATTGCACTATTATGTTCTTTATCACCGTTATTGAATTGCACTTCAGTTATTTCATCTTTATCAGTCTTCAAAACGTATTTCTTTAATTGCCTCCACATATCTTTTTGATTTTTGGCGTTGTGAATTTTTTGGGATATATATGTCGATTTAGTAATTTGAATTTGTCTTTTGTATTGGTTTCTATGTTCATAGTATGCTTGCCAGTCACTAGGTGTATTTCTTAAAACAGCTGTTTTGTACAAATTTATCTTAACAGTTTTAGAATTTCTTAGAAAATTATTGAACCATTCACAGTTTTGATAGGGAATAGTTTTTGACACTACCATACTATTTACAACTTTTTTTAATTCAGTTGCAAAATTTTCACTTAAAACATGTAAATTATGTGAGTGTTCAGGATCAAAATCAGCAAAAAAATGGTTTGATCTAAGTTCATTTAATAAGTGCTCTTTGTTGTACTTACAGTATCTGATTGTTTTTGTATTGGGTTTATTTTGTTTTTTGCAATGAATAAAAACTTCTAACGCTTCGTGATCACTTATTTTTATGTTATGATCCACTTTAGCACTGCATATATTTTTGTTATTAGTTAGGACATAGTCAATAAGAGTACTAGCTGTTGGTGTTATTCTAGTTGGTTCTGTGTTAAGCATTGATAAATTGTTGTCAGTCATTATTTGATTTAAGCGTCTTGAATATGTATTGTTTCTATCTAACCAATCAATATTAAAATCACCCATTATTACGAAATCACAGTTACATTGTTGCAGAAAATCTATCCATTGTTCTAGATTATCACAGAAAGTATTTTTAGTCGACAGGTGAGATCTATAAATTGCACATATGTATATCACAGTATTGTTTTCATATTGCACTTTTGTTATAAGACACCAGAAATTCATTGTAATGGCAAATTGTTTGACAAACGAACACTTAAACATTTTTTTGACATATATCACCAAACCACCAGTGTGGCTGGATTCACTATCACAGTTACAGATATAATAACCATCAAGTTCTGTTTCAGCATAATTATGATTTTTTGTCATATGAGTTTCAGTTAACACTACTATATCACAGTTATATTCACTTATAATTATTTGCAGACTAGAAAAATAGAAAGAAAAAGGGGTTTTATTTTTACAGGATTGTGAAGAGGACTCTATTTTAACAAAAATATCCCTGAAATTTCCCATTTCAAGCTTGGTGAAACTGAAAAAATTATAAGGCCTGATAAAATTTAAATAGCTTTTAGATAAAAGTGCTTTTAGTGTTTGTTTATGAAATCGGACATAAGATTATTTACTATTGTTTTTAGAATGCATTGCTTATATTTGTTTTTGAACAAACATTGAAAACTAGATGATTTTATGTCTTTTAGTTCTTGAGATAATTTCAAAAAAAAAAAATATTTTAATTAAATTATTTTTTCCTTGCTTGAGTATTAACGTAGTCTTATTTTGATAGTCATAATCGAATATGGATTAAGGTATACCCGGAATTAATTATTTTTTCTTAAATCCAGCTTATTTAAATACAAAAGAAACTTTGACTAGAAGACTTTGTGATTGAAAGTGGCAAGAAAATGTTAATTTTTAACTTCACTATATTCAAAAGTGTGTACTACGTATAATACAGTTTTCAATTCAATAAAAAGCTATAATTGTCTGAACAAGGCATTTGTTGTATTATGTAAAGAAAACTTGAACTATATTAGCAAAAATGTTAAACATTGTTGTTTTTTTTTTTTTAATTTAAATGTAATACAAAGACTTCTAATTCAGGTAAAATTATACATTCCAAAAATTATCTTTTTTGAATGTTATAATAATTCTTTTTTTCTCGAATTTAAAAACGATTACTATTTCCTAAAAGTATTTTGATAATTACAAAACAGTGACCAAGTTTTAACAATGTTACTATAAGTTAAGTTTTTCAAATAAAAAAATGATAAAAGTGTGACATCACCTCAACATCACACATAACATAAGTGTTTTTTTCTTCGAGGTGAGTTTGAAAACGTCAACAAAAATTCCAATGTTTGCATTTTTAAACTTTTTTAAAAGGAAAACAAATTTCATACAAATCTTCTCGCCCAAGAGAATTTGTCATATCGTTGGATACTTTCACCATTTATTTTGGATGCATAACAGCGGTATTGGCCAATACCGAGGAATTCGTAAGGGGTTTGTGTTTCACAACACTGTCGCAAGTTCATTTGGGTAAAAGATATTTTATCGTTTCAGGAACAACACCATCGTCATTTTCAATCTTCAGCTTCCACTTCAGCTGGTCACAGCAATACAAGTCCAACATGAATAGAGAATCTGCATAAGGAAGCCGCTGGCAAAACAATCAATGCAACGTTCTTACTTTAAATTTGCAAGTAGACACAATATAGTATGCTCATTTGACTTTGATTTTTACAAAAACCGAAACGTCCTACAAAGGTAAATGGCCCCACCGGCTATGCTAGGAAGCGTTATAAACAAAAACAAACCCAAAATGTCAGACCAGCAACTCAAATTAATGGATATCGCGAGTAGACGAAGTCTGCGAGGATTAAAACGCTGTCCTAGTTGTGGAACATTTAACGGAAATCGCAGCCAATTGTGTCGCAATCCAGAGTGTGAGCTTCGCAAGCAAATACTTAACAACAAGAAGTCCATGGACCCGATTCAGTTGATTTCGCACACGGAACGAGAATGCGCTCCGAGGAATTTCGTCCAAATCACCGACTCCTACACGCAAGAGGGCAAGAGTTTGCTGATAAAGCGGAAAGCTATTTGTTTCGTGGACACCTGTAAGTACGATTCCAAAGACATCGAAATAAGCTGCAAGCATGTCAAGGCGACTGCGGAATCTGTGAAGGTCGCCGAAAAGTTTATAATTCACTACGACACCCTGTGGAGTCTGCTTATTGGAGTTGAAGACAAAGTTCGTCTATGGGAGTCATACAAGGAAGAGGAATCCGCTGTCCCCGCTGTGCAGAGGATAAACAATACGACATTTGTGACAAAGTGCGCCAGGTCGAATATATTCCCATCGGGGAGATTGCATGTGACAGTCCTCACAGACAGACACAATATAGTATGCTCATTTGAACCAATTTCCGCACCACATTGGAACTCACTTGGAAGTGTTCTTATAAGTTTTTTTGATTTTAACTAAAAAGTGTGAATGCAACTTCCTTACTCACACTTCAAGGATTCCAGGAAGGTATAAACCATTCCTGTAGGTACATTATTGTACCAAGGACACGACCGAATGAGTTCTAATGTTTGAATTTTTAAACATTTTTGATAGGAAAATACAAATAGTGGAACTCACTTGGACGTGTTCTTATAAGTTTTTTTGATTTTAACTAAAAAGTGTGAATGCAACTTCCTTACTCACACTTCAAGGATTCCAGGAAGGTATAAACCATTCCTGTAGGTACATTATTGTACCAAGGACACGACCGAATGAGTTGCAATATTTGTATTTTCCTATCAAAAATGTTAAAAAATGCAAACATAAGAACTCATTCGGTCGTGTCCTTGGTACAATAATGTACCTACAGGAATGGTTTATACCTTCCTGGAATCCTTGAAGTGTGAGTAAGAAAGTTGCATTCACACTTTTTAGTTAAAATCAAAAAAACTTATAAGAACACGTCCAAGTGAGTTCCACTATTTGTATTTTCCTATCAAAAATGTTGAAAAATTCAAACATTAGAACTCATTCGGTCGTGTCCTTGGTACAATAATGTACCTACAGGAATGGTTTATACCTTCCTGGAATCCTTGAAGTGTGAGTAAGAAAGGTGCATTCACACCTTTTAGTTAAAATCAAAAAAACTTATAAGACCACGTCCAAGTGCGTTCCAATGTGTGCATTTTCCTATCAAAAATATTTAAAAATGCAAACAGTGTAATTCATTCGGTCGTGTCCTTGGTACAATAATGTACCTACAGGAATGGTTAATACCTTCCTGGAATCCTTGAAGTGTGAGTAAGAAAGTTGCATTCACACTTTTTAGTTACAATCAAAAAAACTTATAAGAACACTTCCAAGTGAGTTCCAATGTGGTGCGGAAATTGGTTCAAATGAGGATACCATATTGTGTCTACTTGCAAATTTAAAAATTTGAATCGATATTTGACGGTGTTTCCCTTTGATTAGAAATGAAAATTATATACTGATCGATCGGGAATCATACTAAGAATTTTTTTGAGAAAAAAAAGTGTAATTGCGCATTTATTTTTCTCTAAAAATGTATTTTTTATTTTATTTCTTATTTTGACGGAAATTCATTTTCCCGAACAGCTGATACTTTTATGTTCACCACAGCAATTAAATAAAAAAAAAATATCTGTCAAAACAAGCAAATACACCGCATCGAATTGTTGCTGGATTTCAAATTTCAAAATGGACGTAATGTCAAAATTACAAATACAACAATGTAAACAAATGGGTGTTGGAGGGTAAAACGTACGAAAGATTCCGGTCTTTATATGGTGTGTCTATGAAAATGTCTTTTCAGTGAGTCTCTCCAACTATCGCTAAATTTGTATACATTCTTCTCTATCTTCTTTTCTTCAATTATCTGGAAAATTATTATTTAACTTTGCAATTCTCGCTCATTCTCCCCTCACCGCAATACATTCCACACGTCAAACACGTGGAACTAACGTTTGGGAAGTCGGCAAGTAGTTTTATTGCCGACGTTTCACCTTCATGATAGTACTATTCAATTTATATACAAAGGTTTGTACTCATTCAATCCTTTTTTTGCCTTGTTGATATTTTTCAATATTCCTCAATACCTACCAAGCAAAAAAAACACATTATACATATTTGTATAGAATATGCATTGAAAAATAATAACAAAAATGTCTTTTCAGTGAGTCTCTCCAACTATCGCTAAATTTGTATACATTCTTCTCTATCTTCTTTTCTTCAATTATCTGGAAAATTATTATTTAATTTTGCAATTCTCGCTCATTCTCCCCTCACCGCAATACATTCCACACGTCAAACACGTGGAACTAACGTTTGGGAAGTCGGCAAGTAGTTTTATTGCCGACGTTTCACCTTCATGATAGTACTATTCAATTTATATACAAAGTATAAAACTGAATAGTACTATCATGAACGAGAAAATTGTGTTACGAAAGGCGGAGCATGAGGTCGCTGTGTGTACGGAAATTTGGTGTGGAATCTAAAAGCGACTGGAAAATAAAATTTTTAAAGCAAGAGTGGGAATGAAAGGAGTATATTATTTTGTCCTCATAAGTATTAAGATGTGTGAGGGAGTCAGTTGAATCAGCTGTTTATTTAAAAAAAAATGAGAAAATGTGAAAGCAAAAACACAAAAACAGTTCGTTGCCATAGTTACCTTGGATTTTTTTGTGCCTCTGTCTACCTATCAATGTAAAGGAGCTATGCATATACATATCGTTATAGCTATGAATTGTATGCATTTAGCAGTAGGTATTTTGCTTGAAGAAAATTATATTCATTTGATTTTAGATTTTCAGTTTTTGAGAAATTTGAAAATTTAAATGCAACGTTTGCAAATTTCATTTTCTGTAGGATTCATTGTTGCCATATTTTGAATATGGGGTATAGAAGTATGTATATACATAGATTTGTTAATGTTTATATTTCTACAATGTAGGTATATGTAGGTAGAGGGTGGATATGTAAGTAGTATCTAAGGAGATTGGCATGTACCTAGTGCTAGGCGGTGGAATAACTTTTTTTAAATACTGGTTCTAAACAATGAAGCCAAAAATAATAAAATAAATAAATGAAACTTTATTTATTTATTAACTTTCCATAGGAAGTTATTGTAATGGGTCCGATTTGTCGAATTGAAAATTTTGACATTTCTCGACGTCGAGAGTCGAAATAAAAGATTTTAGAAAGATGTCTGTGCGTGCGTGTGTACGTACGTTCGTACGTCCGTACGTTCGCGACGTTTTTTTTCGTCGTCCATTGCTCAAAAATTGCCCTTACAATTTTTGTCTTCGCGGCAACGCTGGTGAGAATTGATGTTTAAGCTTGTAGGCAAAACCAGAATGACAGATAGGTTTCCGGTCTTTATATGGTGTGTCTATGGACATTTTTGTTATTATTTTTCAATGCATATTCTATACAAATATGTA
Source organism: Eupeodes latifasciatus (assembly GCA_920104205.1). Classification (NCBI taxonomy): domain Eukaryota; kingdom Metazoa; phylum Arthropoda; class Insecta; order Diptera; family Syrphidae; genus Eupeodes; species Eupeodes latifasciatus. The sequence continues at coordinate 18,419,041 of OV049927.1, read as the reverse complement.
TAATGTGTTTTTTTTTGCTTGGTAGGTATTGAGGAATATTGAAAAATATCAACAAGGCAAAAAAGGATTGAATGAGTACAAAATGTTTCCGGTTCCCAATTTGAAACTTTAAGTAGGTAGGTACTTCTTTTTTTAAATTCAAGTATGAATAAGAATGAATGAGAAATTCAATTAGAAATTCAATGAATAAAATGAATAAGAAAATTAATATAATGCTCATTATGGTCAGATATTTATTGTTTGTTTTTTATAAGGATAAATATAGGTAGATAGATATTATATCACCTTTACAATGTTGGATATTTTTAGAAATATAACGAACAAATGTAGATTAATGTTTTCTATTTCTTAAGCATAGTAAATACGCAATTATGTAGGTACAAATTACAGTATTAATTTATTTTATTTTTAAAATGCAGTTAACCTATATCCATATGAAGTTGTTAACATAGTTCTTGCGTTCAAAAGTGGCAGCCCTGTCCTATTTCTTTCGAATGCAAATTGTAGCGTTTTTTGATGAATGAAATTAATTTCGATGAATGAAATTAAATTAGGTTTTTATTTTTTGTAAGAAAACTGTCAATTCGATTTTTCTCAAAATTTGTTCGAATGTTGAAAACAATATTTTTTATAAAATTAGTTGGAAGCCACAATCTCAAATTTTTGTGAAGATATTTGAGTGGAAAGAAAATTTTTACCAAGTTTGCATACTATTTTTTGTAGATTTTATTCTATTGAGTATCGAAAACAATATTTTCTGTGAAATAAAATAAGTCGCCAAAGTTATCGTACTCTCCCCAAAAAAACTGTCAATTCGATTTTTCTAAAAAATTTTCCGAATGTTGAAAATAATATTTCTTATAAGATAAAATAAGTTTGAAGCCATAATCTTAAGTTTTTGAAAAGATATTTGAGTCGAAATTCAATTTTTACCAACTTTGAGTAATGTTTTTTTTAGGTTTTTATTTTTTTATAAAAAAACTCTCAATTTGATTTTTCTTAAAATTTTACCAGATGTTGAAAACGTTATTATTCGTTGCAAAAAATTGTTTTGGAGATAAAATCATTTCTTATTCGAAAATTTTCGAGGTGACAATTTTTTTTTCAGTTTTTTTGATTTATAAAAAAAAAACGTTAATTGGATTTTTTTTTCAAAAATATTCTTGTTTTGTATCACGTGTCAATATATAATATAAAATTTAATTCAAGTCTCTAGCGTCAATGGTTCGTGAGATATTGAGGGTTAACCAACATTTCCACTGTTTTTTAAATTGCTATGGTAAAAAAAACCTACCACTCAATTTTTTTGAGAGTCTTTTCTGCATCTTTCTGCTTTATTACCTGTATAACAAAATTTATTTGAAGTCGATATCTACTGGTTTTTGAGCAATGGACGACGAAAAAAAACGTCGCGAACGTACGGACGTACGAACGTACGTACACACGCACGCACAGACATCTTTCTAAAATCTTTTATTTCGATTCTCGACGTCGAGAAATGTCAAAATTTTCAATTCGACAAATCGGACCCATTACAATAACTTCCTATGGGAAGTTAATAAATAAATAAAGTTTCATTTATTTATTTTATTATATTTGGCTTCATTGTTTAGAACCAGTATTTAAAAAAAGTTATTCCACCGCCTAGCACTACATGCCAATCTCCTTAGATACTACTTACATATCCACCCTCTACCTACATATACCTACATTGTAGAAATATAAACATTAACAAATCTATGTATATACATACTTCTATACCCCATATTCAAAATATGGCAACAATGAATCCTACAAAAAATGAAATTTGCAAACGTTGCATTTAAATTTTCAAATTTCTCAAAAACTGAAAATCTAAAATCAAATGAATATAATTTTCTTCAAGCAAAATACCTACTGCTAAAAGCATACAATTCATAGCTATAACGATATGTATATGCATAGCTCCTTTACATTGATAGGTAGACAGAGGCACAAAAAAATCCAAGGTAACTATGGCAACGAACTGTTTTTGTTTTTTTGCTTTCACATTTTCTCATTTTTTTTAAATAAACAGCTGATTCAACTGACTCCCTCACACATTTTAATACTTATGAGGACAAAATAATATACTCCTTTCATTCCCACTCTTGCTTTAAAAATTTTATTTTCCAGTCGCTTTTAGATTCAACACCAAATTTCCGTACACACAGCGACCTCATGCTCCGCCTTTCGTAACACAATTTTCTCGTTCATGATAGTACTATTCAGTTTTATATACAAAGAGTGTACTAACTCGAAAACAGTTAAGTTTTAGTTAACCTGTAAAACTGAAATACAAATTTTTTTATTGTAATGCTTATGTCTTTGTTTAATTATAAAATTTAACCAAGTAGGAAGCAGTGAAAGTGCCAAATTGGTAGACTTCCTAATTTACTAATTAAAAGTGTATGTACATAGGTATAAATTTAAATTGAAATATTCTTTATTTCAGTATTAACTTTATGATGAAAATGTTCCTTAAACATCTTAAAAACATTTATTTGATATTTAAATTGCCCGGCTTGTCATTACACTGGTCGATAAGGATTTTTAAATATAAATAAGAGGCAGTACCCGTGAGAAACTAGATGGCACAGTCAGGGTTTGAACCCAAGATCTGTGGCACAACAGTCTAACGCACTAACCATCCCGTCACGGGCACTTCATTGTTTCTTACTGAGGTTACTTTCAATTTTATTCGTATAAATAAGCGTTTTATGAAAACAGGGGTGGAATCGCGTAAGGCGATAGTTGATTGTCACTGTTTTGATAGTCAATTTTGATCATCACCTCTTCTTTGTTCTGAGTAAAGTGATCGCTAAAACTTTACTATTTGCTGGCAGCACTTACCCAAGTTTGGGAAACTGGGTACAAATTGCAACAGGCATAAATGTCATTTCGATCAGCTGTTGTGCTTATTGTGTTGAATTTTCAAATTTGCAAAGTTTTCTTTCTTTGAAAATGTAAGTATACCTATAACTATACTTATAATAGTTATAAATTAATAAGAATGTTTGTTATATTTTGCAAAAATATATTCTTTTGTTGAATCCAAAGGCTCAAATTTAATGAAAAGTGGACATAGAACCGACTGCATTTTCTTAATAACTGCAGCGCTTATTTCAGCTACAGTACTTTGGCCCATCGGTGCAGCTCAATCAGCCTTAACTTGTCGTTAATAAACACCACCTCCATGAAGATTTAAAGTTGCAGCCTGTTGAAGGATAGGTAGAGGTGGAATATGTGTTTATCTTATTCCTGATGGTAAATCGAGCAACCGCAAAACATACACAAACGTTTCTTTGTTCAACCGAAAATTTTTCAAGAATCTGAAATAAATAATTCATACGTACATACATTATATTGTAAATAACTTATTTATAAATATTCATAGAAAGTTTCATAGTTACATTGGGTTAGGAAGTTCCAAAATATTTGCTTTTCATTAAGTTGATTCTCAGCAATTGAACTTTTTTGTAGTCATTTCTCGTTCTGGTGCACTGATATCACAAAAAGAAGAGGGTTGAATTCGACCCACATTTTAACAACCATTCCCAGATGGAATTTTTTTTTAATTGATAGACATCAATTTAATAAAAAGTCTAAAATTAAATAACAATATGTTATGTGAGATACAAAAGTTTGATGTCAATGTCTTTTGTTCTCATAATACTTGATTCGAAAACCATTTGTTTTTGTAATTTTTTTCGAATTTTGCAAAAAAAAAAGTGGTTTAGTTTTTTCCAAAAATGTTCAATTTTTCAAAAAAAAATTCACTAATAATTAATTTTAAAAACAGTATTCTTTATAGGATAGAATTAGTTTGAAGTTAGTTTAATTTTTGCAGTTCGCGAGTCGAATATTGTTTTTTTTTTTAGGTTTTTATTTGTTTGTAAAAAACGTCGTAATTTTTGCTTCTCAAATTTCAAAAGATAAAAACTTTAAAAGGGACAGCTGTCGAATAAGTCTCTAAAATCTTTTATTTGAAAACTTTGTTCTTTAAACAGTGGTTTAAGCGGTACTCTTATAATTCTCACAATTTTCAATAAGTGTTCGACTGCAGGAAACATTACCCTAAATTTTATTAACAGTACTAGTTTGGGTGAGATGGTTACTAAAATTAAACATGGACTTACACACAAATTACGTCATGTAATTGGCGTCGTAATATTGTATATTGTTATTTTCGAAAAATATGGAGTTTTTTCATTTTCCTCTTGATCATTTTTTTTTATGTTACTTCCATGTCAACCATAAAATTTATATTTTTTGGTATTTCCTCTATATTCGGGACTATTTTAAAAAATACAGATAATGGGTGTCCCAACCCGGAAAATTACAAGGCGTTCTTAAAATGTGTGTTTCTGCGGGACTTATGTCTTCTCAGAATTTTTTAGTTTTATGTCGGACTTATGATTCGAGATGCATTGTCTAAGACATAAAACTAAAAAAAATCTGAGAAGACAGCCATGGCCAGTCACTGCATTGTAAGCGGTCATTCTCCAAACTTTGAAGACGTGGAAGTTCTACAGACAGAGAAACATGTTTCGAAACGATACACGTTAGAAACATTACATATTCTCAATAACAAAAACAACATGAACCGAAAACAAGACACACAAAACATTTCTGCTGTATATTTCTCTCTTCTTTGTTCTTAAATGTAAATTGTGCTTTATTCAATTTAGACTTAACTTCATTCTTCGAAGTGCTAATTTTTAATTTTTATTTTTAATGTATATTAATTAATGTAATTAATATTAATTTTTGTTTTTCATATCTTTCTTGAGTGAGTAAACTTTATTGTATTTGTATCCCATTGTTCTAACTAAGATCATTTGTATATTTTTTTGTGTTAATAAAGTTCCCCTGAAGAAGGCAGCAACCCCTGCCGAAACGTTGGGAAAGTTAATGTAACGTAATTGTTTCATTGCAAAACCTATAGTGACCAAAAAAGCCGACGGAAAACTATATTTCCACTAATCACAATAAGTACACAAATTGGTCAATAAATTAACTCATCTTTTAAATGTCATACGCCAAAGCTTACGCCAGTGTTACCTGACTATTTTTAGACTTATACACTAAAGTCAGCGTATCGTAATGTGCTGTTAATAAAAGGGTTGTATTGAGTTGTAAGATGTTTAAAGAAAAATAACATTAACACATTTACATCAAGCTCGACTGAGCTGAATTAATACATAGTTAGCGGAAAGCAAAATTGTTCTAATTTACAAAAGCTTGTTTTACAAATATTATTATTATTTATTAACATAAAATTACAAATCCTATGCTAATAGAAAAAGAGCTCTAGCTACAAAAGCTTTCCACTCTAACATAACTTATTAGTTAATTAGTTAATTTTTGCCTACAACTTTATCTTTCTTTTCTTTTCTCTTTTTTTTTTTATTTCATTGCTTTCATTGTTAAACTTAATAGGTTATCACTAGTTTATAAGATATTATATTTTTATATGTATAGCCATATCGAAATAAATAAACAAAATAATAAAAATTATATTATCAAATTATTCATATGAAGGTATTAAGAAACGAATAAATATTTTGGTCGGTTTTTAAAACAGCATTATTTTTTTGGAAATTCCGCATGATGATAAGTCAAGTATATGTGGCATGTTCAAGTTGTTGTTGCATAATAGACAGAGAGGTGGACTTTATTTCCTTAATAATCGTTGGTGAGTTAAGATACTGTGTCCTAAGCGAAGGCGAATAAAGTTTGATATTGTTGTTCTGGAGAGTGATGATGGGTAGATTGGAGCCCATCGATCAGTGTTTATCTTTGCATAATGACTTTTGTAGCTATTCCAGTTGAGAATTTTGTTCTTTTTATGTAATTGATCGATATATCTTTGAATGTCGTTCTTTGAAAATGTATCGAAAGTGAAAACAGGTGCTTCGTTGCAGAGTTTTGCAGCTTTGTCGGCATATTCATTGGCTGGTGTACCGATATGACTGGGTACCCACATTAATTTCAATTTTGTCGGGTGTTTTGGGAACAAATCTCTTATATTGTTAATTATTTTGTTGTTGGTGTTGTAGTTGGTGTTGTTGTTATTATTGTTGTTGTTGTTGTTGTTGTTGTTGTTGTTGTTGTTGTTGTTGTTGTTGTTGTTGTTGTTGTTGTTGTTGTTGTTGTTGTTGTTGTTGTTGTTGTTGTTGTTGTTGTTCGGATTAAGGATTGATTTGAGCACCGATAGACTGTCGGAACAAATTACTGCTTTAGAAGTGGATTGCAGGAAAGTTTTAGCAGCTTCATTACATTACATTACATTACATTACATTACATTACACACTACTCAGCACATAAATATACAGAGTAGAGAACACAGCACCTTGAGCGACTAGACTATATAAGGTGATAACAACACAAGACATTAATACAAGACAGAAGGACAGAAGAGAAAGAACAACAGAAAGAAAGAACACATGACAACAGCACGCGGTAGGTTTCGAGACGGTCCCCCATCTGACTACTAACCACGCTCACTGATGCTTGATTTCGGTGATCGATGGGAACCGATGCTTTTTTTGGTGACGTGAAATAACGCCAAATGAAATAAAGCCAAATCCAACAAATTTGGCATTATTTCGTTTTTGAAAACGAAATAAGGCCAAATTTTCAATTTGGGTTTATTTCGCTTTAGAAAACGAAATAATAGCAATTTGGCATTGTTTCGATTTAAAATTTTGCAGAATTAGGAAAAAACATAAATTAAAATTATCTTTTGTTTTCTCTCTATGCTAAAACATGTTTTTTTGAATTGATAGCACGGCGTACTAACAGCTAGGTATGTAAGGTATGCAACCCCCCTGCTTGGGATCACTATAGGATTTGGGGTGGGTGCGAGTTTGGGTATATGCAAAGAACACGAATGCGTTGAGATTCTTTCATAACTGTGAGCCATACTTGCTTTTTTTTTTGTTGGGAATTTCTTTGATTTTAGTGCTCAAATGCAAAAGTTTTTTGCATATACCCAAACTCGCACCCACCCCAAATCCTATAGTTATCCCAAGCAGGGGGGTTGCAGGGGGCAGCATGCCCCCCCCCTTACATACCTAGCTGTTAGTACGCCGTGCTATCAATTCAAAAAAAACTTTTTAGCAAAAGTAGCTATTCTAGACAATAAATCAACCATTTTTGAATTTTAAAATATTCGGCGTTGTTTCCATTATTTTTTTGGCCTTATTTCTTTTTATAAATCGAAATAAAGCCAAATTGGTTTTGTTTCGTTTTGAATAACGAAATAAGGCCAAATTTGAAATTTGGTGTTATTTCATTTGGAACTATTTCACGTCACCGCTTTTTTTTCAAATTCATTTTTATTAATTCATTCTTAAAACTGTCTTAAAGCTAGACAAAAATTCATAAAACTATCCTAATTAACCATACCTTCCAACTAACTTACTGGTCCCATACGGACACTCTAAGTTAAACAATAATACTTAATTCTAATGCCTTTCGGCCCTAAGATCTATGTATGTATGTATGTTACTGTAATTCATTTTATTTATTTTTTATTTATTAGAAAATTTAAAAAAAAATAATTTCAATATCTTTTTTCATTTTTACTTAAAAACTACTTAAAATAAGGTACTTAAAATAAAACTTAAACTAACTTAAACTACCTATTCTACCTATAAACTACTTAAAAATAGAACAACCACAGCAGCAAATCTAACTATCTAACATTTTTTGTTTTTCATATTTTGTTGTCCTTTTTTTTTATTCCATGTTTTTTTATTTTATTTTTTATTTTTTTTTTTATATTTTTTTGTTGTTTTTTGTTTTTTTTTTGTGATAGATAGATAGATAGGTTTTATTACTTAAAATTGTTAAATACAATAGTTTCGGTTACATTTGATTAGAATATAAATTTGGTAATAGTTTTGGCGGTGGCAATGCCGTCTGCTAGATTAACTATGTGTTTTCAAATCATGTTCAAAGAAGATGTTCACTATTTACCAAAATGTAAATGAACAATTGCAAAAATTATATAAAGATGCAAATAGGGCTTTCAGTTTAGCTAAAACAAAAATAAATTACTTAATAATTAATACATAATTTTTAGGCAAAAGAATTAACAGCTTTTAGTTTGGCAAAAACAAATATTAGAGTTGAGTAAAACTTGGATTCAAGAATATAAAAATGAAGAGCTTTTAGTTTGGCTAAAACAAAAATAAAGGGTATTTGAACTCATTAAAAATTAAGCGTTATGTAAAGACTTTGTTTAGTTAAAACAAAATTTCAGATATTTAAAATAATAATATAATAATATATAATATACAACAATAATAATAATAGTAATTAGAAAAAACATGATATATAATTGTACAGTTTTTAATTTAAGTATTAAGAAAATTCTGTTATAATCATTTCTCTGTAACAGATTGATTTTTCAAGATAATTGGATAGATTTTTCCAATTTTCACCATTTAAAATTATTAAAGTTTGCTCCATAGTTAGAGTAGGTTTACCAAAGTAGATGGCTCTAAGTTCTTTATAAACTGGGCACATTGATAAAAAATGAAAAGTATCTTCTTTTGAATTCAAATTGCAAAGGGTGCAATGTGTAGTGGATGCACTCTTATAAGGTGAGCCGTTTAAATTAAGTTGCTCACTTCTTGCTTTGCAGATTAACGAAATTTCCCTTGTACTGTATTCATCACTAAAATAGTTATTTACGAGATCATGTTTCAAATCGGGGTAAATGATCTGTTGATCGAAGATGACATTTTTTGTAAATTTTCATTCCGCTGGTAGATGTCGACAGCCTGTAATAACCCGTAGAGTTGTTCCTTTAGTACGATTAAATTAGTATATTGGAAATTTAGCTCAATTCCACACTTCGTTGCCCATTGTCTCCATTCTCCTATCCACTCCACTTTGTTATCTATGATGTACTTTGCTATTGACAATGGAATTCTATTTGGTCTATATGCCAGTACTTTCAAGATGTAGTCAAAGTGGAGTTTTAGAGTATGAATAAAAAGAGCAGGAAGGCCGGTTTCGAGTAGTAGAACATAGTTTGGAATATTGGATGGTAAGTAGAAAAGCCGTTTGAGAAAGTAACGTTGAAGTTTTTCTACTTCTTCGAGTGACTGATAGCCCCATATTTGACAGCCGTAGCACATAACAGAGCGCATTACAGCGTCAAATACCTTGTACTTAGCTGAGGTTGGTACATTTTTGCTGTTCATAACATCTTTCCATGACGCGTTAATCATACTTTTTGATGCTATCAGTTTTTTTTTTCGAGATGTGGGGTTAACTTTATATTAGATTTTAAAAGTATTCCAAGGTATTTGTATTCTGTCACAATTTCAATGGCCTCACCATTAAAGAACCACTTTTCATTCGATTTAAGTTTTGATTGTGTATTTCTTACTATCATTACTTTAGATTTTTCTAGATTAACTGTTGTGTTCCACTAGAACACAAAAATAAAACACGACTTTCGTTTATGTTTAAAATTAGAGTGAGTCAAACTCTACTCATTATTTCCTTCGTTACCTACATATTCCGAAACCTAGATCATCACTTCTTCTGGCGTCAGTTCTGTGTCAGGTAAATTGTTATTGTTCTTCACGCATTCTACTTTACTTCACTTGCCTTGACACATATTGTTTATTTAAACAACGAGTGCACCATATGTTGTAATTGACATACTTGCACTCCATGGGTCAGTATTGTTTATGTTTGCAATATGACCCATGTCGTTGTTTTGTTGTTTGGTTGACATAGTTCGATTGCTGTTCCTTTCAAAGTGTAACGTATGACACACGAGGAACCTTTAGTAATAATCGAACTATGTCATGTGTCTTGCAAGCGATTCTTTCGGTTTCAGGTGCGGAATTAAATAACTCTTAAGTGCCTTGCACATGAGCAACGAACTGCGAACTGCGAACTGTGGATGTTCGCATATTTTGACTTTTCTTTCACATGAGCTTTTATTTCTATTCGCAGGTAGCGACGAATTGTCAACTTGACCCAGGGATGTTTACTCAGAGAACATTTATTTTCAACAGCTAGTGTTGGTTAAACATCGATAGTTTACACTTTTGATAGTATCGATAGTTTTGGAAAACACTATCGATACTATCGATACTATCGATGGTTTTACTAAATATCTTAAAAAGCATTAAAAAGGCTTTTCTATTAGGTACACATTTTTTGAATAATAAAAAACGGTTGAAAATCTGAATATTTGAATTTCAAACTTATATTAAGCAACTAGAAATGTATAATTTAACTTGCTTTTTAAGATATTTTTTTGAAAAAAAAAAACACGATGTATTATTGTAATTCAAAAAAAAAAACACTTTATTTTTTTGGTAAATGTGGCAAGCTGGCAAGCTTCCCAAAGATGCCAAACAATTTGAAAAAAATTTAAACATTTGACCCATCAGTTCACGAGTTTTTCGGTCACAAGACAACATTTTTTATGAATGAAAAATGAATTTAGCTTTTAAGGCTTATTTTAAATTAGTTTATTAAACAAAAAATAGTAACATATGATGACAATGAAAACTTACAAAATTATAATTCGGTGGTTCCCCAAACCAAAAATCATAAATTGAAATGATGAGACATGAAGATTTTCAATAGATTTCCAGTGTTGTATGAGTTGAAAATTAAACAGCGGTGTGTTCAGAAAAATAGCCTTGTGGTAAAATAATTTGGTAGTATTGAAACTATCGAAAGTGTGTTCGATAGTTTTTAGAAACTATCGATGTACGCGATAGTTTTTTACTATCGATAGACTATCGATGTTTAACCAACACTACAGCACATCCCTGTGCTTATTAACTCGAAAGAACTCGAAAGAATTGTCAAACAAAAATAATGAGAGTGTTAAAAAGAAAACCTAATTTGTTTTGGAAAAAGTGGCTTCTGAAAAGTTTTATTATTTATAAATATTTAAAAAATAGAAAATATTTACATGTGCATCCACTCAATATGGATCGTCACAAAAAAGGAGAGTTTTTTTGCTAGTAAACCAGCTTGAAAATTATCCTGGACGGTTCCACCAATATTTTCGCATGTCAATGGAAAAATTTTATTGCATTCTTGATTTCATTAAAGAGGAACTAAAACCAAACCACTTGGCGTTTAGGAAAGATTTAATTTCTCCTAAAGAGAAGCTGGTCATAACTTTGAGGTATGTAAGATTAAATATAAGTAGCTATGCTGCGAAAAAAATTAACTGTACCAAAACTTACAGATTTTTAGCTACCGGCACCAGTTTTGTCGATTTGGGATTTAGGTTCAGGATGGGAGTGTCAACCATAAGATGTGTCATTAAAATAACTATAGATGCAATTATTCTCAAATGTCTTGAAAAAGCAATTCCCAGCAGACGAACTATTCCTGATTGGCTTAAAATATCCAACGATTTTCTACAATATTGGAATTTTCCCAATTGCTTAGGCGCAATAGATGGGAAACATGTCCTAACATTTGCTCCTAAAAATAGTGGAAGCTTATATTTTAATTATAAGAAAAGTTTCTCCTACAATCTCATGGCGGCTGTGGATGCAAGATATCGGTTTATTATGGTCGATATAGGTGCATATGGCAGCAATGCTGATTCTACCGTTTTTTCAAATTCACCTTTCGGGAGTGCATGGCTTAAGAATCCTGAACACCTTAACCTGCCGAAAGATGCACCACTTCCTGGAACAACAAACAAAAATCCATTTGTTTTAATTGGGGATGAAGGCTTTGCATTAAAGTCAACAATTCTTCGGCCTTATCCGGGCCACAAACTCTCGGTAAAAGAAAGGATTTTCAATTATAGGTAAGGTTATTTAAAAAAAATTATTGTTCCTAGACTCGACGTCCTAATTCATTTTTTTAATTTTTTTTAGGTTATCGAGGGCGAGAAGAGTTGTTGAGAACGCTTTTGGTATCATGGCTCATACCTGGAGAATTTTATTGAAGCGACTCGAGGTTAAAACAGAATCGGCAATCGTTTGTTGCATTTTGCACAATCTATTACGCATGGACATCCTTGAAAGAGCAACCCCACGTGAAACAACAACTTCCCTAGCAACACAAGTCGACAGGGACGAATCATCAGTTTCGGCTTCCAGTGGATACGATGTGCGAAGCCAATTTGCCGATTGGTGTGTAAATGAAGGGAATCTAGACTTTCAATATAAAATGATTTGAACTCGATTTTTTATATGTATGTATGTATATATAAACATATTTATTATATTTTAAGTTATTTTAATTAGAAAATAAAAAAAATAATTCAAGAATTCTAGGAACTTTTATTCAGTCTTTTTGTTTACATTTCATTTCATAAATCTTTAAATACAGAATAATAACAAAAAATAATACATTTACATTTCATATCAAAAAAACTTAATCTAACAATAAATAACGTTGAATAATAATAATACAAAAAGAAATAACACAAACAAAATAGCACAAAAAACATCATTCATCCTCAAATTCGATTTCATGGAAAAGTTGCAGAGTCCGCATTTCCAGATTGGATTGTTTTTTGCGGCTCCAAGTACTTGCACGTTGCGCAAGAGAAAGGAAGAATTTCTCTAGCGGTTGAGACTCGGGTTCCTTTATCTCACTCAACGCCGCCAAAAATTTGTCTGCGTCCGATTCAGACTTTTCTTTTTTTTTTAGCGGTGTTGGGTCTTCGGAAGTACCCCGTCGCTTACAAGATTGTGTTGTTGATTCTTCAACAACACACTCCTCCTCGCAGACTTCGTCAAGTGTTTCAGTTTGACTCTGCATACTCCCGAAAGTTCTAAAAATAAACAAACTTTTGAATACAAAAAAAAGAAGCGACGAACATCTTTAATATTACCTTGGCACTTCTACACTTGGGATAAGAAATTTCATTATTTCGTAGTATGGCCATGTCTTCTTTGGAAGAGCCTGCGAACCACTGGGCGTGTTTTTTTCCTTCTTATATTATTTTGCGAATGTGTCGCGCAAATTTTTCCATCTGTCTTTGCCCAGTTTCACTGAAATGAAAGTAAATTTTATATTGAATGTAAAAAATAACAAAGCTTTTCTTTTTACCATCTGTATTCAAGACAATGGAAATGTTTTGCCACCCTTCTTCCTTTTTGTAGCGGTCGGAATATGAGCGTTCGGCTTTGTTATATAGAGCTGGATTGGCTTCAACCTCTAAAATTAATCGTTCGTCAAACTCCTAGAATCAATATTCCTAATATTTAAACATTTTATTGTGTTTCTATTTAATTTATAATTACCCTTTTTTCCATGTTTTCCTCAGCCATGACCTTTCACACAAAAATCAAAACAAAAGTGAAGTTGAAGTGGTATAACTTTGAGGTTAAGTTGCGCGCGAACAATTTATTCGTTGAAGTGTGGATGTTATGTGGGACGCGAATAGAGTTTGACAGTTCGCAGCAACCACACTGCGATTCGTTACTACCAAATTGTTTTTACAAAATTCTCTTGTTTTAGAGAACAAAATGCAAATTTTATTATCCTAATATAAGTGTCAATTGGTTTCTTATAATTTAAATGTGTTTTTGTGTGGAATTGACTTTTTGAAATGTGTAAAATCACGTTTGTTCGTCCATTCGCAGTTCGCAGTTCGTTGCTCATGTGCAAGGCACTTTAATCACAATTGAATTGAATTGAATTCTTTATTGAGACTTTAAAATCGTTTACAATGGTATTCTTATCTATAACTTATGCTAACTGCGGCTATATCGTATTGCCTGCTTTAAAATTACTTAAAATGAAAAGCCTCATGGCTGTCTTTTATAGTATATAGTTGGACTACTCTTGCTCAAGAGAGTGTTTTATATTTACTTTTGCTGAGACTGGAATCGTCAAATTAAATATACATTTATACATATATACAATACTAATACTAACTTAAAATTAAATAACAAAAATAACGAACGCCAGCATTTGAAGGTCTCTTTCTCTTTTTATAGGTTTTTAGAGCGAGAACGCTCTAATAATTAAAATCTCTTTGAAGGTAAAAATTACATTTTGTTAAAAGTGAGTGAGATGGTTATAATATTTGAGAAATATATATACATATTTGAAATCTTTTATATTAGTCTTAGGAAGTTGATGTGTACATAGAACAATCAAATTAATACGAGAGTATATATATATATAAAATAGATACATATATTTTAATGATAATGTAACATTAAGTCTTGTTTTTGAGTTTCTTTTTGATCACAGTATTTGTACCATAGTATTATCACGTTTTTGAACTAGAGTTTTAAGTTAGGGCGTTAAAATATAAATACTAGGCATAGATGAAAATTTAATACTAATTAGATAAATTACTGATAGAATAAGTTATAGATCGGGTAAGCACTGCCAACCCATAATATGATATAACATTGACATTTTTGGATTTGAATTTGAATGTTTGTTTTATAACAATAAAGTGAACAGAATGTTTTTTATTTTTTTTTTTTTTTTTGATTTATTAATTCTTTTGTTTGTAATCTTATTATTTTTAACTTTTTAATTTATATTAGATAGGAGGAAATAATTTAGCCACGGTTTTGGCCAGAAGTGGCCTCAGTGTAGAACATGGGGGGAGATGTATCTGAGGAATTCAGAACAAGCGAGCGGACTCCTAGAGGAGACAAGTAACTGGTGTTGTCCCAAGTGAACCCCATCTGTGAATCAATGACCTGTTTAATTAAGTCATTTTCCGAAAATTCTAAGTTAGAGATACATTTTTCCAGGTGGAACAGATTGTATCTCAACAGCGGAATGACGTTGGAGGTGTTGTAAATGAAGGTGTTGGAGTAACGTTTGGTGCGATTTTCGAAGTTTTTCCCAACGCAGAGTCTAAGAATTTTTCTTTCAAGTTTTTCAAGTGTTTGCGCTACCGTAGGAGAGATAGAGAACCAGATTGGAAATGCATATGACATGACAGGTCTTATGAGTGTCTTGTAAAAAAGAAGCTTAGTTTTGGTGCTGAGGGCTCTATGTTTGAAGAAGGGCATGAACATGTTAGTGACTTTCCTTGATTTTTCAATAGTAATTTTAGCATGTTGATTGAATTTGAATAATTTGTTAAAGTTTACACCTAGATATTTCATTTTGTTTGTAGCCGGGATGGTAGAATTGTCAAGGTTAAGGGAAAGAAATTTACTTTCGGATACCGCTCCGACTGGCCCTTTTCCGCTGGCATTACGGATGCACAGGAGTTCCGATTTTGGGATGTTGATTTTGATTCCCCAGGTTTTGTAAAAGATGTTGATAATGTTCAAATGCTTTTCAAGAGTCCGCAAAGCGGAAAGAGGACTTTCATGACATGAGTATGCAATTGTGTCGTCGGCGTATAGGAGACCAGTGGAAGTAAGGTTGTTTTCTGAGAATTGGTGGGGGAAATCGTGAAGAAAAATGTTGTAGAGGTGAGGCCCCAAGATGGAACCTTGTGGGACACCGCTTTTGCATTCACAGGTATTACCTTTGGAACCTTGCAATTGTATATAAAAAAATCTATCAGAAAGGAAGCTCTTAAGTATATTCAGTACTTGTGGTGGTAAGTTAAGAAGGGACAACTTAAATAGGAGGCCCTCCAGACACTGTCAAAAGCTTTTTCTATGTCAAGAGAGCACGCTGTAGTACATTTTCTTTCCCTAAGGTTAAGGACAATATCGTTTTGGAACTTCAATAGCGCATGGAGGGTGGAATGCCCTCTTCGGAAACCGAATTGAAAGTCCGGAATTGGTTCAATTGGGTTTTCGGTTGGTGAGTTTAAATTATCCAAGATTAATCTTTCTAGAATTTTACCCGTGTTTGAAAGCAAGGAAATTGGTCTGAAGTTGTTTATGTCACTAATGTTTGGCTTTTTTTGGATAGGCAAAAGTCTGGCAATTTTCCATGATTTTGGAAAGTACGCATTGTTTATGCAATTATTAAATATGATAGTTAAAAATTTGATGCATTTTTCAGAAAGCTTCTTTAACGCAAAGTTGGAAATATTGTCGGGGCCGGTGGACTTCTTGGGCTTTAAGTGTTTTATGATGCTTTTGACATTTTCAAAGTTGGTGAAGATGGTGTTCGCTGTTGGGCTAAGTGAGGAATTATCTGAATCAAAGAGAAAGATATGTTGAGGGATGTTATGAGAGATGGAAGTAACAGCATCTATGGCCTCTTGTGTAATGGAGGGGTTGTAGAGAGGGACTTTCTCTTCGTAGACCCTTTTGAAATGTTCTTCAAAAGCCGATAACACGTTCGATTCGTTACAGAATGTTTGGTCATTCACAGTCACTTTATTGCAAAAGAATTTCTTTTTGTTGCCCACTATTCTAAAGACTTCTTTAAAAGTCCACGGCCCCGGTGTAATTTTTGAAAGTCTAGTGCTTAGGGTTTTATTCAGCCAAATGTTCACCTTTTCTCTTATGATGTTGTTAAGGAGGGAAATTTGGGAAGAAAGTTCTTTGTAACGAGCGTTTGTTCTATTGAAAGAATTGTGAAAGATGTTTTTAAGCCTTCTTTGCCATTGGTGTTTGACTCTATATAAGTTATCAATTTCTACTGGGAGGTTTTTGTATTTTTTGGGAGAGAACGTTGAGCTAGTGGAATTTTCTTCTAAGGTGGTTAGGAGTACATCGTTAAAGGAGAGAATAAGTTCGTCTATAACTTCATTAGAGAGGCAGGATGATTCCGAAGGAAAGAAGCTAACCAGTCGGCGGTCAAGTTCATGTCTAAAGAGTTGCCAATTGGTGTTTTTAAAAGACCTTGAAGTTGATTGCTCTTGTAGGCAGATGTTAGCTTCTTGTAGGGAGAAATTTAAGAGAAGCGGGCAGTGATCCGAGAAGGTGGGGAGTGTAGTGATTGAAAAATTTGGGTTAATGGTGTTGGCCAGATGGTTGGATATCAAAAAGTGATCCAAAAATGATGCAGTTCTGGGATAAGTAGGATTGGTGGCGCAAAAATTTGTAAGTGTGGGATGAGAGCTGTGGATCCAATTCTCTAATGTCCTGCCATTGATATTATGTGAATGGTCTCCCCAGTTGGGGCTTCTGGCGTTGAAATCGCCACCGATGATTGCTCCCTCGAATCTATTGGCTAAACATTCTATTTTATTGAACTCTGAGGTAAGAATAGAGGTAGGAACATTAGAGGGAAAATATACAGTA
Organism: Eupeodes latifasciatus; assembly: GCA_920104205.1. Lineage (NCBI taxonomy): Eukaryota > Metazoa > Arthropoda > Insecta > Diptera > Syrphidae > Eupeodes > Eupeodes latifasciatus. The sequence continues at coordinate 18,401,870 of OV049927.1, read as the reverse complement.
CCCAGTAGGAATTTCTGTAAGTTGTTATTCACATAACAGCTGATGCTAATGAACAAAGAAGGAAAATCAGATTGAACAAAATCTACGGTCTCGTATTTAATATTTTTTTTGATAAGCAAAGCTACTCCCTGTTTGTTATCATTTCTTAGGATATTGAAATTGTCTATAAAAACTTTGTGTTTGTTGGATAGATGTGTCTCTTGTATGAAGGCCAGAGAACAATTGTTTTCTTGGAGAATTTTATACAATTCAATTCTCCGAGAATGTGAAACGAGGGACGAAATGTTGTATTGTAATATTTTTAATAACATCATGTTGAAGAACGAGAGATTAATTCGGTGAGAAGATGAAAGTAGGCCATTTGCTTATCTTCTAAACACTTGAAGTTACTAAGATTTGACATGAAGTTGCTGATTTTTCCAATAAGTGTTCTCATATCTACACCAAAGAGTTCGTTTGAAAGTGCAATGAAATTACCCATTACATTGCTGCCATTTTGTGCCTTGGGGGAGTTGGGAGTGTCGGGTACATGGGAATTTAAATTTTGTGATTTGAAATGACTGTTATAAGATACTCCAGGGACAACGTGGGCCCCTCTTGAGATAGCATGGGAAAGACTTTTTGCTTGATCTCTTTTAAGAATGGCTTCATTTAAAATTTGTTTTCTGCGAGCTTCATAAAGCTTATAGGATTTGCATCCTCTGAAGTTGGCAGGATGATCCTCGCCGCAGTTTACGCAGACCGCCTTGCTGCCCTGTTCACGAAGTACAGTGCACTGACCTGGCTCGTGTCTGCTAGTGCATTTAACACATTGGTACGAGAAAGCACAGTTCTTGGCCATGTGGCCGAATTGTTGGCATCTTCTGCATTGAAGAGCACCCCGGTTGCCCCTTGGTTTCTCCCAGTAAACTCTGGTATGAAAAAGATACTTTAACTTGATTAATTCACTCGCGCTCGAACCCGGACAGAGACGGACTAGGAAAAGGTTGTATTTAATTTTTTCTTGTTTGGATCTCAAGGTTTCGAAAAGCGAAACATCGGAAATATTTGCAAATTTAGTTTTTAATTCATTTAAAATTTCTGAAGGAGGAAAATCAGATGTAAGTCCCCTAAGGACGAAGTTAGTTGTCTTGTCTTCTTTTAAAGTAAAAGAATATGCTTCAGCATTTTCAGTACTCCTCAGTGTGTTCATCAGGTCCCTATGTACTTGGCTATTGTCAACATACAGTCTACTACTACTACCTTTGTTCACTATTTTGTATAAAAATTTAACAGGACTATTTTTAAGGTCCATAATAAGTTGTCTAATGTCAATGTTCTTCAATATAATAGGTGGACAGTACTTACCCGAATACAATTTTTCTTCTTTGTTCGAAACATCTGTTGTGCTGGCTGGTGATTCATTGTTGTTTCCCTCGGCGGCAGGAGCGTCGTCGTTAATATTTGATTGATGAAGTTGGTTAACAATATTGCTGTTGTGTCTGGAGCTTTTCAGCACTAGTTTAACATTCAGTGGAGCGAAAGAATTTTCATTAGGTGTAACCTCCATTTCTTGGTTAGGTGATGTAGACCTCGCGGTATGTTTTTTCGGCGGTAATTGCCAGCCGGTCGTCAGATTAGAGACTTCAGCGTCAGTTTGATGGATTGATGCTGGAGACATGTTTGATTCCACGAGGGAGGCGGGATTTGCAGGTGTTACAAGTGACTGTGCTATGTTTGAGCAGCAGGGATCATCGCTTAGTTTTAGGAGTAGCTGGGCGGCAGCAAGCCTTTCGAGTTTCTTGTCGTATTGACTGGATTTTTTTTTAGATTTAGTTATCTCCAAGTTATTTTTCATTGTGTGTTAATCACAGTGCGGAAGAGTCCTTACTCAGCAAACCACCCAGAAAATACGAGCTGCAGCTGCCGGGATGCACTCGGAACGCGGCACCATGTGAAAAGTAATCCGAAAAAAGCGGAGGTTATGTCCGACCATCCGACTTTTGTGATGAAGTGTCACTGATTTTAAGTGAATTATCTATTCGATGCTTTAAATATTTATTTAAAATACCAAATTAACAAACGAATATAAAAGTTTTTCTTTGCAAGCACTGTTACGCTCTTTGTTTTATTAAGTGTAAAGTTTAATTAATTTTTTTTTTTATTTAACTAGTCTGCTCTGCGGGCAACCTTCCTTCTTGGCGGCTAAAAAGAGAATCTCATCACAATTGAATTTATTATTTGCAATCTTGTTTTTTTTTCTTTTTTCTTATATACATATGTATGTATATGTACATACATTTATACATTACAATTTTTGTTTTTTTTTTGTTTATAAAGGTTTTTTGTTTTTTATAATGATTAGGTAGCATTTTTGTTTCTAGTTTGTTTTATAAATTATTATACTTGCAATGTTTCTTCAAGGTCAGGTGTTAAATTAATTTCGGGATTGTTTAAATTTTCTGTTGACTTTATGTTAAATGTACATTTCATTTTAATGATTTTTTTAAATATTACATATGGGTGATTATACAAAAGTTGGGTAACTCGATGTCATCAACCAATATATACAAAGTCTGATTATATTTTATTGAGATTGCAATTTATTTTAAAACAATGGAAAGACCTTTATTTAGTCACCCAATTTCAGTTCTTCATTTTGAATACAAGTTATTAAAAAAACACAATTAGTTCTTAAAACGTCAGTCCTCTGGCATGTCACAACCCTGAAAACCAACCATTAAGTGACTGTCTATGAAACATTATCATTGATTTGAGAAAACTTATTAAATTAATACAATCTGCGATGTATATAGTTTAATATATACTACAACTTTCATAATGCAGTGTTCTCCACTTTATTTAAAAAAATAAGGTCGCACAATTTGACGGCCACCATAACTGTACCAGAGTTTGGGTTATGTTTGTTGTCTATACACGTGCTTAGCCAGTCAACACGTCAGTTTTATGGTGAGTAGTTATTTTTTTGTTAATCTAAAGTTTATTTTTATTTATTCATATTAGACTTTGATTTGTTAAAATGTAGTTTGTTGATATTTGAAATTACAAAAAAAACATTAGTCCAGATTATAATCTCAAATTTCGTCTTTTTCGTCAGTAGTGTGGCGTCAGTTCTGTGTCAGGTAAATTGTTATTGTTCTTCATTTCTTGATCATTAGTACTTTTAAGATGAATATTGTTAGATTTTGTTTGTTAATTACTTTGAAATATTTAGTAAAACTATGTGAAAGTAGTAAAAGATAAGTGAATAACGTTACGTTAAATGTCAAAAGTCTGTTTTGAAAACTGATGTAGTATTTTCTCCTAGTATTACATATTAATAATTACTTTTAATTGTTACTAAGTGATTTTAAGTGATCATTATTAAATCCTAAGAGATTTTTACTAATTTGTATTAAATTTCATTATAATACTTTCAAAACTGTGTATACTCGTCAATCCTCTGGCAGTCAAATTCTGAAATTTTAAATATCTTACAATGTACTCAAAAAAGTGACTGGCCCGATTGGGAGCAATATATTTATTAGATTAGCTATCATATACACCCGAATTTATAGAAGTTTGATTTAAAAACTATCGTAAACAAAATATCCTCAAAAGTTACCCAACTTTTGTATAATCACCCATATACAGCTAAGGCTACACAAATAAGAAAAATAATAGAAACAGCAATGTGAGCATGTTCATGTGTGACATCTAATAACATATTGTTTTTCTTTAACAAGTATTTAATATTAATACTATAATTATCTAAATCCAGTTTTTCTATATGGGTGGTATGTGGTGAATTTTGGGATAAATTGGTGGGAATTATTATGTTTTCAGGTATGGTTTGTTCTTCTAAAAAGTATGAAATAGAAGTTTTATTTTGTATGGTATTTGATGCCTGGAGATAAACTTCCTTTGTTATTGCTTTACAGAATGGGTCTACACTCAGAATTCCACTGTCAGATATTGTGATCGTTTTTGGTACGTCTCCGCACAAAACCCTAACGTTAGTTGGCTTTGGCATGACGTATAACCACGAATTCTTACTCATTAGGTAAGGTTAGGTTAGGTTATAGTGGCTGTCCTAGATGGAAACGGACACACTTCGGCCAGTTTTCTGGCCCATTGTGGTACCACATAAATCTTGAGGCTTCCTCCTAAGCTCAATGGAACCAGTTTGAGTCCCTTACGAAACGTGAGAGGCTGATTAAGCTGATGTGGTTTAGATCGTTAAAGAAGAATTCTCCTAGGTAATTCTTGCGTTTTCGAGCCAGAGCAGGACATGTGCAGAGAAGATGAAGAACCGTTTCTTCCTCATCCATACAGCTTCTGCAAAAGTCATTTGAGAATACGCCTAATCTCGTGGCGTGCTTTCCTATTAGACAGTGTCCGGTTATGACACCTATTATCGAGCTTATATGCGATCTGCTTAGAGAGAGCAAGCACCTTGAACGTTTTAAATCCAGTGTTGGCCAGATGTTTTTTGTGACTTGACACGTGGTGATGTTGTTCCACCTGATGCCTGCCCTCCTCACAGCGTCTTGCACTGGCAACAGTTTACAAGTAGCGATTGGTATGCCAGTATGCTCAGACATGATCATTCCACCATTGGAAATCATTCTGACAAGCTGTTTAAGGTTGAGATATATTCCCAAAGCCTGGAAAATGGCAAAAGTGGTCTTCATTCCTAAAGCAGGGAAACCCTCCCACGTTAACCCTAAAGATCTACGACCAATCAGCCTATCATCCTTCCTTCTTAAAACCTTGGAAAGATTGATTGAAATTTACATCAGACATAACTTAAAACCATGTCTCATTTCCACAGCTCAACATGCTTACTCTAAGGGAAAATCAGTAGAAACAGCACTTCATTCGCTGGTACGTAGTATTGAATATTCCCTCGAATACAAAGAATATAACCTAGTAGCTTTCCTAGATATTGAAGGAGCTTTCAACAACGTCAGTTACCAGGCGATCACAACAGCAATGGATAAGCTGAAATTAGAGAAATCACTCATAGATCTTATAAGTCTCATGCTCAAAAGCAGGACAATAACTTCTAGCATGAGAAGTTTTACTACCACCAGATCGGTTAACCGAGGTACCCCCCAAGGTGGGGTCCTTTCGCCTCTTTTATGGAACATGGTAGTAAACGACCTACTAACATCATTGGAAGCAGAGGGTTTCAGGGTGATTGCCTATGCTGACGACTTTGCAATATCTGTATCTGGGAAACACCCCCAAGAGCTATCGGAACTCCTACAAAATGCCATGAATAGGCTAATTAAATGGGCTAAGCAATGTGGCTTGGACGTCAATCCACATAAAACTGAACTAGTACTCTTTTCGAGAAGGTACAATATTCCTCAGATTAGCTCACCCAAGATTAAAGGACTACCATTAAGCTTTTCCGACCAAGCTAAATATTTGCTAAATATTTTGGCCTCATTTTAGACAAAAAACTAAATTGGAAGGCAAATATTGATGAAAGAGTAAAAAAGGCTACTGTAGCGCTTTTTACTTATAAAAAGGCCATAGGATCAAAATGGGGTTTCTCCCCAAAAATAACCCACTGGCTTTACACTTCGGTAATCAGACCGATACTCATCTATGGAGTTGTCGTATGGTGGACCGCACTGGACAAGATAGTAAATCTAAATAAGCTCATCAAAGTCCAGCGGTCAGCAGGTATGTGCATCACAGGAGCACTTCACTCAACACCAACCGCAGCACCTGAAGTGCTTTTAAACCTAACACCTCTTGACATCTTCTCCAAAATGGTGGCAGCCAACTCATGTGTGAGGCTTAGAGCCACCTCTCAATGGAACAGTAACAATACTGGACATACTACTGTTCTAGACAATTTCAGATCTATCCCAGATCGCTTAGACTATACCACCCCAAAAATGGTATTCGGTAAAAACTTCCATGTGTCCATCCCTTCAAGATCCTCCTGGGAAGAAGAGACCCTGGAAGACAATGCGGTACACTTCTATACAGACGGTTCAAAGACCGATTACGGAGTTGGAAGTGGTATCTATTCGGAACAATTGAATCTTAGTCTATCATACAGACTTCCCAATCAATGTAGTGTATTCCAGGCAGAAGTAATGGCGATTAAAGAGGCATTATCATGGCTCAAAGAAATATATCCTGCAAGGATATACGAATCTTCTCGGACAGCCAAGCCGCTCTTAAATCTCTCGCGTCTGTCTCCACAAACTCTTTAATAGTCCACGACTGTCAATCATCTCTGAATGAGTTGACGGAACAGTTTAATATTCACCTCATTTGGGTGCCGGGCCACAGAGACATTCCGGGAAATTGCAAAGCCGATGAGCTCGCCAAAAACGGAACACTTCTGCCTAATGTTAGACAAAAATATAACATAGGAATACCACTTGCTACATGCAAATATCTTCTAAAACAATATGCTCTAGAATTAACAAATGCTAGATGGTCACAGAGTACCACCTGCCTAGCAACCAAGCAAATATGGCCAAGCATAGACTTAAAACGGTCAAAAGGCTTGATATCCCTGAGCAGACAAAATATAAGCTCTACAATTGGAGTAATAACAGGACACTGCCTCATAGGAAGACATGCTCTGAGGCTAGGGGTCTACACAAATGACTTCTGTAGAAGCTGCATGGACGAGGAGAAGGAGGAAACAGTCCAACACCAGTGAACTGGCAACGATTGACACAATTGTCACTCTTTCTTTATACAATTGTCATGTTCGTCCTCATCTTGAATATGCTTCGCAGGTATGGAACCCCTATTACGAAATTTATAAGAAACGTATTGAATCAATTCAACATAATTTCATTCGCTTCGCCCTAAAGGGTCTTCCGTGGGAAGATCCTTATGATCTGTCTCCCTATGAACATCGTATTCAACTTCTTCAATTGCAAACTCTCCATCAAAGGCGTGTTAATAATGATTTAATTTTTTTTCATCAACTCATTAATGGTGAAATTGATGCACCTTATTTGCTATCTTGTATACATTTAAATTACCGAGGCGGAACTCATCACCTGCGTACTTTTGACTTTATACATATTGACTTCCATAGAACTAACTATGGAAAGAATGAAGCTTTAAGTCGAATGAGCATTTTATATAACTTAAATAGTTCATCGATTGATTTAAATTTAAATAAGGTGGGATTAAAATCATTGTTTAAAACCAGTGCTCCACTATCGTAAACGTCTTTATTTTATTTTTTTTGATGTTATATATTAAATTATGTTAAATGTTAATAATTATTATGTTTTGTATTTTGTGCGTGTGTTAGGCTATAATTGTATTATTTTCTTACTAACAACTAACACATGCACTTATGATGAGCCTCTGATCGTAGTGTGACGCTTGCTGTAAGCTAACTACTTTCTGAAAATTCTGAAGTGTAAAAAAAAAAAAAAAAAAATGTCTCTCTAACTTTATTAAAAGTACAATATGGTTTGTTTAAGTTCATTACTCTCCCATGAGTAACCTCGTTAGTGGTATCACAATGGACCCTTGAGGTCTAAGTGAGTCAATGACATCTGGACAGCCACTCCAACCTAACCTAACCTATGCCAGTACGTGCCAAACGTGGTAGGATGGGCTGTACTGTACCGTTCCTGGCGAGTTCATCTGCCTTACAGTTACCTGGAATGTCTCTATTGCCCGGCACCCAGCAAAGGTGAATATTAAACTGTTGTGCCATCTCCATTAGAGATGATCGACAGTTATGGACTGTTATAGAGTTTGTAGAGACAGAATCCAGAGATTTGATAGCGGCCTGACTCTGAGAAGATACGGATATCAGATGTTGATATCACGTTTTCTTTAAGCCAGGACAAGACTTCTTTTATCGCCAAAAGTTCCGCCTGGAACACGCTACAATGATTGGGAATACGGAATGAGAGACTTAATTTCAGTCGTTCAGAGTACACACCTCCACCAACCCCTTCTTTTGTTTTTGACCCATCTGTATAGAAATGGATTGACTCATCTTCCAAGAATGTCCTATCCTCCCAAAAAGATCTGGGAGGTATAGAAATCTGGAAACTTCTGTCGAATTGCAGTTGGGGGATGGTGTAGTCTGTGTGCTTTGGAATTGATTTTAAATACCTAAGAATTACGGAGTGGCCAATGTTGTTGTTAGTCCACTGCGACGAAGCTTTGAGGCGAATAGCAGAGCTTGCAGCTATTTGTTTGCTAAAAATGTCAAGAGGTGTTAGGTAGAGTAAGGTGTCCAGTGCCGCAGATGGGGTCGTGCGAAGCGATCCGCTTATACATAGGCAAGCTGAACGTTGGACTTTATTTAATTTATCTCGGTTTATATCTTTTTCTAAAGCAGTCCACCATACTGCCACACCGTACATTAAAATCGGTCTGATTACCGATGTGTATAGCCAATGCGTGATTCTGGGTTGTAAGCCCCATTTATTACCGATGGCTTCTTTGTAAGAAAAGAGAGCTACAGTAGCTTTTTTTAATCTTTCCTCTACGTTGCGTTTCCAATTTAGTTTTTTGTCTAAGACAAGACCCAGGTATTTAGCCTCGTCTGAGAATTTTAATTGGATTCCTTTAATATGGGGAGGGTTGACAAATGGAATTTTGTATCTCCTCGAAAATAAGACCAAATCGGTTTTGTGTGGGTTAACACCCAGTCCACACCGATCAGCCCAAAGTATTAGTCTGTCTAAGGCATTTTGTAAGAGTTCTTTTAACGTGTTAAGATGCTTTCCTGAAACTGCTTTAGCAACGTCGTAGGCTATCACTCTGAAACCCTCCGCATCCAGGCTAGTTAGGATTTCATTCACCACTAGGTTCCAGAGGAGAGGGGATAGAACACCACCTTGCGGTGTCCCTCTACTAACGAATCGTCTGCCAGAAGAGTTGCCCAGTTTTGAGTTGATTATTCTGCTAGTAAGCATTAAATGAATAAACTCCCGAAGCGAACTCTACATTTAGAGATGTTAGTACAGATGTGATTGCAGATGTGTCCACGTTGTTAAAGGCACCTTCGATGTCAAGGAAAGCAACCATAGTGAACTCTTTATGATGGAGGGAATATTCGACGGTGCGTACTAAGGTGTGTAGCGCTGTTTCCACCGATTTACCTTTACAGTAGGCATGTTGAGACGAAGACAGAAGTCTTGTATCAATACTTGCCCTTAAATGGATATCAATCAATCTTTCCAAGGTCTTAAGAAGGAATGATGATAGACTTATAGGTCGTAGATCTTTAGGATTAACTTGCGAGCATTTACCTGGCTTGGGTATAAAAACAACTTTAACTTCTCGCCATGCCGAGGGAACATGGACCAGGTAAAGACAGCTGGTAAAAATTGCCTCGAGGATTGGTGCAATTATGTCAGAAGTCTTTTGTAGCTCGGCTGGTATTATTCCATCTGGTCCTGCAGATTTAAATGGTTTGAAGCTGTTGAGAGCCCATTGTAGCTTGTCCCTTGTGATCAGACATTGTGGATATGTTGTATTGGGACTTGAGCGTATATAACCGTTGCAAGTCTCGGTAAGAGAACTACCAGGAAAATGAGTATCTAGTAGTAAGTTCAGCGATTCATTACTTGAATTTGTCCAGGAGCCGTCTGCATTTTTCAAGCAGCTTGGCATCGCTGGATTAGTTGAAAGAATTTTCCGTAACCTAGAGGCTTCAGAAGTTTCTTCTATCTTGCCACAGAAGGATCGTCAAGAAGATCGTTTAGATTTCCTTAGTGCCTTCTTGTAAATTCTTAGGGATCCTTTGTAAGAATCCCAGTGAGAGGCTGGTCTTGCGGCTTTGGCTCGGTTGAAAAGTTTCCTGCATTCTTTCCTAAGCGAGTCAAGCTCTGAGGCCCACCATTGTGGTTTCCTCTTTCCTCTTATGTGTATAAGTGGACAAGCAATTTCTAGTGATCTGTTCATAGCTGAGGTAAGGTCATTGACTTTGTTGTCAAGTTCATTAGCGTTAGAGGAAGGACTAGATAGTCCAGGTTTTAGTAAACTCTGTAATGAGTTCCTGTATGAAGCCCAATCAGTTTTCCGATAATTTCGAAAAGTCAATGGACTCGGGTTATCATCCACATTGATATTGAACTGGATATATCTATGATCAGAGAACGAGTGTTCTTTGGATACTTTCCAGTCCAAGATCATATGGTGTATAGTATCTGAGACAAGAGTTATGTCTAGGACTTCTTGTCGAGTTTTAGTTATGAAGGTTGGTTCATTTCCAACATTACTTACTAAGAGGTTAGTACCAAGAATACAATCAAAAAGAGACTCACCTCTATCGTTGATATTGGTACTTCCCCATACAGTATGATGAGCGTTAACGTCGCTCCCAATAATTAGGCGGATCCTTTGCCTTTCAGCTTCAGCGACGATTTTCTCCAGGGTTTTTCCAGGGAGAGGGCCAAGGTGGTCATGGCCAAGATACGCCGACACTAGCCAGAAACTTCCTTTGGTTGTTTCCAGCCTAGCTACGGTGGTATCTTTGTCACTGAAATGATGGAGTAAAAATACATTAATGCTACGTTTCACTAGTATGCAAGATCTAGGTTCACCTTTATCTGTCACACACAGTGTGTAGTACCCAGGAGTCCTCAGTCCTTGAACAACGAATCTCACAATCCATGGCTCTTGGATCAGGACAATGTCTTCCCCGGAGAAGAAGTGAGGCCGAGGCCTTTACGGAGTGTTGGAGATTAATCTGTACTAACTGCAGCATTTTGGCTACAATTAGGCAGATCAACCTCCACAACGGTTTTGTTCTCATCCTCTGAGTCTAAGGATGAACCCAAGAGTTCGTCCTCGCTCAAAAGGATCATGTTGAGGTCGTCCTGTTGAGGATGGACTGTCTTCGACTTTTGTAGAGGGTGGAGTCGCTATTGGAGAGGGCATGGGTGCATCGTCACCCTCTGTTAAGAGAGAAGACGATGTCCCAGGCCCACCAACCGCTAGTTCACCTTCGGTTGTTTTTGGAGGCCCGCTTTCCGCGTTAACCTCATCTTTTGCATAGACTCGAATTTTAATGGTTTCGAAGCCATAGTTTATCGAGCCCTCGTTTAAGGCTAGAGGAGCCAAAGATTCCTTATTGAGTACCAAAATGGCACTCCTATAAAGATTGTTCACCTCCTCTAGCTTGGCTATCTTCCAGTTATGAGTCGGAAGGGACGGGTTACACACTCTGATCATCTCGAGAATGTCCTCGACACCAGCATGTTCCATTGGGATCCAAATGCGGGCTCTAGGTCTGCTAGGAATGTCTTCCTTAGCTACACCCTCGAGCTTCGCACCTGGCCAAACTTCACCTAACCGGCTGACAGCGAGCTTGTACAAGTCACAAGACCTCTGGTCGCCACAAACCATGAGTTTGACATGACCTTGATGCCAACCCCCATCGCTTATGGAAGGAAGTGGTCCTGGAAGCTCCCTCAAATTGCTTAAAAAGCCACCCGAGAGCTTAACCTTGACCAACTGCCAACGATCAGCCGATACTGGTCTTTGTTGTAGCAAGTATGCTTTTAGCCCATTCGACGCTAGCGGTTTGCTGCGGTGTCCTTTTAGCCCCCGATGATGCACCAGAGGCCTTTAGGATTTTCGCCGCTTGCCGCCTTTGTCTATATTGGCTTTTTGAGAGTTTCCCCTTTCCATTTCTGGATGTACTCTCATTTGTAGTGGTAGGGCCATTTTTCACAACCCTGCCACTACTGAAATTAATTATCGCTACCTTCATGTTCTCGTTGCTACCAACTGCAGAGGAGGGTCCATAGTTAGCCACTACTCCCTTCTCTGTGTTGGCCGCAAGAGATACGGCAACAGGCTTTGACGCCAAACTGCCGCCCGGTCCTGAAGAGATACCGGTCTCATCATTTTTTTCATTTTTATTTTTTGTTTTGTTCATTTTTTGATCCCACGATAAGACTAGTTAATCCGGAGGTCGCCAGGTATCCGGATACTCTGTCAGTCCAATAAGATGAGAGGTAGTAGGGGAGGAAGAGATAGGGTGAGGAGTCAGTTGATGTTAATTCATCATTCTGATATGTAAGGAAAAGATTGGGATTCGGTAACAGCAATTCAGCTAATTTACCTAGAGTGAGAAGGAGCATAGGAGATAGGAGCGCTGTCTAGCTTTTTCGCCATTACAACGTGGGAGGTGGGAAGGGAGTTGGTGGCATAAAACGTAGGCTGGTATGCCTTGTTTATGTGGGAATGGATGATGATTCTGGGAAGGTAGAGGGATAAGAACGTCCTTTGGTTTCAGGACTCATCTGGAGAAAATCTGGAGAATCATTGACCTTACTCAGCTTCTACAACTCGACAAGTTCGACGTTCAGAGTAGAAGATTCTTACTCATTAGATTGAACCAAACTCATTAGATTGAACCAAACTTCTTGTTCAAGGGCAAATATTTTTATCAAATGCATTTGAAGCATCAACCTTTTTATAAGTAGTACGTATCAAAGGGGGAGAGGTTGGAAGATCGGTAACGAACCAGACTATTTAGTTATTATTGTTATTATTTTTATTGTACTATTCGTACTAGAATATTTTTGTTTCACAATTAGCGTAGTTTTGCATCCCTGATATTAATTGTATAATACAGTTGTCAGTATTATGGTTGTGAACTACGAAGTTTTTCTCACATATGAAGTGATTGGAGTCAGTTTTGGTACATTTGTTTAGATCTTCGCTATTCAAAAATATGTATCGCCTATAATTTTCGTTTATAGCTACAAACTCACTATATGTTGAGACATAGCTATACGTATTCTCTTCGTATTTTGAGGGTAATGGTGTAAGTTTCACTAAATTAAATTCTTCATCTACCAATGGGATAGTTACTTGTATCATGAGATTTTGATTAACGAAAATCGGATTCGTCGTAGTGATTCTGTCTATGATTGGAAGGTTCATTCTAGATATTTTTATTGAAAATCTTATATTGTTTGGTAGTTCTAATTGGATGTCTTTTAATGTAGAAATGAATACTTCTGAATTTAGGAATCTGCTATCTAGTTTATTCACTTAGGATGTCAAGTATTTGAGATTGTTTTGAGAGAATTTGTGTAGCAAATGAAAATGCTAAATTGGATATTTGGTCAAAGCTATGTAGTGTTTTTTCGAAACTAGTAAGATTTTGAAGTTTTAGTGTGTTCTGTCTGATTTCTTCTGTAACAGAGTTGAAATTATTATTTATGCTTTTAGCTGTTTTGTTTAGTTCGTCTAACACGTCAGTGATTATTGTCATTTGGTTTTCTGTTATATGATGCAAGTTATTCTGGTTTTCTTGAACTAATCTTAATGCATCATCTATTTTTTCCGCGTCTTCAGAATCCATTGTTCCAAATAAAAACTTTTCTGCCATCCCTATTCCATTGAATAAACCACCGTTCAATATGTTCAGTTTCAGTTTTAAATTGTAAGTTTATTCATTATATATTCAAAATGATATTCATGGTCATAATGTGAGAAATAGATGTGATATTCGTCTTCCTTTGTTAAGAACGCATTCTGCACAAAATATGCTTGTTTACAATGGTCTAAAAATGTTTAATGAATTGCCTAATGATTTGAAATTGGAACAAAATTTCAAAATGTTTAAAAAGAAACTGGTACATTTTTTTTTTTTTTTTTTGACAGGAGGAAATCATCAAAAGACACTTGGCAGTATTCGACCCCAAGTAGTGTGGGACTCTTAACCACTAAAACCACCTCTTTATCAGGACCAATCTTGAAGGATCGACTACAGATTTTTCTTTCTTAACTTTGTACAATCACTTTGGGGGAAGTTTAAACTTTTAATACTTTCCCATGTTTTTTTTAGACCATAAGCTCATGAGGCTTGGTTCTTCTTAATCTCCGAACATGGTTTCTTATATTCAAGACGGACTCCATTTCACAATTAGTATGACTTTGCAGTCTCTGGTTGTGCGATACAGCGTATTTTTTAACAACTTCTGTAACCATTTCTATTTGTAAGTCACGATGTAGATCGGTATTTCTTATGTACCAAGGTGCATTAACTATTCCACGAAGGACTTTGTTTTGGAATTTTTGGATGATTTCGGTATTTGTTTTCTTTGTACAGCCCCATAATTGGATTCCATAGGTCCAAACAGGCTTTAGTAATTGATTATAAAGCATTATTTTGTTTTGGATTGATAAATCAGAGTTGTTACCAAGTAACAAGTACATTTTTCTATATTTCAAGTTTAGTTCTTCTCTTTTCTTTTTGACGTGCTCTTTCCACTTTAGCTTTGCATCCAAAGTCATTCCAAGGTATTTGGCCGTATTGGCGTAAGGTACAGCTTGATTATTAATGAATATTGGAATATTGTTTATCTTTTTATTTGTAAAGTTTATATGTGAAGATTTTGTTTCATTGAGTTTGATACGCCATTTTTCGGTCCAATCTCTCACTGTGTCGACGGCATGTTGTAGTTTTACTGCTGCCTTAGAGACACATTTGTCGGGTACCAAAATTGCGGTATCATCTGGAAAAGTAGCCATTATGGTGTGATTACCAACTGGAATATCCCTTGTGTATAGTAAATACAGGGTAGGACCTAGGACACTTCCTTGTGGTACACCGGCTTCTATTTTCTTCAATTCCGAGTATTCTTGATCGTACCTTACTCTAAACAATCGGTCTGAAATGTACGATTTTAATATTTCAAAGTACTGCCTGGGAAGATCCCTTTGCAGTTTGTACTTAAGTCCCTCATGCCAAACCTTGTCAAAAGCTTGAGCAACATCTAAGAAAATAGCTGAACATACTTGTTTTTCTTCTAATGCTTTTTCTATTACATCCGATATTCTATGAACTTGGTCTATCGTGGAATGTTTATTTCTAAAGCCAAACTGATGGTTTGGGATTAACCTTCTTTCTTCTATGATTTTGCTAAGTCTCTTCAGAAGCATTTGTTCAGCAAGAATATAAAACTCCTTAATGACCGCAAACATTAGAAAAACAAAACAAAAACGATTTTTCTTTTATAATATTTTTACATTTTATTTGGATGCATTTCAAACCAATTGTGGTTCATCATCAGCAATACACTAATCTGACAAAGAAAAGTAAGAAAAAGAAAGTAAAGAAGAAAAAGAAAATTGAAGAAAGCTTTCCATATAACAATTAGAGTAAAAGAGAACATTTAGATTAAATTAAACAAAGGTGACATAATATTGCCATTATCACTGTTCATGACATTGTTGTTGTTGTTGATATAAAGACTTTCATATGCATCAAGTCGGCGGTTGTTGGTAACATGTTTTATCAGCTTTACATCTTCCAATCTCACATTGAAATGGTTGTTGGCGAGGGCGTGTGCAGCGACGGAGGATTTTTCGGGTCTGTTGTACTTGATGTGATTCGAGTGTTCGTTGAACCGGACACCAATACTTCGTTTTGTCTGGCCGATGTAAACAGCGTTGCAGCAAAGACCATATAACAAGTAAAGATGTCGCACGTAGAACAAAAATCTGTGCCTGCTTTTTTCCACCATCCCTTTTTTACAATGGGTCCAAAACATGAGTCTAGGAATTTGAATGTATAGAAACATTTCAAATGTTGTGGGTACACACTACGAAAAAGAGCGTTGCTATTTATACTGAAAGGTTAGAGGGAGAAACAAGGTATTTCATGTTTATGAGTAGAAAAAACAAAAACAAAACGTATGTCTTTTCAATGGGTCCAAAACATGTTGCAAGATTTGTAATAAATTTATGAAGCAGAAGAGAGAAAAAATATTTTTTTGTCCTATTTGTACAAGCAAGCTAGGTTGATGATCGAGTTAAAAGAAAGAAGGGTGAGTTGATGTCCTTCACGTGTATGTGTATTTATATTGTCTTAGGGATTTTTTTTTGTTGGCTGCGTAAATGCAAACCAGTTTTATTTATTTTTTTTCTTGAAAGATAAAACAACCTTGAACCTTCTTGGGGTTGGTTGTGATTTAAAAATCGTATTCATTCACATGTTTAAATGTAGGTCAAAAAAAGATTGAATTTTTGATGTGAGGATTTATTTATGCGTATGTTAAGTATGTTAGGTAAATTTTTGATCTCTTAGTAAGGTCTTTTATTTTTCCTTTTTTTTTTGGTTCGTTATCGTTACTATTGAAGTCGGTAATGGATCAATTAAATGAGGAGTACAGGTGATGCGTACATTTCATTTTATTTCGTTGATCGAGTACAAATAGGGGTGAGTTGGCGTCTACCTTAACCTTACCATACTGTATACACCTGTAATAATATGTGCGTGTGAGATGATTTTTTTGTTGTAAGCGTTAGCTTTTTTTTCCTTAAAATATTATGAAAAATGTTAAAAGTGAGCTTAGAAGGTAATTGAATGTACCTTCATATCGAACATATGTTTTATACTTTTTGTTACTCGTAGGGCTTTAATTTGTTTTCATTTATATCTATAGGTCAATTTACGAACAAATTTGTAAATTTTTTTTCACAAAACTTTATTTCAAGATTTAATAGGTAGGTAAGTTAGTGTAGGTTAGGTACCACCTATATCAAGGCAAAGTACTTTTTTCACTCTTTACCATTAGTTGATGAAAGATTTTCTAATTTCTAATAACGTAATGTATGAACATATGTAGCGAATTCAATCCTTTATGATTTTAGCTTTATCAATCGAAGGTTTTTTAAATTTTCTTGTATACCACAAGCAGTGTTTTCTCAGTAAAACATGTGTCATGAACTCGAGAGCTTTTACTCTGTGATGGTAGCACACACTTTCCCTTTCAAACCAGGACACATTTTCTTCTCTTTTATTGTTTATGCACTTTTCAACTATTTTTTCTTTTATTGTATCCATATTTTTTTCGTAATCGAAAACTTGCCTAAATATTAATATGTGTATCCTGCACACATTAAAAAATTCATCTGTCGGAGCAAACAAATTTCCAAAATCCGAATTTTTTAAATAGTTTTTGGCAAAAATAAACATCTCACTGCCACAAGTTAATACTTCATCCTTTTTTCGACATCCTTGTAAACATTCTTCGCAGCCTAAATTTGAAAATACTTTGAATGCAACATATCCAACGAAGTATCTCATTGAAGTTACTTCAGTGGATACGTATGACCCGGACCCGATCTCGTCCAGCATTAAGTCGTTTTCCATTGTTTCGTAAATAGCTTCAATGTAATTATCATCAAATTTTTCATTGAGTTGAACATCTTTTTCAATTACAACTTCTTCGTTGTGAAATTCTGAGTTATTGTCTGCTTCAGTCATTAATGATGTGAGCGATATCATTTGTTCTTCATCGTTCGAACAGTTTGCGAATTTTGAAAAACAGTACAAGTTCGTGGTCATTATTTTTGAAATCAAGAAATTTAATTCATGCACGGATGGATTCTTCGTATTTCCACCTTTTGCACGTATTTGTGAAAACAAATTTTCAATGATGTCTTGATTTAACCTCTTGGTTAAAACAAAATCAATACCTTCATTTTCATTAAACATTTGTTCAGCCATCATCAATGTGGCTCTTAAAGTTTGTTCCAATCCTGCAATCCAATATACTTTCGTTTTTTTTCACGAGTCTTATATTTTTAACATATTCTATAAAGTCTTCAATATAGTTATATACGAGATTTTTCATTTTTAAAGCAGATTTATATGCATTCCTGTCATATAGGCTTCCGCTGTTCATGCAATCAAATATTCTGTCAATTTTTTTGAAACATTTAGCTGTTGATTGAACAACTACTTTATCGTTTTCAACAAAATTGCCTGTTTCCACTGCCGTTAACAAAGCTGCTGATGTTGTCCTGCTGAAAACTTGAACAGCGTAAACGACACGCATTTTGTCGAAAGATGACGGATCAATATGCTTTTGAGTGAGTTTTGGGCACATTTTCGTGGTGCTGTTCTTTTCAAGATCATACAGCTTTCTTACTGGAGTGAAACTTACTATTCCATCAGGTGTAACCAGATCTGAGTTCAATAAGGTATTTCTCATACTTTTTATAATATGGGGAATATCGTAGAACGAAAAAAATTTGCTGCTCCTTGAACATAAAGTAAGGTTTTTCTTTTGTTACTCCTAATATCCCCAAACATTTCCTGTTATTTGGTCCCTGGTCACAAATAATAGCTTTCACATTCAAAGCCAAGTTACTTGCTATTTCAAGATTTTTTAATAAGATTTTACTTAAGTTTTCACCTGAAATATTTGTTTCACAAACAAAGTAGTTCAAAATGCATTTCCAGTTAGATATCAATCCCCGTACCATAAAAACACAAACTTGTTTCCCAATATTGTTGGTACGAACAAAACCTGTATCTTCTAAGCCATCAATTATATCAACTGCAGAATTGTAAGTAAGATCTCTTCTTATAGCAATCTCATCGAAAACAATAGCACATATACGACTTTGTACACTCATTTCATTGAATTTTCGCAAAAGTTCTTGAGCAGAATTTTTGAATCCTGGCTGCATATTTTTAACAGGATCCCATCTATGCAGACTTGATACATGCGGAAAATTGAGGTCCAAACCATCTCTTAAAAATATATAAGCCGATTGACTTCTGTAGAAAATATTCTGGGCTAAGACTTTTTGCTCTTCATTCCATTTTCCGTTTCTTTTTTTGTTTAATAACATGCTGCATAAAGTTTTTGCGTTGGCAGATACTTCTAATTTCTGTATCTCCTCTAAAACGAATTTGGATTTGTTTTTTTGTTTTTTGAAGTTTTTATTCCTACTCTTTTCCTCTGCATCTTTAAAGCTTTCAATTCCGCTTTAAGAGAATTAACCTTTTTTTGTAAGAAATTACATTTTTTTGAAAAACCTTCGCTTTTCCTCATATAAAAGTGAACATTCTTTATGTTTTTTAAGCAAGAACTACATAACCCTTCTACTAATTCCGGTGAGTTTACATAATTTCTATTCCCAGGTGGGGTTCTTAAAAGAACCAATTCATTCAGAGTGAAATCATCATCCGCTTGCACTAGTTGAAAAGGTGGAGTCCTTGAAAGGACAAAGTCATTCTGATCGAAATCATCATCCACCCTTTCAACTACATAGCTGAGACGGAGTTCTTAAAAGAACTAATTCATTCACAATGAAATCATTATCCACCCTTGGAACTTGCGGAGGCGGAGTTCTAAGAAGAACTAAATCATTCGTAAAGAAATCATCATCCACCTCCCCAACTTCTTCAGGCGAAATCAAAGATTGTGTTGGTAAAAGCAATGTGGGTACAGATCCTTTCTTCAAAAATTTTTTACCAATGCAATCTGTGAAATGAAGACTGCAAATGTAAAACTTTTTCGAAGAATCACGCGAAGAAATGCCACATTTTTCTCTCCAAATTGCCTGTAAACTAAGGTTTTCAGGAAACTTGAAAAGCTTTATGTGACAATTCTTCCGGTAAGATCTCCCACATTGTTCAACGCAACACCTTTTCCCATTAAAAGAATTTTTTTTGTAAACAGTTATCATTCTTACTTCTTTAGATATCTTTAAAAAACAACCAAACGCAAAGAGATTCGAAATAGAAGTGAGCAATTTAATTTGTATAGGTATATTTATTTTTAGGGAGGAGGTTAATTCAAAACTCGAATTTTTCAGCGGTCTTGAGCTTTAGAAAGCTGAAATTTAGCATATAGTTAGATCAACTAACAAAAAACACCTCAGACAAATCTTAGCTCTTAAGACCTCAAGACCGCTGAGAAACCCGAATTTGAAACAACTTACCGCTCTTTTTGAAAAAAAATTATTTCTCCGCGGTCTGTTAGTCTAGAAGGCTATAATTTTGCATTTAGTAGGACCTTGTAGCAAGAAATGATACAAATAAAAATTAGCCTTCTAGACTAATAGATGACAGGATCTGTACCCACATTGCTTTTACCAACACAATCTTTGATTTCGCCTGAAGAAGTTGGGGAGGTGGATGATGATTTCTTTACGAATGTTTTAGTTCTTCTTAGAACTCCGCCTCCGCAAGTTCCAAGGGTGGATAATGATTTCATTGTGAATGAATTAGTTCTTTTAAGAACTCCGTCTCAGCTAGTTGAAAGGGTGGATGATGATTTCGATCAGAATGACTTTGTCCTTTTAAGGACTCCTTCAACTAGTGCAAGCGGATGATGATTTCACTCTGAATGAATTGGCTCTTTTAAGAACCCCACCTGGGAATAGAAATTATGTAAACTCACCGGAATTAGTAGAAGGGTTATGTAGTTCTATCTTAAAAAACATAAAGAATGTTCACTTTTATATGAGGAAAAGCGAAGGTTTTTCAAAAAAATGTAATTTCTTACAAAGAAAGGTTAATTCTCTTAAAGCGGAATTGAAAGCTTTAAAAATGTAGAGGAAAAGAGTAGGAATAAAAACTTCAAAAAAACAAAAAAAAAACAAATCCAAATTCGTTTTAGAGGAGATACAGAAATTAGAAGTATCTGCCAACGCAAAAACTTTATGCAGCATGTTATTAAACAAAAAAAGAAACGGAAAATGGAATGAAGAGCAAAAAGTCTTAGCCCAGAATATTTTCTACAGAAGTCAATCGGCTTATATATTTTTAAGAGATGGTTTGGACCTCAATTTTCCGCATGTATCAAGTCTGCATAGATGGGATCTTGTTAAAAATATGCAGCCAGGATTCAAAAATTCTGCTCATCAAGAACTTTTGCGAAAATTCAATGAAATGAGTGTACAAAGTCGTATATGTGCTATTGTTTTCGATGAGATTGCTATAAGAAGAGATCTTACTTACAATTCTGCAGTTGATATAATTGATGGCTTAGAAGATACAGGTTTTGTTCGTACCAACAATATTGGGAAACAAGTTTGTGTTTTTATGGTACGGGGATTGATATCTAACTGGAAATGCATTTTGAACTACTTTGTTAGCGAAACAAATATTTCAGGTGAAAACTTAAGTAAAATCTTATTAAAAAATCTTGAAATAGCAAGTAACTTGGCTTTGAATGTGAAAGCTATTATTTGTGACCAGGGACCAAATAACAGGAAATGTTTGGGGATATTATGAGTAACAAAAGAAAAACAAACCTTACTGTTCAAAATCCCTTACCTCTGGTGGGGGGAAATTTATGAACCGCGAGTTAAAAAAATAAAACGCCGAGTTGTAAGGTCGGTATGCTTTTTATTCGAACTGCCTTATAAAATCTTAACCTACGCTTATATATACTATTTTGTTCGTGATATCGATAAGTGATAACAGAAACACACACACAAACTCTGAACCCAAGCGCAAGCAAAGCAGTTTCTTGTTATCTCAATTTGTATGTGTTCATGTTTGCTAGATAAGATATCCTAAGCAAACATAATGCCTATCACTTATCTTATCACTTCTTATTACTCTAGTGTTCAATGTTTGAACATTCTGCCCCGCCTCATAGAGCAGGCAGGGAGAAGTCAATCTCAGATTTTTTATTCTTTCTTTTCAAATACAAAATAAGTAAAATAATAATTATAACAATAGTAATCAATAAGGATACATGGCCGCTTATCTGATGAAATTTAACTAATTTAATGTTTGACTCATATTCCCGCATGTCACGAACTTGTGATATCAATTGTCGGATGCTGTTCCTAGTCTCTACCAGCGATGAGTTCGTTAGAGTAAGTTGGTTCTCAGTTATCAGATCTATATTCTTTGTCCATGTCATCGCAAGAGGATCAGCCTTCACATTTCATCCTAATTGATACCCAGATGTTATTTTGATTCCTTCAAATTGTGCCTTACATCCTGGTGCCAAAGTCAATATACCTTGAGACGGTAGTTCCACTAATCCTTGTTCATAATCGCTACAGTTTAGGTTCAATGTTGATTGGTTGAACGTTTTGAACAGCCAACGGTTGTTTTCAGACAATTTTGTCCAAAATGAATGATATGGAATTTCCGTGAATTGACATTCAGCATGTTTTGAATTCTTTAAGGCTGACATTTCACAAGATCTGTCGGTAGCTGAATTCCATACCCAATTCATTTGACATAAGAATCTTCCTTCCAGGCTCCTTTTGCAGGTATTTAGTTGTGTTTCCGTAATCAGTGTATACACAAATTCTACTGGATTGTACGCCATGTAGTCTGCAGTTGGTTGTGCTATAATCATCTTTCCTCTAAATTCCATTGGCAATGGAATCAATTTGTAAACCTCTGATGGTACGTAATTAATAAGTGGTATATCAGCTCTAATTACTAATCGAGTACCGATAATAGTCCCTTTAGCCACCATCAGGGCCGGACAAAGCATATGTGCAAGATGTGCAAATGCACAGGGCGCAGAATTCTGGGGGCGCATTGCCAGGAGCAAGAAAATGTAATCTGATCTTGCGCAAACAAATATGTACTACTATTTGCCATTTTTTGAACAACAAACATTCTTAAAATAATCTCAAAAAAACATCCATCACATCACAACTGTCCTAAGTTATCTCTTGCGCACTAACTAACATCAATTTCATTGTTGCATTCAATGAAAATTTAACTCAAGATATCGCAGAACTAAAAATCCTACCTACCTCATTTCCAAATATTTCACCATTCACCCTGTTCATACAAGAGAAAAAAAGAAAAAATCTCAACACAAAAAAGTTCCATGCAAGAGAAAAAACGAAAAAATCTCAACACAAAAAAGTTCCATGCCACCTCATATGTGCAAGATATATTTCATGCACACCGAGTCCCAAAATTAACATAGAGAGTATGACGAAGCAAAATACTTATTCATATCGAATCGTATGGGCTAGTACGTGCAGGTTTTGTATCACGCACCGTACCTGAATGTGAGTTCTCATCTACAAAATAAAACAACAAAAAAACACTCCATATATATATATACATATGTATATATGGAGTGTCTTTGATTTGTAGTAGATAGAAGGTAGCACAGCAACCTATCTGCTCTCTTTTTTCTGAGGCATTTTTTTTGTTGTTTTCTTTGTAGATGAGAACTCACATTCAGGAACGTGCGTGATACAAAACCTGCACGTACTAGCCCATACGATTCAATATGAATAAGTATTTTGCTTCGTCATACTCTCTATGTTAATTTTGGGACTCGGTGTGCATGAAATATATCTTGCACATATGAGGTGGCATGGAACTTTTTTGTGTTGAGATTTTTTCGTTTTTTCTCTTGCATGGAACTTTTTTGTGTTGAGATTTTTTCTCTTGTATGAACAGGGTGAATGGTGAAATATTTGGAAATTAGGTATGTAGGTAGGTAGGTATGGTCAATTGATGTGCAAGTTTTCTTTTTTGCACACTGAGTATCGAAACTAACATGGGAGATATTTAAAAAAACTTATTCATACGGAATCATATGGGTCAGAGCGTGCAGGTTTTCTTATTGCACTTGCACACTGTGTAAGAGTTAAGTGCCTGATTACAGGAGATGAAATTTTTAATAGAATGGAAAAGGAGCATAGAGCTTAAAAGTTAAAGAGGGATGATTCTATGTGGAGTCGAATTGTTCTTACACAGGCAGTTTTTTTTTTGAAAGTTAATGACTGTTGTAACGGCTACTTTTAATGTATATCTAGTCTGGTGCAGAATGCAGATTGTTTCGATTGTTTTTTCGCTTTGTTGGTTAATTAATATTAAATAAATAGCTATCAGTTTTTAATAGAAGTGACGTATTTTGTGACAAGACCGTAATGTGACTGACTCAGTTGATTTTAGACAAGCTTGAATTACATAACATTTTAATAAGTAACTGTCAAAGCCAAAGTTATGATAATGGTTCGAATATGGAAGGAAAAGAAGCGGGTGTTCAGAATCGAATTCGAACCCTGGAACCAAGAGCATTTTTCGTTCCATGTTGCCCGTATTCCTTAAATTTAGTAGTTAATGATGCTGCTCGGTGCTCATTTTATGCAGTTAAATTTTTCGATACAATTCAATGTTTGTATAACTTTTTTTCCGGTTCCACAACGAGGTGGGATATTTATAAGAAAAAAATTCCACGTCATACTTTGAAACCCAATTCTGAGACTAGATGAGAGAGTGGGTAAGATGCATTGAGGCCTTTAAAAACAAATTAAGAAGAAATATATGAAACCCTTATAGAATTAAGAAATCTAGAGGCAAAAAACATTGCAGAATCGTTAGGAAATAAAATGTTTGATTTTACATTTATTTGCTGCCTGCTAATTTGGTTTGATATTTTAGAAAATATAAATTAAACTAGTAAATATTTGCAAAGTCCGTCCGTTAATCTGTCAACTGGCATAACAGTTTTAGAAAATACAAAAAACAGTTTGATTTTAATGCGTTCCGATGAATAATTTAATGAGTAAATAAATAAAAATAAATTAGGTGGCGTATTGCTAGTTCCCTAGAAATACCAAATATGTTTCTTGTAGCTTCATCATTGCGATCTCAACGGAGAAAAATACTTTATGCTGATGAATGTCCTGAAACTATATTAGCCGAAACAAAGATTCAAAGTTGAATTTTTTTTTCAAATACTTGAAAGGTTTGATACGTATAGTATCAATTTTACATTTTTGAGTAACATAAGCGAATGTTTAAAAAATAAAAATGTACGTGCTTCATGCCTTAATTTGCAGAATGTTTTAACATAAAGTAGTTTTAAATATTTAGATGGAGAAGAATTGTTTCAAGAGTTAACCGTAATATCCCAGCTTGTTACGCCACAAAGCTCAAGTTTAGATGTGTTAAATTTTATTTTTAGTTCAAACCTTGAAGATTTTGCTCCGAATTTAGTAACTGCTCTCCAAATCCTTAATACAATCCCGGTCACGGTAGCTTCAGGAGAACGTAGTTTTTCTAAACTTAAAATTATTAGAAATTATCTTAGGACAACCATGACTTAAGAGATTGGTAGGTTTATCTATAATGTACATTGAAAAGAAATTATTAAATTCTTTAGACTTTGGTGATCTCTTTTCTGAATTTGCAAAATGTAAGGCCAGAAAAGTAAGTTTCCAAGTTTCCCCTCTGCTCATTTCTTCGCTGCGTTTTAGTTTAATGGTTTAGGCCTCCTGGGGATACCTCAATAAAAAAACGCATTGAAAGTCTACCTCCTGGGTAATCTGGGAAAGGCTTATGCTTGTGTATCAGTTTATGTGTAAAAAAAATATAAAAAAGGGGCGCTTTCTACAAATCTTGCACAGGGCGCAAGTTTGGCTTGGGCCGGCCCTGGCCACCATGGAGTTGTAAGTGTCTTTAACAATGTTCCTTTCCTGTTTTCCCAACATTGTGAGACCACTTGGCAGATTACTTTCAATGAAGTCTATTTCTTTCATGAGTTGTGATGGTTTGAGTAAATGTGGATTTACATGACCATGATTCATGTCAACAAGCAACGTGATGATATCTGATTGGATGCTATCACATTCTTCAATCATAGTATTAACTTGTATTGCCAGTGACTGAAATTGTAATGTCAATTTTTCAGCATTCTGGAATTGGACTGAGTGCGTATGGAATGTGTTTAGCTGTTGAGTTAGCCTTTCCAGGTTGTTATTCACATCCTCAGTTGTTTTCTTTAATATGTTAGTTGTAGAATCAATTAAAGATGTCTGTTTTTCACTTAGCTGTTTTAATTTTTGTTGATTATCCAACAGGGCTTTCATATTTTCCGTTATTTCCTCTCTATCGTCTGCGTCCATCGTACCAAAGAGTATGTGTAAGATTGATCCGACAAATTCCAATGGTGCTCTTCTTTTTCTATTCTTCATCATAAACAGCTCATTGTTTGATGCCAATATACGAAACCTCCTTCTCATTGATTGAACCATTGATTCACAGGATTCTTTGAAGTAAGTCAATTTATGGCACTGTCTCTCTAACTGTGTTGTCAGATTATTGATTCCCTGCATCTCTTTGAAGAATGGATCCAGATCGTAATAAACGATTAATTTCCAATTTGATCTTACAACATCCATTTTTCCGATATTGTCTAAATATATGGCGGAATTTTGCTGAAGCCTTGTAAGATAAGTCCCTTTAGTGCCTATTGCCAGCGGTGCTCCTTCAAGAATAGCGGTCATCATTAGTAGTAGCATTAACATAATGGCCATTTTGCTCATTTTTGGAATTGTTGTTACTAATTTCATTGTTAAATTAGAATTACTTATGTCAGTATGTTTTGACTCTGTCGACTCTTGAGGACATACAAGAATTTTGTGTATAGGCCGCTTCAACGTGCCGTTTTTAACTTTTAAAGTCACTACTCGTACTTTTCCATCATTTCCAGTGTGCACTTCCGTTATTTTACCTAACGGCCATCTGGATGGCGGTGTATTCTCGTCTTTGATGATGACTATATCATTCTCTTTGACATTATTTTGTTGTGTTTTCCACTTCCTCCTCTGTTGAAGCGTATGTAAATATTCGTTTTTCCAGCGGTTCCAAAAATCTCTCTTCATTTTTTGAATAAGTTTCCATTTGTCGGTGGAATTAATTGTAAGATCACTTTCTGATTCAGGGCAATCGATCAAGGGCCTTCCAATTAGAAAATGGCCCGGACTCAGTACATCTAAATCCTCAAGATTGTTGCTATTGAATGCACAGAGTGGCCGGGAATTCAGAACTCCTTCAATTTGGGCTAAGAGAGTTGACATTTCTTCGAAGGTTAATTTCGAATCTCCTACTACTCGCCTTAGATGATGCTTCACTGCCTTTACTCCAGCTTCCCAAATTCCTCCAAAGTGAGGGGCTGCCGGCGGAATAAAATGCCATTGAATCCTTTCTGATTCTAGCATCTGACTAACGTCTGAATTTTGTTTGATTGCTTGTAAGAATTCCTTATCCATTTGTCTGCTTGCACCAACAAAATTGGATCCATTGTCAGAGTATAGATGAGCACTCTTTCCTCTTCTGCCGAAAAAACGTCTTAAAGCTGCCATGAAAGCTTCTTTTGTCATATCGCTCACTGCTTCTAAGTGTATTGCCTTTGTTGACATACACACGAAAACACTTATATAGCCTTTGAATGATTTCTGTCCTCTTCCTTTCGAACATCTCATCAGTACAGGTCCAGCATAATCAATTCCAGTATGTTCAAATGGATGTGATACTGTAACTCGATATTCTGGTAAATTTCCCATTATCTGTCCTGCCACACCTTGTCGGTATCTAATGCATTTTGGACATAGTCTGATGCATTTTTTTACCGCATTTTGTAATCCAACGATCCAGTACCTTCGCCTTATAATGGTTTCCATGACGCGAATGGATCCGTGTAATGTTGCTTGGTGTGTGTCTTCAATTATTGCTGTAGTTAAATTTGATTTATTTAAAATGACTGGATGCTTCTGATTGTATTGTAAGTTGGATAAATGCAACCTGCCGCCTACTCTTAGAATATCATCTTTATCCAAGAACGGATTTAAATTGATAATTCTATTGTTTGGGTTAATGTATTTCTTTTGTTTTAAACATTTTATTTCTGTTTCAAATTCGCTTTTTTGATGATGTTTCACAACGAGTGTCCAAGCGTATTCTACTTCGTCTACTGGAGAAAAGTTTAAAAATGCCTTTAATTGCATCTTTTTCCGAAAGAAGCGTATGATAAATGCTACTATTCTTTGAAGTTTTGTAAAACTGGAGTATCTTGTCATGAGATCATCTAAAAAGTGTTTTTTGGTTTTGTCTGCAGCCATCATTAATACAGTTGGTCGATATGTTTCTTCACACTGTTTGGGCCACTTTTCTTTAGTTTCCTTAAGCCATTCCGGCCCGTTCCACCAAAGTGTGTGTTCGCTTAGCTGGTTCGCATATATTCCTCTTGATGCTACATCTGCTGGGTTTTGCTTTGAGACCACATGTCTCCATTTAGCTTTAGGAATAAGTGCATTTATCTCATCGACTCTGGTTCGCACAAATTTGTCTTTGGATTTATTATTTTGTATCCAACAAAGAGTTATTGTTGAATCACTCCAAGCATGTACTTCATAATCTCTATTTATGACCTTTATAATTCTGTGCAAAAGTCTTGCTAATAGTTGTGCCGCACAGAGTTCTAATTTCGGAAGTGTTTTTCTGTTCTTTATTGGATTAACCTTGCTCTTCCCACTTATCAGTGTAGTTGATGAGTTGATCTTCATATAGACCACCGCTGCGTATGCTTTTTCGGATGCGTCAGCAAAGCCGTGAAGCTCAATTTTCATCCCAACAGATGATTGCAGCCATCGAGGGATTTTTATTTCATTAAGACTAGATATGTGTTCTATGAAACTATTCCATTCATTCTTCAAGTTCTCTTCAAGTTCACAATCCCATGAAATTTCTTGAATCCATAATTTCTGCATAAAAAGCTTTGCAACTACTGTGACTGGTGAAAGCCAACCCAATGGATCGAATACTCGGGCAAGATTTGATAATGCAATTCGTTTCGTGATTTTATCTTCAGTCGATAAATTTAAATACAATTTAAATTCGTCTTGTGTTGGATCCCAATTTAGTCCTAGAGTCTTTACTGATTCGTTGTATTTAATTTCAATCAGTTGATTGTTGCCACAATTTGGAATGCTGTTTGTTATTTTTAAATCATTTGCCAACCATTTTATTAAATGAAAACCATACTTTTTAAGTTCTGTGGCTACATTCTGTTGAATTTCCAAGCACTTTTCCATATTATCTGCCCCTGTCATAAGGTCATCCATGTAGAAATCTTCTCGGATTATTTTTGCTGTATTACGGTTTATTTTACTACAATTGTTGGCTATGTCCATTAAGGTCTGTACAGCTAAGAATGGTGCAGCTGCCGTTCCATAGGTTACAGTAGTAAGTCGATACTCCTTTAAGGCCTTGTTTTTGTTGTCTCTCCACAGGATATGTTGGTATTCTTGATCATCTCTTGCTATTTTGATTTGCCGGTACATCTTTTCAATATCTCCGGTTATAGCATATCTCCATAACCTCCACTTTAAGATGATATTAAAAATATCTTTTTGCAGCCTAGGGCCTACCATCATTATATCGTTCAGGCTTCGACCATTTGATGTTTTAGCAGACGCATCAAAGACCACCCGCAGCTTTGTAGTAAGACTGTTCGCTCTTATTATTGCTTGATGAGGTAATTAATATATTCCCATGTTAACTTTTTCGACTTCTTGCATATGACCTAGTTCTAAATATTCGTTCATAAACTTCGAATATTCTTCTTTTAGAACTTTGTCAGACTCAAGTTTCTTCTCCAAATTAAGAAATCGAGCTACGGCCTGTTTTTTAGAGTCTCCAAGTTCTTTGTCTTCTTTGAGCGGCAGAGCCACTATATATCTTCCATCGATGTCCACTTCTTTATTATTTGCGTAAGCTTCCAGGCATAATTGGTCTTCAGTTTTTGAATGTGAATCATTCTGCGATACTTCTTCAATTTCCCAAAATTGCTCCAGATTTGTAACGGCAGTTGTTAGTTTTTTATTAATTGGTTTATTATTTTTAATTATTCCAGACAATATCCAGCCAAATTTCGTGGATTGTCCCAGTACTCCATCAATTTTTATTATTTTATCTTCCAGAATCTTGCCGTATAAATCACCTCCTATTACCACGTCTATTCTATCTGATTAGTTGAATAATGGATCTGCGAGCACACAATTACTCCAGTGGTTAAAATTAAAATCAAAGCTTCTGCTTGGTTGAGCCTTAGCCAATGTTGGTAACACCAATGCCTCAACTTTGATTACATGTGTACTCAAAAAACGTGGCTTAAGTTCTAACAAAACTTTGCTCTTAGATATTCCAACTGTTGTATTTCCAATTCCTTGAAGTTCGGTTCTTTCTTTAGTCCGGTGAATGGCTAATATTTGTGCGGCCTCTTCGGATATCATCGTTTTTTGGGATCCTTGGTCTATTAATGCTCGCATTAGCACGAACTCACCGGTTTTTGATTTCACTTGTATTTGTGAAGTTGCCAGCAAAATGGTTGATGAAGCGCCTTCCTTCGTCACTGTTGCTGTTAGTTGTTCTCCTTTTTTCTCTGCAGCAAGGTCTTTATCGTGAAGAATCGTATTGTGGTTACGATTACAAATTTGGCATTTTTCTGTTTTTCTTGTGCATTTTGTATTTATTGTGTGGTCTAAACACCCATAGCATACTTTTGATTTCCGAGTCCAACTTCTTCGTTCCGCCACTTTAAGTTGTAAAAATTTTCTACAATTTTTTGTTTGGTGGCCAGACATTTGGCAATAAAAACATTTTATCTGGTCTGTAAAAAACCTGTGTTGTTTTTGGTAATTCTTCTGAGCACTGTTGCTTCCACTCGCTTTTCCTTTTATCGCTTCAAGTGTTTGATACTGCTGCTCCAGGAATTGTAAAACGTCATCCAAGCTCTGGATTTCTTTCGTTTTTTTCACCCCTTGCTCGTACTGCCTTAGGGTATCTTTGTCCAGTTTCCTTATAACCACTCTAGCTATAAATGGACATGCATCATTTAGTGGTATCTTAAGATTTTTTAGTGCGAATATGCATTCATTTGTGGTGTCCAATAACTTTTTAACAGAACTTGCTGACTCGCCATTAATTGTTGGCTGATCAAGTAATCTATGAACTAGTGTTGTAAACAGCAATCTTCGATTCTCGAATCTCTGTTCAAGCATACTCCATGCCGCTTCATAATTCGTCTCAGTAACGTTGAGATGCATGATGAGCTTTCCTGCTTCACCTTTGACTACAGACTTAAGTCTAAACATCTTTTCTACGTTCGAGATATGCTTAACTTCATGAACTAATTTCATAAATAAATCACGGAAGGACATCCATTCGTTTAAATCGCCATAAAAGACTGGAATTTTAACTTCTTCCAGCTTCAGGTTGGAGGACTGCTTCTGGATCTCGGGTTTTGTAGCTCCCTCTTCAAATATTTTTTGGACATTAGAAGCGCTCTTTGCCGATTCTTCGTAGATGTCCTCAATATTATTGTCATAATATCCGAGGTCTACCGTGATCTTATTATAAATCAATTTCAGATCATTGAATTTTTCCACCACGTCTATTTCTTCTCGGGATGAGATTTTTTCTGCTCCGATCGTCTTATCCATTTGACGTTTGAAGTTTTCATGCCGTCGGTAAAACATCTTAATGAGGTTTGTTTCCAACGTTCCCAATGTTGGTGCCAATGTCGGCAGTGTTCTAGCACTTACTGTTGTTGTTTCGTCCTATTCTTGATTATTTGACTTTGGAGCTGAATCATCATCCTCTCCTGGTTGAATCGGTGTCTTTGCTGCATCAAGCAAAGCATTTATTTTGCTAACTTCACTTTCAATGCACTGGAAATAATTCATTTCGAAATATTTATCTGTGCTGACTCCAAATTCCAAAATTTTTGAGTGGCTTATCTGGAATTCGTTCCATATAGAACTTAGTCTATTCCTTATTTCAAACTCAGAATTTCGATTTGTTTTATTTCTGAGTTTGTTATGAATAAGCACAACTTCATCCCCTATTTGTTTTTGGGATTTGTATAGCTTATCTTTTTTGTCCATTTTAATTGTTTTTTGGACTTTTTTTTTTTAAAACTGCACTTTTATTTCGGTGTCTAAGTCCCGATTACACTTACTTTACTGTCAGCCGTAAGGTACGCTATTGAAAATAATAATTTTGAAAGGTAATTAACTATATTTTCTTTGCTTTTTAGCAATTGAGAAAATTTCACCAATCAAAATGTATTATTTCTACTTATTTCAATTTCCTTCGCCTCAATGACGATTGAGAAAATATAAAATAAGGATCCGTTTCGAAGGACCAAATGTTCAAAATCCCTTACCTCTGGTGGGGGGAAATTTATGAACCGCGAGTCAAAAAAAATAAAACGCCGAGTTGTAAGGTCGGTATGCTTTTTATTCGAACTGCCTTATAAAATCTTAACCTACGCTTATATATACTATTTTGTTCGTGATATCGATAAGTGATAACAGAAACACACACACAAACTCTGAACCCAAGCGCAAGCAAAGCAGTTTCTTGTTATCTCAATTTGTATGTGTTCATGTTTGCTAGATAAGATATCCTAAGCAAACATAATGCCTATCACTTATCTTATCACTTCTTATTACTCTAGTGTTCAATGTTTGAACACTTACTTTATGTTCAAGGAGCAGCAAATTTTTTCGTTCTACGATATTCCCCATATTATAAAAAGTATGAGAAATACCTTATTGAACTTAGATCTGGTCACACCTGATGGAATAGTAAGTTTCACTCCAGTAAGAAAGCTGTATGATCTTGAAAAGAACAGCACCACGAAAATGTGCCCAAAACTCACTCAAAAGCATATTGATCCATCATCTTTCGACAAAATGCGTGTCGTTTACGCTGTTCAAGTTTTCAGCAGGACAACATCAGCAGCTTTGTTAACGGCAGTGGAAACAGGCAATTTTGTTGAAAACGATAAAGTAGTTGTTCAATCAACAGCTAAATGTTTCAAAAAAATTGACAGAATATTTGATTGCATGAACAGCGGAAGCCTATATGACAGGAATGCATATAAATCTGCTTTAAAAATGAAAAATCTCGTATATAACTATATTGAAGACTTTATAGAATATGTTAAAAATATAAGACTCGTGAAAAAAACGAAAGTATATTGGATTGCAGGATTGGAACAAACTTTAAGAGCCACATTGATGATGGCTGAACAAATGTTTAATGAAAATGAAGGTATTGATTTTGTTTTAACCAAGAGGTTAAATCAAGACATCATTGAAAATTTGTTTTCACAAATACGTGCAAAAGGTGGAAATACGAAGAATCCATCCGTGCATGAATTAAATTTCTTGATTTCAAAAATAATGACCACGAACTTGTACTGTTTTTCAAAATTCGCAAACTGTTCGAAC
The DNA here is from genome assembly GCA_920104205.1 of Eupeodes latifasciatus. Lineage (NCBI taxonomy): Eukaryota > Metazoa > Arthropoda > Insecta > Diptera > Syrphidae > Eupeodes > Eupeodes latifasciatus. The sequence goes on along the minus strand of OV049927.1, from coordinate 18,369,080 downwards.
GATGAAGAACAAATGATATCGCTCACATCATTAATGACTGAAGCAGACAATAACTCAGAATTTCACAACGAAGAAGTTGTAATTGAAAAAGATGTTCAACTCAATGAAAAATTTGATGATAATTACATTGAAGCTATTTACGAAACAATGGAAAACGACTTAATGCTGGACGAGATCGGGTCCGGGTCATACGTATCCACTGAAGTAACTTCAATGAGATACTTCGCTGGATATGTTGCATTCAAAGTATTTTCAAATTTAGGCTGCGAAGAATGTTTACAAGGATGTCGAAAAAAGGATGAAGTATTAACTTGTGGCAGTGAGATGTTTATTTTTGCCAAAAACTATTTAAAAAATTCGGATTTTGGAAATTTGTTTGCTCCGACAGATGAATTTTTTAATGTGTGCAGGATACACATATTAATATTTAGGCAAGTTTTCGATTACGAAAAAAATATGGATACAATAAAAGAAAAAATAGTTGAAAAGTGCATAAACAATAAAAGAGAAGAAAATGTGTCCTGGTTTGAAAGGGAAAGTGTGTGCTACCATCACAGAGTAAAAGCTCTCGAGTTCATGACACATGTTTTACTAAGAAAACACTGCTTGTGGTTTACAAGAAAATTTAAAAAACCTTCGATTGATAAAGCTAAAATCATAAAGGATTGAATTCGCTACATATGTTCATACATTACGTTATTAGAAATTAGAAAATCTTTCATCAACTAATGGTAAAGAGTGAAAAAAGTACTTTGCCTTGATATAGGTGGTACCTAACCTACACTAACTTACCTACCTATTAAATCTTGAAATAAAGTTTTGTGAAAAAAAATTTACAAATTTGTTCGTAAATTGACCTATAGATATAAATGAAAACAAATTAAAGCCCTACGAGTAACAAAAAGTATAAAACATATGTTCGATATGAAGGTAAATTCAATTACCTTCTAAGCTCACTTTTAACATTTTTCATAATATTTTAAGGAAAAAAAAGCTAACGCTTACAACAAAAAAATCATCTCACACGCACATATTATTACAGGTGTATACTGTATGGTAAGGTTGAGGTAGACAGACGCCAACTCACCCCTATTTGTACTCGATCAACGAAATAAAATGAAATGTACGCATCACCTGTACTCCTCATTTAATTGATCCATTACCGACTTCAATAGTAACGATAACGAACCAAAAAAAAAGGAAAAATAAAAGACCTTACTAAGAGATCAAAAATTTACCTAACATACTTAACATACGCATAAATAAATCCTCACATCAAAAATTCAATCTTTTTTTGACCTACATTTAAACATGTGAATGAATACGATTTTCAAATCACAACCAACCCCAAGAAGTAAAAACAAAACAAAACAAAAGCAAAGCAAAGCCCAATATTGTAACTACCACAACTCATTATTTACGAACATTATCTAAACTCACTTTTCAAGGTTGTTTTATCTTTCAAGAAAAAAAATAAATAAAACTGGTTTGCATTTACGCAGCCAACAAAAAAAAAATCCCTAAGACAATATATATACACATACACGTGAAGGACATCAACTCACCCTTCTTTCTTTTAACTCGATCATCAACCTAGCTTGCTTGTACAAATAGGACAAAAAAATATTTTTTCTCTCTTCTGCTTCATAAATTTATTACAAATCTTGCAACATGTTTTGGACCCATTGAAAAGACATACGTTTTGTTTTTGTTTTTTCTACTCATAAACATGAAATACCTTGTTTCTCCCTCTAACTTTTCAGTATAAATAGCAACGCTCTTTTTCGTACAGTGTGTACCCACAACATTTGAAATGTTTCTATACATTCAAATTCCTAGACTCATGTTTTGGACCCATTGTAAAAAAGGGATGGTGGAAAAAAGCAGGCACAGATTTTTGTTCTACGTGCGACATCTTTGCTTGTTATATGGTCTTTGGTTGCAGTCTCCACATTTAATTTGATAAATTCGCGATTTGTTTACAACTGTGGATTTGTCTTTGGTTGTTGAGCCAAGCATGTTTTTAATTTTGCCATTACTGGAGGAGACGCATTCTATATTTTGTTGTTTTAATTTTGTGTGCATTTTGTTTGTGATGGGTGGGAAATACGTCATCGCTGCTCTTTCTGTGTTGTTGTTGTCGTGAAGTTGTTTATTTTGTTTATATAGAGTTGTTAATTCTGATTTTTTAAGTTTTTTGTTGTGTTTATTTATCAATTGATCGATAATAAATGGATTGTATCCATTGATGGCAGCAATATCTTTTAATAGGTTGTACTCGGTGGCATAGTTTGCAATTGAAAGTGGTAGTTTACATAGGCGATGTACCATCGAATGAAAGGCAGCGAGTTTATGTTGAATCGGGGTGTATGAGTCGTTAGTGATGTACCTGTTTGTTGTTGTTGGTTTTCTGTATATGGCAAATTCAATTCGTCCGTTTTTTTTTGACAGGGTTAAGTCTAAGAAATTTAGCTTTTGGTTTTCTTCAGATTCATATGTGAAGTTTATGGAATCGAACTCCGAATTTAGGGTATTTAATACCAAATCAATTTCACCTCTTTTTATCACTGCAAAAACATCATCTACATAACGATGTGATAAAAAGAGGTGAAATTGATTTGGTATTAAATACCCTAAATTCGGAGTTCGATTCCATAAACTTCATATATGAATCTGAAGAAAACCAAAAGCTAAATTTCTTAGACTTAACCCTGTCAAGAAAAAACGGACGAATTGAATTTGCCATATACAGAAAACCAACAACAACAAACAGGTACATCACTAACGACTCATACACCCCGATTCAACATAAACTCGCTGCCTTTCATTCGATGGTACATCGCCTATGTAAACTACCACTTTCAATTGCAAACTATGCCACCGAGTACAACCTATGAAAAGATATTGCTGCCATCAATGGATACAATCCATTTATTATCGATCAATTGATAAATAAACACAACAAAAAACTCAAAAAATCAGAATTAACAACTCTATATAAACAAAAGAAACAACTTCACGACAACAACAACACAGAAAGAGCAGCGATGACGTATTTCCCACCCATCACAAACAAAATGCACACAAAATTAAAACAACAAAATATAGAATGCGTCTACTCCAGTAATGGCAAAATTAAAAACATGCTTGGCTCAACCAAAGACAAATCCACAGTTGTAAACAAATCGGGAATTTATCAAATTAAATGTGGAGACTGCAACGCTGTTTACATCGGCCAGACAAAACGAAGTATTGGTGTCCGGTTCAACGAACACTCGAATCACATCAAGTACAACAGACCCGAAAAATCCTCCGTCGCTGCACACGCCCTCGCCAACAACCATTTCAATGTGAGATTGGAAGATGTAAAGCTGATAAAACATGTTACCAACAACCGCCGACTTGATGCATATGAAAGTCTTTATATCAACAACAACAACAATGTCATGAACAGTGATAATGGCAATATTATGTCACCTTTGTTTAATTTAATCTAAATGTTCTCTTTTACTCTAATTGTTATATGGAAAGCTTTCTTCAATTTTCTTTTTCTTCTTTACTTTCTTTTTCTTACTTTTCTTTGTCAGATTAGTGTATTGCTGATGATGAACCACAATTGGTTTGAAATGCATCCAAATAAAATGTAAAAATATTATAAAAGAAAAATCGTTTTTGTTTTGTTTTATTTTTCTAATGTTTGCGGTCATTAAGGAGTTTTATATTCTTGCTGAACAAATGCTTCTGAAGAGACTTAGCAAAATCATAGAAGAAAGAAGGTTAATCCCAAACCATCAGTTTGGCTTTAGAAATAAACATTCCACGATAGAACAAGTTCATAGAATATCGGATGTAATAGAAAAAGCATTAGAAGAAAAACAAGTATGTTCAGCTATTTTCTTAGATGTTGCTCAAGCTTTTGACAAGGTTTGGCATGAGGGACTTAAGTACAAACTGCAAAGGGATCTTCCCAGGCAGTACTTTGAAATATTAAAATCGTACATTTCAGACCGATTGTTTAGAGTAAGGTACGATCAAGAATACTCGGAATTGAAGGAAATAGAAGCCGGTGTACCACAAGGAAGTGTCCTAGGTCCTACCCTGTATTTACTATACACAAGGAATATTCCAGTTGGTAATCACACCATAATGGCTACTTTTCCAGATGATACCGCAATTTTGGTACCCGACAAATGTGTCTCTAAGGCAGCAGTAAGACTACAACATGCCGTCGACACAGTGAGAGATTGGACCGAAAAATGGCGTATCAAACTCAATGAAACAAAATCTTCACATATAAACTTTACAAATAAAAAGATAAACAATATTCCAATATTCATTAATAATCAAGCTGTACCTTACGCCAATACGGCCAAATACCTTGGAATGACTTTGGATGCAAAGCTAAAGTGGAAGGAGCACGTCAAAAAGAAAAGAGAAGAACTAAACTTGAAATATAGAAAAATGTACTGGTTACTTGGTAACAACTCTGATTTATCAATCCAAAACAAAATAATGCTTTATAATCAATTACTAAAGCCTGTTTGGATCTATGGAATCCAATTATGGGGCTGTACAAAGAAAACAAATACCGAAATCATCCAAAAATTCCAAAACAAAGTCCTTCGTGGAATAGTTAATGCACCTTGGTACATAAGAAATACCGATCTACATCGTGACTTACAAATAGAAATGGTTACAGAAGTTGTTAAAAAATACGCTGTATCGCACAACCAGAGACTGCAAAGTCATACTAATTGTGAAATGGAGTCCGTCTTGAATATAAGAAACCATGTTCGGAGATTAAGAAGAACCAAGCCTCATGAGCTTATGGTCTAAAAAAACATGGGAAAGTATTAAAAGTTTAAACTTCAAAGTGATTGTACAAAGTTAAGAAAGAAAAATCTGTAGTCGATCCTTCAAGATTGGTCCTGATAAAGAGGTGGTTTTAGTGGTTAAGAGTCCCACACTACTTGGGGTCGAATACTGCCAAGTGTCTTTTGATGATTTCCTCCTGTCAAAAAAAAAAAAAAAAAATGTACCAGTTTCTTTTTAAACATTTTGAAATTTTGTTCCAATTTCAAATCATTAGGCAATTCATTAAATATTTGTAGACCATTGTAAACAAGCATATTTTGTGCAGAATGCGTTCTTAACAAAGGAAGACGAATATCACATCTATTTCTCACATTATGACCATGAATATCATTTTGAATATATAATGAATAAACTTACAATTTAAAACTGAAACTGAACATATTGAACGGTGGTTTATTCAATGGAATAGGGATGGCAGAAAAGTTTTTATTTGGAACAATGGATTCTGAAGACGCGGAAAAAATAGATGATGCATTAAGATCAGTTCAAGAAAACCAGAATAACTTGCATCATATAACAGAAAACCAAATGACAATAATCACTGACGTGTTAGACGAACTAAACAAAACAGCTAAAAGCATAAATAATAATTTCAACTCTGTTACAGAAGAAATCAGACAGAACACACTAAAACTTCAAAATCTTACTAGTTTCGAAAAAACACTACATAGCTTTGACCAAATATCCAATTTAGCATTTTCATTTGCTACACAAATTCTCTCAAAACAATCTCAAATACTTGACATCCTAAGTGAATAAACTAGATAGCAGATTCCTTAATTCAGAAGTATTCATTTCTACATTAAAAGACATCCAATTAGAACTACCAAACAATATAAGATTTTCAATAAAAATATCTAGAATGAACCTTCCAATCATAGACAGAATCACTACGACGAATCCGATTTTCGTTAATCAAAATCTCATGATACAAGTAACTATCCCATTGGTAGATGAAGAATTTAATTTAGTGAAACTTACACCATTACCCTCAAAATACGAAGAGAATACGTATAGCTATGTCTCAACATATAGTGAGTTTGTAGCTATAAACGAAAATTATAGGCGATACATATTTTTGAATAGCGAAGATCTAAACAAATGTACCAAAACTGACTCCAATCACTTCATATGTGAGAAAAACTTCGTAGTTCACAACCATAATACTGACAACTGTATTATACAATTAATATCAGGGATGCAAAACTACGCTAATTGTGAAACAAAAATATTTGCCCTTGAACAAGAAGTTTGGTTCAATCTAATGAGTTTGGTTCAATCTAATGAGTAAGAATCTTCTACTCTGAACGTCGAACTTGTCGAGTTGTAGAAGCTGAGTAAGGTCAATGATTATCCAGATTTTCTCCAGATGAGTCCTGAAACCAAAGGACGTTCTTATCCCTCTACCTTCCCAGAATCATCATCCATTCCCACATAAACAAGGCATACCAGCCTACGTTTTATGTCACCAACTCCCTTCCCACCTCCCACGTTGTAATGGCGAAAAAGCTAGACAGCGCTCCTATCTCCTATGCTCCTTCTCACTCTAGGTAAATTAGCTGAATTGCTGTTACCGAATCCCAATCTTTTCCTTACATATCAGAATGATGAATTAACATCAACTGACTCCTCACCCTATCTCTTCCTCCCCTACTACCTCTCATCTTATTGGGCTGACAGAGTATCCGGATACCTGGCGACCTCCGGATTAACTAGTCTTATCGTGGGATCAAAAAATGAACAAAACAAAAAATAAAAATGAAAAAAATGATGAGACCGGTATCTCTTCAGGACCGGGCGGCAGTTTGGCGTCAAAGCCTGTTGCCGTATCTCTTGCGGCCAACACAGAGAAGGGAGTAGTGGCTAACTATGGACCCTCCTCTGCAGTTGGTAGCAACGAGAACATGAAGGTAGCGATAATTAATTTCAGTAGTGGCAGGGTTGTGAAAAATGGCCCTACCACTACAAATGAGAGTACATCGAGAAATGGAAAGGGGAAACTCTCAAAAAGCCAATATAGACAAAGGCGGCAAGCGGCGAAAATCCTAAAGGCCTCTGGTGCATCATCGGGGGCTAAAAGGACACCGCAGCAAACCGCTAGCGTCGAATGGGCTAAAAGCATACTTGCTACAACAAAGACCAGTATCGGCTGATCGTTGGCAGTTGGTCAAGGTTAAGCTCTCGGGTGGCTTTTTAAGCAATTTGAGGGAGCTTCCAGGACCACTTCCTTCCATAAGCGATGGGGGTTGGCATCAAGGTCATGTCAAACTCATGGTTTGTGGCGACCAGAGGTCTTGTGACTTGTACAAGCTCGCTGTCAGCCGGTTAGGTGAAGTTTGGCCAGGTGCGAAGCTCGAGGGTGTAGCTAAGGAAGACATTCCTAGCAGACCTAGAGCCCGCATTTGGATCCCAATGGAACATGCTGGTGTCGAGGACATTCTCGAGATGATCAGAGTGTGTAACCCGTCCCTTCCGACTCATAACTGGAAGATAGCCAAGCTAGAGGAGGTGAACAATCTTTATAGGAGTGCCATTTTGGTACTCAATAAGGAATCTTTGGCTCCTCTAGCCTTAAACGAGGGCTCGATAAACTATGGCTTCGAAACCATTAAAATTCGAGTCTATACAAAAGATGAGGTTAACGCGGAAAGCGGGCCTCCAAAAACAACCGAAGGTGAACTAGCGGTTGGTGGGCCTGGGACATCGTCTTCTCTCTTAACAGAGGGTGACGATGCACCCATGCCCTCTCCAATAGCGACTCCACCCTCTACAAAAGTCGAAGACAGTCCATCCTCAACAGGACGACCTCAACATGATCCTTTTGAGCGAGGACGAACTCTTGGGTTCATCCTTAGACTCAGAGGATGAGAACAAAACCGTTGTGGAGGTTGATCTGCCTAATTGTAGCCAAAATGCTGCAGTTAGTACAGATTAATCTCCAACACTCCGTAAAGGCCTCGGCCTCACTTCTTCTCCGGCTGGCAAAAAACGGGGAAGACATTGTCCTGATCCAAGAGCCATGGATTGTGAGATTCGTTGTTCAAGGACTGAGGACTCCTGGGTACTACACACTGTGTGTGACAGATAAAGGTGAACCTAGATCTTGCATACTAGTGAAACGTAGCATTAATGTATTTTTACTCCATCATTTCAGTGACAAAGATACCACCGTAGCTAGGCTGGAAACAACCAAAGGAAGTTTCTGGCTAGTGTCGGCGTATCTTGGCCATGACCACCTTGGCCCTCTCCCTGGAAAAACCCTGGAGAAAATCGTCGCTGAAGCGGAAAGGCAAAGGATCCGCCTAATTATTGGGAGCGACGTTAACGCTCATCATACTGTATGGGGAAGTACCAATATCAACGATAGAGGTGAGTCTCTTTTTGATTGTATTCTTGGTACTAACCTCTTAGTAAGTAATGTTGGAAATGAACCAACCTTCATAACTAAAACTCGACAAGAAGTCCTAGACATAACTCTTGTCTCAGATACTATACACCATATGATCTTGGACTGGAAAGTATCCAAAGAACACTCGTTCTCTGATCATAGATATATCCAGTTCAATATCAATGTGGATGATAACCCGAGTCCATTGACTTTTCGAAATTATCGGAAAACTGATTGGGCTTCATACAGGAACTCATTACAGAGTTTACTAAAACCTGGACTATCTAGTCCTTCCTCTAACGCTAATGAACTTGACAACAAAGTCAATGACCTTACCTCAGCTATGAACAGATCACTAGAAATTGCTTGTCCACTTATACACATAAGAGGAAAGAGGAAACCACAATGGTGGGCCTCAGAGCTTGACTCGCTTAGGAAAGAATGCAGGAAACTTTTCAACCGAGCCAAAGCCGCAAGATCAGCCTCTCACTGGGATTCTTACAAAGGATCCCTAAGAATTTACAAGAAGGCACTAAGGAAATCTAAACGATCTTCTTGGCGATCCTTCTGTGGCACGATAGAAGAAACTTCTGAAGCCTCTAGGTTACGGAAATTTCTTTCATTTAATCCAGCGATGCCAAGCTGCTTGAAAAATGCAGACGGCTCCTGGACAAATTCAAGTAATGAATCGCTGAACTTACTACTGGATACTCATTTTCCTGGTAGTTCTCTTACCGAGACTTGCAACGGTTATATACGTTCAAGTCCCAATACAACATATCCACAAGGTCTGATCACAAGGGACAAGCTACAATGGGCTCTCAACAGCTTCAAACCATTTAAATGTGCAGGACCAGGTGGAATAATACCAGCCGAGCTACAAAAGACTTCTGACATAATTGCACCAATCCTTGAGGCAATTTTCACCAGCTGTCTCTACCTGGTCCATGTTCCCTCGGCATGGCGAGAAGTTAAAGTTGTTTTTATACCCAAGGCAGGTAAATGCTAAATGTCAATCCTAAAGATCTACGACCTTTAAGTCTATAATCATTCCTTCTTTAGACCTTAGAAAGATTGATTGATATCCATTTAAGAGCAAGTATTGATACAAGACTTCTGTCTTCGTCTCAACATGCCTACTGTAAAGGTAAATCGGTGGAAACACCTTAGTACGCACCGTCGAATATTCCCTCCATCATAAAGAGTTCACTATGGTTGCTTTCCTTGACATCGAAGGTGCCTTTAACAACGTGGACACATCTGCAATCACATCTGTACTAACATCTCTAAATGTAGAGAGTTCGCTTCGGGAGTTAATTCATTTAATGCTTACTAGCAGAATAATTAACTCAAAACTGGGCAACTCTTCTGTATATGGCAAATTCACATCGTCCGTTTTTTCTTGACAGGGTTAAGTCTAAGAAATTTAGCTTTTGGTTTTCTTCAGATTCATATGTGAAGTTTATGGAATCGAACTCCGAATTTAGGGTATTTAATACCAAATCAATTTCACCTCTTTTTATCACATCGTTATGTAGATGATGTTTTTGCAGTGATAAAAAGAGGTGAAATTGATTTGGTATTAAATACCCTAAATTCGGTATTTTGCCATAATTGGTATAAGCGATATTGGTCTGTAAGGCCGCGGCCACGCAGTAAGCGGCTGAGCGGCTGAGCGGAAAAAAAATATAAAACATATGAAATCACATAGAAGCGGCCACGCAATGAGCGAGCGGCGAAACAAAATTCTGAGCGGCTAAGCGGCGCCGCTCAGCAACCAAACCTGTTTTAATTTTCTGAGCGGCAAGAAGCAAAGATGGTCAAAGTAAACATTGAGTTGTTAATTTCGTGTGTGCAATCTCGACTTTAACTACTAATCGCTCAAAAGCAGTCGCTCAGTACCTGGCCATACGTCGCTTAGAGTTGCCGCTCAGCCGCTTGCCGCTCAGCCGCTTACTGCGTGGCCGAGGCCTAAGACGTCACTTCTGTAGGTGGTTTACCTTGCTTTGGTATGACAATTACTTCAGCAATTTTCCAATGGTACGGGATATACCGGTGCTTAAGGCATGCATTTATTATATATTGGAGTTTTATGAAAGCTTTCAATGGCATTTCTTTCATAACCTGAGCAGTAATTAGATCGTAACCTGGTGATTTTTTATTTGATAGTTGATGTAAACACATACTTTTTATTTCTTTAAGTCTTACAATTGGTATTTCACTTTCATCTATCTTATCAACAAACTGTAAGCTATTTTCAGCCGCGTTTGATGAGTATGGCTTAAAAACATTCGCAAGATGTTCAGCGAAAAGGTTAGCTTTTTCTTTCGGGTTACCGATCCATTTCCCATCTTGAGATTTCAAGGACGAGTTTTGTAACTGCGGTCTTTTCAGGCGCTTGGTTGCTTTCCATAGCGAAAAATCGGTTGAAGCATCATTTTCAATCATTTTTGAATTTGTAAATTTGTTTTTTAAGATTGTTGCTTATACGGTTAAACGTTGTTTTATCATCTGGAAATCTAGTATTTTGCCATTTTCTTCGAGCTCTTCTTTTCTCTATTATCAACTCTCGTATCTCTAAGGGATATTTTATTTCATTTTGTCTTCTATTAGAAAATGTAGGAGTACTTTCTTCAGCGGCCTGTTGCACATCAGCAATAAATTGTTCCACTTCATGGTCAATTGGCTCGATTGTATCCATTGGAGATCTTAAATTTATAAAACTTAATAGCCTTTCTCTAAAATCACACCAGTTTGTTTTCTTATTTACAAGCTTTGGATTACTTTTTTCTAGTACTTCCGATTCACTTAGTGATAAAATCACTGGAGTATGATCTGATGACAGGTCATAATTACCTTCGACACTAATGTGATTTCGTTTGATTCCTTTAGCTACGAAAAAGTCAATAAGGTCTGGTATTTTGTTAGTATCGGAAGGCCAGTAAGTTGGCGACCTGGAGGAATAGAATTCGCAATTGTATTTACGGCCTGCTTGGAAAAGTCTTTTGCCTTTTGTTGATATAAGTCTTGAACTCCAATGGGTGTGTTTCGCATTGAAGTCTTCACCAACAAGAAAGTTATGCCCAAGAAGATTAAGTTGATCTGTATAGTCATCTTCTGTCGGGGAGCGCCTTGGTGGGCAGTATATAGCTGCTATCTTAAACTCTTTCTTTTTCATACCAATACTAATAGTTGTTACTTGCATATTTTCACTAGTAAACTTGGTTACTTCATAATGTTTTAAGCTTTCTTTTATAAGAATCGCCGATCCACCTCTTGCCTTGTCAGCTGGATGTGGAGCGTGGTAATATGCATAGTTTTCTTTTACATTATCTAGACTTTGCCCATTGGAGAAATGAGTTTCGGACACCAGGCAAATATCGATATGTTCTAGATCTAAAAAGATTTTTAATTCATGTGAATGTTGTATAAGACCGTTTGCATTCCATATAGCGATTTTAAGTGTTCTGTCCATCATTGTTTTTTAAGAGCGACTTTTTCGCTTAGCTGTTTGATATTCAAATTCTTTTTATCAATTCTTTGAAGAATAAGTTGTAGCATTTCTTTTATGGAAGTCTCTTCATTCTTCCGCACATTTTTAACAATCTGGTAAATTATGTAAAAACAAAGTATATTTAAAGATAAGTTTATTTATATTGAATATAAAGTAGTTTATGCAAATAGCTAAATATTGCAAAATAAAGAAAAAAAAAATTCTTTAGCAATGACTTAAAGCCGCCTGCCTGAGTGAACAATATTTTTTATTATAAATTTAATAAGAACAAAAATTTGAGTAGTTAGAACTATTTGATTATAAAATATTCGCAAAATTATGATATGTACTTAAGTAATTAGAAAAGTTCGTTGATGATTCTTTTGCAGCTCCTTACAGAACTCGAATAATTTCATCCAATCCTTCCCGTTTAAAATTTCCAGCACCTCGTACCTGTTGAGATAATTGACTCTCCAATATACCCTTCTTATTTCCCTCAAAATCGCACATTCGCATAGAAAATGGATTGTATTTTCTCTCACTCCCGCATTACAGAGATTACAAATCAGTGGCAGGTCTTCTCGATGTGGAACAAAGTTCAGACGCAGCAGCCCTCCCCTTGCTTGAAAAATAGTGGAGATGACCTCTGTATTGTACCGGTTACTAAAATAGGAGTTTTCTCCGAGTAAATAGTTAAGTGCTGAATAAATTTCTCGATGCACTGATTGTCTCGCCTTTTCTATACATCTTTGCATCATATCTTCATCAAAAGCAGCAATATTATCATAGAAACTCCCTCTACATTCTTCTACGTTTGCAAAATTTAGTTCAAAAGTCTTCCCACACTGAATCGCCAACTCCTTCCAATCATTAAACCACAGTTTTCCTTTTGAAATTGCAATTTTTGTGATTCTCTTGGGCATTCGACCTTCGTCCATACCAATTATTCTACATACATATATAGTCTGCATGCAGCTTCATAGTTTGTATGTACAACGGTGATAGCCCAGTCTCCAAGTGAAGCATATATGAGGGAGTTGTCATCGGTAGTTTGAAAGTTATTTTAAGGTAATATGATAAAAGTCTTTCAACAGTATCACTCTCTTTGTGTCCCCAGTACTGTGCTCCGTAGAATAAAATTGACTTTGAGGTTGCTTCAAAAATTCTGTGTTTGACTGCGTTTGGTACTGAATCGTTACTAAAGCAATTTTTCCAAGTCATGTTTATAGCTACCTTGGACTTCATAAGTTTTTTTTGCAAGATGTTTCTCCAAGCTGAGTGAAGGTGTTAAGGTGAAACCCAGATAAAAGTATTCTTTTACCACTTCCATTATTTCTCCACCATAATGCCAACACTCATTCCTTGCACGCATTCCCCTTCCTTTTTTGAAGATCATGACCTTAGATTTGCCTAGGTTTACTGACAAGTTCCATAGCATACAGTAGTCACGAAGACGATTTATCATTAATTGTAGCGTTTCTGGAGACTTTGCTAGTAACACTAAATCATCTGCGTACATTAAAACTTTTAAGTTCCATTCATTCAAATGAATACCGCCAGGTAAAATGTTCGGCAGATCATCTATGTACAGTGAAAATAGGGTGGGGCTTAGCGCGCAACCTTGTTTTAATCCAAGTTCAGTTCCAAAGTAGGCTGAAAGCATTTCTCCATTTCATATCGCTGCACTTCTTTCCGTATACATGGCTTCGATAAATTTGAGTAACTTGTACGACAGTCCTTTGTTTGCCAACTTGTAGAGAAGAGATCTAATTTTAATTAAATCAAACGCTGCTTTAAGATCAACAAAACACGCATACACCTTTTTACGTTTATCTATATACAGCTCAACAGCATTTGCCAGCACATAAATGTGATCCACCGTAGAAAAGCCCTTACGGAAACCCGCTTGGAATTCCGACAAAATTGAGTTCTCATTCAGCCATGAGTTCATTCTCTGCTGTATAACGCTTGTGAGAATTTTTAAGCCTGAGTTCAGAAAAGAGATTGCTCTATAATTTCCAACTTCATTCTTATCCCCTTTTTTAAATATTGGAAAAATAATCGATTTCAAATATTCGTTCGGAAGTTTTCCAGCATTGAAGATATGGTTAAGTGCCTTTGTAAAAAGAGTTTGGAAATTCAGGTTACTGTATTTATAGAACTCCATAGAAATTTGGTTGGAGCCGGGAGCTTTATTATCTGCTTGTTTTCAGCGCTTCTAAAACTTCGAACAATTCAATATCACAGTCAATGTTGGGGATGTAGTTGTATGGTAGTGCATAGCTATAACTTGACTGACTTATTTCAGGATTCATTAGATTTTTAAAGTAGTAGTAGTTCATCCAAATTTGGTTCAACTCTGTTTGAACTTATATTATTATTATTATTATTATTAATACATTCTTTATTTCTCGCTAATTGTTTACATTTTGTTGATATAAGAATTATAAAGCTTGACAAAAATTTTGCCGTGTGCCTAATTGACTTATTACGAGTTTTTAGTAAAGAGAAAGAAAAGGTTAAAGTTATAAATACATATAAAAAAATAATATAACATTTACAAAAATATATAAGTATTAAAATATAATATCAAATTTAATAAATTTTACATAAATACAAAAAAAATAAAAAAGTGAAGAACATGTTTTAACAGAAAAAGAGATTAACATTTTATTTAATCATCATTCAAAATAGTTTAAGATTCAATCGATGAAACTGTTGCGGTAACCTAAGGCATGATTCACATAGCGACAAAGAATATTCCAACCTGAGCAACCATTTAAAAGATCCTTTGTATCTTCAAATGTAAGGAAACTCTTTGAGAAGTAAAGCCTGCGGATTTCTCGTAAGATTGGGCACACAGCAAGAAAATGATACACGTTTTCGGTTTCATTGCGGTTGCACAAACTACATATCGGGCGAAGGTCAGTTCTATGAGGTCTATAACTTAAACAGAGCATTTCAGTCCTTGCTTTAAAGATAACACTCATTGGATTAAGAGTGAGTTTTTCGTTAAAATAATTTCTAATAAAAAGTGTGGTTTAATTCTTTATATATAAGCCTAGTTGTCGATGTTTGTGCTCTATTCAGACATTGCAAATACAGGGAATCATCTATTTTACCTATACAGCTATAGAATAAGTCCTGCCAATTGGTATGGGCTGTATTATTGAGATCGAAGTCTACGCTGTGTCTAAAAGCTAGATCATTCCATTCTTTGAAAGGCGATATTTGACGTCTAAGTGCATATTTTAATATCTGTTTTTGAAGATTTGAGTCAGGCCTTTTCATAACTTTTATTATATAATCAGCATTTGATTTAAGATTTTTTTAAAATACTTGTGGCATACCGGATTCAGTATGGATTGCATATGTAGGTGTTGAATTATCCAGTTTAAAGATGCGCTTGAAAAATAAGCGTTGAATTACTTCAAATTCTTCTAAGTTTTGATAGCCAAACACCTGATTTGCATAGCACAGGCATGTTTTAATGGTTGCATCAAACACTCTAAATTTAGCAGTTGCATCCACATACCTGTTGCAGAAGAAATTACTCCACATAAGATTTATGGCTGTTTTGGCTGCAGTGCATTTTTCTTTTACATGTGTGCGAAAATCAAGGTTACGAGTTATCAAGAAACCTAAGTATTTGAACTGATTTACTATTTCTATTGGTTCGCGTTCCAAGAACCATTTCTCTTGGGAAGTTGTTCTTCGATAAGTATTTTCTAAAACCATGATTTTCGACTTTGCAACATTTATACTTAAATCCCATAAATCACAAAAACGCTTGAGCTTGTTTATTTGTAACTGCAAAGCTATGGGATTATCAGCCAATAGTACAATGTCATCCGCGTATAGGAGCATTTTTATTAATGTTTCACCAACCTTAACACCACCAGGGAAATCTTTCGATACGTCATCAATATATAGTGCAAACATTAATGGACTTAATCCACAACCTTGTGGAACACCAGCACTTGTATTGAAGAAATTAGACATTCTACTTCCATTCCATACAGCAGCAGATGTATCGGTTATAAGAAGCTTATATAAGTTGAGAAATTTTGTTGATAAGCCTAGGATAGACATTTTATAAATTAAAGAACTCCTGTTAACCGTATCAAAGGCCGCTTTTAAATCGACAAAAAAAACGTAAAGTTTTTTTTGTTCTCTAAAAACATTTTGACTATAGTAGTGAGTGCAAATATATGGTCAACTGTTGATAAAGCCGATCGAAAACCGGCTTGGAAAATACTAAGAAGATGATTCTCTTCAACCCATTTCGCCAACCTATGGTATAGAAGATGGGTGAATATTTTCCGAAGGCACGGTAAAATCGATATGCCCCTGTAGTTGTCTGGGCGCTGGGGATCACCTTTTTTAAATATTGCGCAAATCCATGCTCTTAAAAAAGATTTCGGAATAGATTCTTCCTCGAGAAGCCTGTTAAAGAATAAATTAATATGAACCAAAAAGTTTACAGACGAGTTTTTGTAAAATTCAACGGGAATACGGTCAATTCCCGCAGACCTATCATTTTTCATTGATTTCAAAGTGTCTTGCAATTCTTTCATTGAAATTGGCCCATCAAGTTCCGGGATTTTCACTAACGGTAGAGCATATTCAAACGTTTGGTGAACCGACGACGGATTCAGAAGAACTTTGAAGTGATCAGCAAGTTTTTCAACTGCCAGCACCGAAGATGCCACATTTTTACAGCCACCTAACAACCTCACCTTTGACCAAAATGTTTTTGAGTCCTTACATGATGAGAGCCCGGTTGCTACACCACTGAAATAAAGTTTCCGTTTTTTAACTAAAAGCTGTTTATATTGTTTGTTCGCCTCTAAGTAAAGTGTTTTAAAAAACACGGAATTGTTCTTCCTAAAAAGGTTAAGAAGAGCGAAACACTTTGCGAAGTTTCATGCATTCCCAATCAAACCATTCAGCCACGAATATGTTACCACCTTGAGGTTTTTTTCTCATACAAGATGCTTGACGTACAATATCTAAAATATTTTCACTAGCCTGGTCATTACTCGAATTTTCTTGTTCAGGCAGGTAGTTTAACTGAGCATCAAGTCTTCGTCTATACTCTTCCGCGCGATTTTCAACCCACCTTATGCTCCTAATTGCGTTATTTGTCCCTACCGTTACCCTTGACAATATGAGGGAAGTTACTGTTGGCATATGACCAGAGTAATTCGCAGATTGAACCTCTAAGTCAATGATAATACTTAGCCAGTTTCCTCTGGCGAAACAATAATCGATTACTGAGCTGCCTTGACCCGATACGAAAGTGAGTTCGCCATTTTTGTCTGCTCTTGTTACTCCATTTAATACCATGAAACAAAAGTCATCAATAAATACAAGAAGTTGCCTCCCGCATCTATTAATTACTTCATCCATAGATTTCCTTACACCTTCGAACACATGAGAAACATTTTGTACCAGTGAAGCTGGGTTCTGAAAATTTCCGATCCTTCCATTCAGATCGCCTAATATTAAGATATTTTGTAATTCGTTTTCATTAATAAAAATTTGTAATTCTGTAAATTCACTCAACCAATTATTGCAATTAAGATATGTGGGAATAATGTAATATGGTTCATGCCTATGGTTTAGTTCTATAACAGTTTTCATACCTATTGATGTAATTTTTACAAAATTGTTTAAATTAAATTTAGTTGCGATTAAAAAGCCACCGCTCGCTCTACCAAAAATACTTCTTCTAGTAGCTGGAATGAATTTGACAGAAAATTCTTTAAAATAATTAGAAAATAGTGATTCTTTACCATCTTCAAGAAAGGTTTCAATTAAAATAATAATATCAAAGTTTAAAATGAATTTGAAAAAATCTGGAGATAAAAGATTATTTTTTAGACCAGACACATTATAACATAAAATTTTTAAATTTAAATTTAAATGACAGACGGCAACTCTACCCTAACTTTTATGTTGATGTGACTGTCGATTCTGCTGACCACCGCGATCTCCTTGAGGAACAGATGGCGCTGTCATCGCATAGTTCTGACAGCTACTGGTGTTGTTTGTGTCAAAGAATTGCAATGCGTCTTCTCCAAATGTGTTTTTGATAAACGTCAATTCTTCTGTATTGTTTACAACCAACCCTCGTGAAAAATTATAAGCAAACGAAAAGTTTCTGATATTTAATTTAACTCCTCTTTGAACTTATATTTCCGTTAATAACGCGTACTTGTCTCCAAAAATCCTTACTATTTTGTATAACTCCCAAGATTGCAGCTTGTTGATTATCATATTCCATTTTTTTCTTGTGGTATAGCTCTTTGTACTTCTTCTGCGCTTCACGTTATTGTTGTCGAAAAAAATCGGTACCAAGACGTTTAAATGTTTTCAGCATCCCAAAAGCTTTTTTCCTTGCTTTTAAACATTTAAAATCAAACCATTTTTGAACGAAACTTTTTTGGAATGTGCCGTGATGTTTTTTTGAAGCTGCCTGCCACACTATTTGGTCAAGTACAGATGCATCTAAGTGATTGAAACCCATAGTTTCTTGTTGAAGAAGTAATTGGTCAAGTGCCTGGATAAAATTGTGAGAGTTTTCTAAAGTCCACTTCAGTTTAGGCAGTGAGCTATTATTTACTGATCTATTTTCTCTAATCCGATCTAAACCAACTGTTACTACAAGTGGTAGGTGGTCAGAAAAAGGTGTATCCGCAACCATCATGTCATACAGTAAGGTGCGACAGTCACCTTTGATGAGGCAGTAATCTATTGTTGAGCTCCCTTGTCCACTGACAAATGTCAACTGTCCATTGCAATCACCTTTGCTTTTACCATTAACCACACAAAAACCAAAAGAAATACATAGGTCGAGTAATGCTCTTCCATTAGTATTGACGACGTTATCTTTCGCCGATCGTATTCCTTCATAAAATTTTTCAAATGTGTTTTCTTGGCCTATGCGTGCATTGAAGTCTCCAATCAACATAACATTTTCATGATTAATATTTAGTAAAAAATCGAGCAACTTAGTATGATCTTCTTTCCAGTGAGAGCAATTCAAGTAAATAGGCACTATGAAATGTTTCTTACTGTCAATCACCATTTCTAGAACTTTTCTATCAAATATTTCTTTTAAAATGCATTTTCCCATGTTAAGTTCGTTTTTAAACGCCAGCACCATTCCCCCGCTTGCACGTCCTCTTGTACTCGTTTTTACTGCTGGCTCCCAATCGGTTTTGAATCCATCGAATAAGTTTATATAATCGGGAATTTGCTTATCTAAAACATGCGTTTCTATTAATATTATAATATCGTAATATCTTAAAAATCTATTATTTATGTATATCTAACTTATTTTTTAATCCACAAATATTATATGATAAGATTTTATAAATGTTTTTATTATTAACAATGGGTTTTTCAGGACAGACGGCAAGTACCTAATTCACATCATTCAATTTTTCCCTATCTATTTATAATCCCGAGCTGGACGCACCCATTTCTGCTGCTGCTACTACTCCTTGTGTGCTGAACTCCACCATCCCATTTGACGTTTGAGACGAATTGACACTGATAGTTTATTTTCGATTGTTTATTTTTGCTTTTTGCCATGCGTGTTCAAATTTCCTACCAATTCCTTCGATTCCGTAATTTTGTTTGTTCACTCCGTTCAATATGCTTCTTTTTGAAACTTTGTTCTTGAATAGTATATTGTCAAGGACTTCGTTGTTGAAATTTATTTCTTTGAGTGAATTTTGAAGAAACTGTAAAGTAATTTTACAATGATCTAAAGCTGAGCTTTATGCTCAGAATACATAGTTCGTGAAGGGCTTTGAGGTTTTGTTCCAATGACTTGGTATTAGTTTTGATCTTAGTATTTTTGATGTTAAAAAGGAATGTCCATTTTGTGAGAGACTTTTCTAGTATTCCGATGGGTTCCAGGTATACTCCGGTTTTATTAAGGGGTTGTACCATCACTTCTGCAGCGCCTGTGTTTAAAAATGTCCCTAGCACGGTTATGATAATTATGATGATTTTACTAGAAATGAGAACAACACCAATATTATATAAGTATGGGAGTGTTGTACTTATGTATGTATTATATGGTCTTTTAACTTGGATACGATTTTGTTTAAACTGTGTGTGTGTTTAACTTGTTGTGTGTATTGTGTCTCTTTGATTATAATGCTTTATGAGGTTATTGTGAACAACCTTTTCTTTTCTGTCTAATTTTATTCTTGAGTTTTCTGGGAACACTACTTCAGTTATTTCGTATGGTTCTTCAAAAATTGGGGTTAGTTTCTTGTTAGATCGATTTATGATTTCCATTAAAACTTTGTCACCGACTTTATAGCTCGTCTGACTAGAATTTTTATCGTAGTAGGCTTTAGATTTCTCTTTAGCCTTTATTTGGTTACTGCTAGTAGGGGGGCATTCCATGGACTTGAACTTGGTCTAATTATTTCATCTTGCAACATTTTGTCTACTTGATTCTTTATTTTGTTTGTGTGAATTTGAGCTAATCGATATGGTCTAATGTTTACCGGGGGTATATTTGGGTTTGTCTTTATTTGATGTGTAATCCCAGAAGTAGTTGACAGGGTATCGCCGTCAAGAAAAAATAAATGGATGTCAATAATCGATTTCTTTTCTTCACTATTTAGGTGATCTAGTGGAAGTTGGTTTTGAATTTTACTCAATCTGTCGTTTATATGAGTTTGAGTATCGAATGAGTTTTGATTATAAATATAGTAGTCATTACCATTTGAAAATTCTAAATTTAAATCTTGTAAGACGACATCTTCATTGTTGGCGTTTAGTACGGATATATATACATATATATCCGTTTGTAGGCTCGGTTATAGCTGAAGAGGTATAAACTTGGGGACGAATTTCTTGTGAGAAATAAATTTGATTGGGTTGGCAACTCTGCTGTAGAAGTGAATAGTTCAAGTTTCATATTGCTCTGATAAATTTTCAAATTTAAATATTTACTAGCTTTTTACCCGCGGCTTCGCCCGCAGTGGAGAAATTAAATAAGTATGAGAGATAAAGGGTAAGGGTATAATAATAGAAATGAGTCAATATAATAACTAAATTTTATTGCTTGGCTGAGATCAAAAATGTTTAAAAATTACTACAGACAATGAAGTTTCAACACCTTAATATATGCTTATTGAAATGCAACAACAAATGTTAAAATATATTTCACCGTAACAAAAATAAATAATTCTGAATTCTAACAATTTAAAAAAATAAAATACAAAGTATTAATTTAAGATATTTTTATAAACAATGTTATAAGTTTTCCCGTCGGGTGCAAATATGTGTAAATTCCGGGCATTAGATACACGTGAACAGGCTACATAAAGTTGACCATGAGAGAAGCATGGGTTTTCTAAATGCACTCCTGCTACCTGTAATGTTTGTCCTTGTGCCTTGTTTATAGTAACAGCAAAGCTAAGCTTGACGGGAAACTGAACCCTTTTAAATTGGAATGGAAGGCCAGTGGGAATAATTGGTATCCGAGGTATTATAACACTATTTCCCTTACCGACACCTGTTAAAATAGTAGCACCAAGTATGTTCTGTCCCAATTTTGTTATCCGAAGCTTTGTTCCATTACAAAGCCGAGGAGCATCTAGATTTCGCATAAGCATTACTGGTACATTTAGTTTCAATTGAATTTTATGTGACGGTACACCCGATAGTTCAAGTGAATTTAAAAACTCCACAGGATATGAAGTACTTAGTTCCGTATCCATAACTGTATCCATTGACAAATATTCCTTCATTTCTCCTTGAACCTCGTTTAAAATGTCAGTGTTGATCCTATTTACAATTTCATTTCTTGGTGCTAATATTGCTCTTGCACACATTTTGTTTCAATTCCGGAAAAACATTAGCAATGAGATTCACATCACTTTCTACTAAATTACAAAATTCTCTTGACAGTGATATGTAGCCTTCAGCGTCAAAACAATTTTCTAATTTTTCGTAAAATTTTTTTATTTTTTTTTAATAAAAAGTATCCTATGTTACTTCTAATACCTTCAAGAGTTTATGTGCAAAGTTTCATGATGATCGGTTAAGTAGTTTTTGCGTGAAAGCGTAACAAACAAACTTACATTCGCATTTATAATATTAGTATGATTTTAACGTATAATTAAATTGAAAAGTTAATTATCTAAAAGTTTGTCTGTAATTATACACACACAAGATAAAAAACACCAGGTAACGATAGTGTTTAAGCTAAAAATCCAAAAAATTAATGATAACACTTTGGTCACATGACCGACAAAAAAGAAAAATCTACGAAACATCGCCAGAACAAATACCTAACACTCCTTTAAATATTAACGGACCGTATAAAATCTTTAAATCTTGTCAAAAAATGGCTATGACTCAAGAAGATTTTCAAACGATCAAAGGTAATATCGATAATTCTCTACAAGTTGCCATGTCCAACTTAGCAACTAAGGATGACCTCAATAAAATGAGCCAAGAAGTCGATCATCTGCGGAAACAGAACCTAGAGCTGGCAAAACAAATTCATGAGTTTGAAATGCGTTGCTGTGTAATGGAAGAAGAACTTGAGTTGCAAAGCCGTGAAATACGTGGAAAAAATTAATATTTTCATTTCCTAATGATACGGGTAATCCACAAGAAAAAATTGAAGGCATAACCCAACTATGTTGGATAACAACGCTCTCACAATGTCACAAGCAGTTAAGCTCAGTGTAAACAACAACTTCATTAAAATGAAAATAAACACGGGATCTAACGAAACCGCAACAAAAATGTTAAAAAATGCACACAAACTGAAAGGTACAGGTTCTTTTATTCAGCGCGATTTAAGTAAACAAGCCCAACTCAAACACCGCATCCTACTTGGTTATCGAAAAGCGATAAGAACACGCAACCCAGATGAAATAATATCAATTAAAAATAATACACTGATAATTCGTGATAAAACATTTTATTTAAACAAAAATAATATCCTTAAATATCAAAATACAGACGGAGAAACAGAATTGCAAAAGATGTTTGGAAGTTTAAACTTTGAAGTTGTCACTTCTATCAACAAGAGCACACTGTCAAGCAGACGTCAGGTTGGGCCGAATGTACTAGATGATCCAGAGATGTTATATGAAAACCAAAATCATAAAAATACAAATTTTAAAAATAATAATTGTAATAGATCAGCTAAGAATTGAGATTTCGATGCCGTCAGCCAAATTAATAGTAATAATTATTTAAAAATTTTATCTTACAATATTGCAGGATTAAATAATAAACTTCTGTTTTTAAACTTTTTTGAATATGTTGAGAAATTTGAAATATTTTTTTTGTTCGAAACTCACGTTACAAATGAAAATTTTACTAAATTTGAAAAATATTTCCTTTTTTCCTTGCTTTTAAACATTTAAAATCAAACCATTTTTGAACGAAACTTTTTTGGAATGTGCCGTGATGTTTTTTTGAAGCTGCCTGCCACACTATTTGGTCAAGTACAGATGCATCTAAGTGATTGAAACCCATAGTTTCTTGTTGAAGAAGTAATTGGTCAAGTGCCTGGATATAATTGTGAGAGTTTTCTAAAGTCCACTTCAGTTTAGGCAGTGAGCTATTATTTACTGATCTATTTTCTCTAATCCGATCTAAACCAACTGTTACTACAAGTGGTAGGTGGTCAGAAAAAGGTGTATCCGCAACCATCATGTCATACAGTAAGGTGCGACAGTCACCTTTGATGAGGCAGTAATCTATTGTTGAGCTCCCTTGTCCACTGACAAATGTCAACTGTCCATTGCAATCACCTTTGCTTTTACCATTAACCACACAAAAACCAAAAGAAATACATAGGTCGAGTAATGCTCTTCCATTAGTATTGACGACGTTATCTTTCGCCGATCGTATTCCTTCATAAAATTTTTCAAATGTGTTTTCTTGGCCTATGCGTGCATTGAAGTCTCCAATCAACATAACATTTTCATGATTAATATTTAGTAAAAAATCAAGCAACTTAGTATGATCTTCTTTCCAGTGAGAGCAATTCAAGTAAATAGGCACTATGAAATGTTTCTTACTGTCAATCACCATTTCTAGAACTTTTCTATCAAATATTTCTTTTAAAATGCATTTTCCCATGTTAAGTTCGTTTTTAAACGCCAGCACCATTCCCCCGCTTGCACGTCCTCTTGTACTCGTTTTTACTGCTGGCTCCCAATCGGTTTTGAATCCATCGAATAAGTTTATATAATCGGGAATTTGCTTATCTAAAACATGCGTTTCTATTAATATTATAATATCGTAATATCTTAAAAATCTATTATTTATGTATATCTAACTTATTTTTTAATCCACAAATATTATATGATAAGATTTTATAAATGTTTTTATTATTAACAATGGGTTTTTCAGGACAGACGGCAAGTACCTAATTCACATCATTCAATTTTTCCCTATCTATTTATAATCCCGAGCTGGACGCACCCATTTCTGCTGCTGCTACTACTCCTTGTGTGCTGAACTCCACCATCCCATTTGACGTTTGAGACGAATTGACACTGATAGTTTATTTTCGATTGTTTATTTTTGCTTTTTGCCATGCGTGTTCAAATTTCCTACCAATTCCTTCGATTCCGTAATTTTGTTTGTTCACTCCGTTCAATATGCTTCTTTTTGAAACTTTGTTCTTGAATAGTATATTGTCAAGGACTTCGTTGTTGAAATTTATTTCTTTGAGTGAATTTTGAAGAAACTGTAAAGTAATTTTACAATGATCTAAAGCTGAGCTTTATGCTCAGAATACATAGTTCGTGAAGGGCTTTGAGGTTTTGTTCCAATGACTTGGTATTAGTTTTGATCTTAGTATTTTTGATGTTAAAAAGGAATGTCCATTTTGTGAGAGACTTTTCTAGTATTCCGATGGGTTCCAGGTATACTCCGGTTTTATTAAGGGGTTGTACCATCACTTCTGCAGCGCCTGTGTTTAAAAATGTCCCTAGCACGGTTATGATAATTATGATGATTTTACTAGAAATGAGAACAACACCAATATTATATAAGTATGGGAGTGTTGTACTTATGTATGTATTATATGGTCTTTTAACTTGGATACGATTTTGTTTAAACTGTGTGTGTGTTTAACTTGTTGTGTGTATTGTGTCTCTTTGATTATAATGCTTTATGAGGTTATTGTGAACAACCTTTTCTTTTCTGTCTAATTTTATTCTTGAGTTTTCTGGGAACACTACTTCAGTTATTTCGTATGGTTCTTCAAAAATTGGGGTTAGTTTCTTGTTAGATTGATTTATGATTTCCATTAAAACTTTGTCACCGACTTTATAGCTCGTCTGACTAGAATTTTTATCGTAGTAGGCTTTAGATTTCTCTTTAGCCTTTATTTGGTTACTGCTAGTAGGGGGGCATTCCATGGACTTGAACTTGGTCTAATTATTTCATCTTGCAACATTTTGTCTACTTGATTCTTTATTTTGTTTGTGTGAATTTGAGCTAATCGATATGGTCTAATGTTTACCGGGGGTATATTTGGGTTTGTCTTTATTTGATGTGTAATCCCAGAAGTAGTTGACAGGGTATCGCCGTCAAGAAAAAATAAATGGATGTCAATAATCGATTTCTTTTCTTCACTATTTAGGTGATCTAGTGGAAGTTGGTTTTGA
The DNA here is from genome assembly GCA_920104205.1 of Eupeodes latifasciatus. NCBI lineage: Eukaryota > Metazoa > Arthropoda > Insecta > Diptera > Syrphidae > Eupeodes > Eupeodes latifasciatus. Next base: position 18,343,645 of record OV049927.1, on the reverse strand, counting down.
ATTTTACTCAATCTGTCGTTTATATGAGTTTGAGTATCGAATGAGTTTTGATTATAAATATAGTAGTCATTACCATTTGAAAATTCTAAATTTAAATCTTGTAAGACGACATCTTCATTGTTGGCGTTTAGTACGGATATATATACATATATATCCGTTTGTAGGCTCGGTTATAGCTGAAGAGGTATAAACTTGGGGACGAATTTCTTGTGAGAAATAAATTTGATTGGGTTGGCAACTCTGCTGTAGAAGTGAATAGTTCAAGTTTCATATTGCTCTGATAAATTTTCAAATTTAAATATTTACTAGCTTTTTACCCGCGGCTTCGCCCGCAGTGGAGAAATTAAATAAGTATGAGAGATAAAGGGTAAGGGTATAATAATAGAAATGAGTCAATATAATAACTAAATTTTATTGCTTGGCTGAGATCAAAAATGTTTAAAAATTACTACAGACAATGAAGTTTCAACACCTTAATATATGCTTATTGAAATGCAACAACAAATGTTAAAATATATTTCACCGTAACAAAAATAAATAATTCTGAATTCTAACAATTTAAAAAAATAAAATACAAAGTATTAATTTAAGATATTTTTATAAACAATGTTATAAGTTTTCCCGTCGGGTGCAAATATGTGTAAATTCCGGGCATTAGATACACGTGAACAGGCTACATAAAGTTGACCATGAGAGAAGCATGGGTTTTCTAAATGCACTCCTGCTACCTGTAATGTTTGTCCTTGTGCCTTGTTTATAGTAACAGCAAAGCTAAGCTTGACGGGAAACTGAACCCTTTTAAATTGGAATGGAAGGCCAGTGGGAATAATTGGTATCCGAGGTATTATAACACTATTTCCCTTACCGACACCTGTTAAAATAGTAGCACCAAGTATGTTCTGTCCCAATTTTGTTATCCGAAGCTTTGTTCCATTACAAAGCCGAGGAGCATCTAGATTTCGCATAAGCATTACTGGTACATTTAGTTTCAATTGAATTTTATGTGACGGTACACCCGATAGTTCAAGTGAATTTAAAAACTCCACAGGATATGAAGTACTTAGTTCCGTATCCATAACTGTATCCATTGACAAATATTCCTTCATTTCTCCTTGAACCTCGTTTAAAATGTCAGTGTTGATCCTATTTACAATTTCATTTCTTGGTGCTAATATTGCTCTTGCACACATTTTGTTTCAATTCCGGAAAAACATTAGCAATGAGATTCACATCACTTTCTACTAAATTACAAAATTCTCTTGACAGTGATATGTAGCCTTCAGCGTCAAAACAATTTTCTAATTTTTCGTAAAATTTTTTTATTTTTTTTTAATAAAAAGTATCCTATGTTACTTCTAATACCTTCAAGAGTTTATGTGCAAAGTTTCATGATGATCGGTTAAGTAGTTTTTGCGTGAAAGCGTAACAAACAAACTTACATTCGCATTTATAATATTAGTATGATTTTAACGTATAATTAAATTGAAAAGTTAATTATCTAAAAGTTTTTCTGTAATTATACACACACAAGATAAAAAACACCAGGTAACGATAGTGTTTAAGCTAAAAATCCAAAAAATTAATGATAACACTTTGGTCACATGACCGACAAAAAAGAAAAATCTACGAAACATCGCCAGAACAAATACCTAACACTCCTTTAAATATTAACGGACCGTATAAAATCTTTAAATCTTGTCAAAAAATGGCTATGACTCAAGAAGATTTTCAAACGATCAAAGGTAATATCGATAATTCTCTACAAGTTGCCATGTCCAACTTAGCAACTAAGGATGACCTCAATAAAATGAGCCAAGAAGTCGATCATCTGCGGAAACAGAACCTAGAGCTGGCAAAACAAATTCATGAGTTTGAAATGCGTTGCTGTGTAATGGAAGAAGAACTTGAGTTGCAAAGCCGTGAAATACGTGGAAAAAATTAATATTTTCATTTCCTAATGATACGGGTAATCCACAAGAAAAAATTGAAGGCATAACCCAACTATGTTGGATAACAACGCTCTCACAATGTCACAAGCAGTTAAGCTCAGTGTAAACAACAACTTCATTAAAATGAAAATAAACACGGGATCTAACGAAACCGCAACAAAAATGTTAAAAAATGCACACAAACTGAAAGGTACAGGTTCTTTTATTCAGCGCGATTTAAGTAAACAAGCCCAACTCAAACACCGCATCCTACTTGGTTATCGAAAAGCGATAAGAACACGCAACCCAGATGAAATAATATCAATTAAAAATAATACACTGATAATTCGTGATAAAACATTTTATTTAAACAAAAATAATATCCTTAAATATCAAAATACAGACGGAGAAACAGAATTGCAAAAGATGTTTGGAAGTTTAAACTTTGAAGTTGTCACTTCTATCAACAAGAGCACACTGTCAAGCAGACGTCAGGTTGGGCCGAATGTACTAGATGATCCAGAGATGTTATATGAAAACCAAAATCATAAAAATACAAATTTTAAAAATAATAATTGTAATAGATCAGCTAAGAATTGAGATTTCGATGCCGTCAGCCAAATTAATAGTAATAATTATTTAAAAATTTTATCTTACAATATTGCAGGATTAAATAATAAACTTCTGTTTTTAAACTTTTTTGAATATGTTGAGAAATTTGAAATATTTTTTTTGTTCGAAACTCACGTTACAAATGAAAATTTTACTAAATTTGAAAAATATTTCCTTTTTTCCTTGCTTTTAAACATTTAAAATCAAACCATTTTTGAACGAAACTTTTTTGGAATGTGCCGTGATGTTTTTTTGAAGCTGCCTGCCACACTATTTGGTCAAGTACAGATGCATCTAAGTGATTGAAACCCATAGTTTCTTGTTGAAGAAGTAATTGGTCAAGTGCCTGGATATAATTGTGAGAGTTTTCTAAAGTCCACTTCAGTTTAGGCAGTGAGCTATTATTTACTGATCTATTTTCTCTAATCCGATCTAAACCAACTGTTACTACAAGTGGTAGGTGGTCAGAAAAAGGTGTATCCGCAACCATCATGTCATACAGTAAGGTGCGACAGTCACCTTTGATGAGGCAGTAATCTATTGTTGAGCTCCCTTGTCCACTGACAAATGTCAACTGTCCATTGCAATCACCTTTGCTTTTACCATTAACCACACAAAAACCAAAAGAAATACATAGGTCGAGTAATGCTCTTCCATTAGTATTGACGACGTTATCTTTCGCCGATCGTATTCCTTCATAAAATTTTTCAAATGTGTTTTCTTGGCCTATGCGTGCATTGAAGTCTCCAATCAACATAACATTTTCATGATTAATATTTAGTAAAAAATCAAGCAACTTAGTATGATCTTCTTTCCAGTGAGAGCAATTCAAGTAAATAGGCACTATGAAATGTTTCTTACTGTCAATCACCATTTCTAGAACTTTTCTATCAAATATTTCTTTTAAAATGCATTTTCCCATGTTAAGTTCGTTTTTAAACGCCAGCACCATTCCCCCGCTTGCACGTCCTCTTGTACTCGTTTTTACTGCTGGCTCCCAATCGGTTTTGAATCCATCGAATAAGTTTATATAATCGGGAATTTGCTTATCTAAAACATGCGTTTCTATTAATATTATAATATCGTAATATCTTAAAAATCTATTATTTATGTATATCTAACTTATTTTTTAATCCACAAATATTATATGATAAGATTTTATAAATGTTTTTATTATTAACAATGGGTTTTTCAGGACAGACGGCAAGTACCTAATTCACATCATTCAATTTTTCCCTATCTATTTATAATCCCGAGCTGGACGCACCCATTTCTGCTGCTGCTACTACTCCTTGTGTGCTGAACTCCACCATCCCATTTGACGTTTGAGACGAATTGACACTGATAGTTTATTTTCGATTGTTTATTTTTGCTTTTTGCCATGCGTGTTCAAATTTCCTACCAATTCCTTCGATTCCGTAATTTTGTTTGTTCACTCCGTTCAATATGCTTCTTTTTGAAACTTTGTTCTTGAATAGTATATTGTCAAGGACTTCGTTGTTGAAATTTATTTCTTTGAGTGAATTTTGAAGAAACTGTAAAGTAATTTTACAATGATCTAAAGCTGAGCTTTATGCTCAGAATACATAGTTCGTGAAGGGCTTTGAGGTTTTGTTCCAATGACTTGGTATTAGTTTTGATCTTAGTATTTTTGATGTTAAAAAGGAATGTCCATTTTGTGAGAGACTTTTCTAGTATTCCGATGGGTTCCAGGTATACTCCGGTTTTATTAAGGGGTTGTACCATCACTTCTGCAGCGCCTGTGTTTAAAAATGTCCCTAGCACGGTTATGATAATTATGATGATTTTACTAGAAATGAGAACAACACCAATATTATATAAGTATGGGAGTGTTGTACTTATGTATGTATTATATGGTCTTTTAACTTGGATACGATTTTGTTTAAACTGTGTGTGTGTTTAACTTGTTGTGTGTATTGTGTCTCTTTGATTATAATGCTTTATGAGGTTATTGTGAACAACCTTTTCTTTTCTGTCTAATTTTATTCTTGAGTTTTCTGGGAACACTACTTCAGTTATTTCGTATGGTTCTTCAAAAATTGGGGTTAGTTTCTTGTTAGATCGATTTATGATTTCCATTAAAACTTTGTCACCGACTTTATAGCTCGTCTGACTAGAATTTTTATCGTAGTAGGCTTTAGATTTCTCTTTAGCCTTTATTTGGTTACTGCTAGTAGGGGGGGCATTCCATGGACTTGAACTTGGTCTAATTATTTCATCTTGCAACATTTTGTCTACTTGATTCTTTATTTTGTTTGTGTGAATTTGAGCTAATCGATATGGTCTAATGTTTACCGGGGGTATATTTGGGTTTGTCTTTATTTGATGTGTAATCCCAGAAGTAGTTGACAGGGTATCGCCGTCAAGAAAAAATAAATGGATGTCAATAATCGATTTCTTTTCTTCACTATTTAGGTGATCTAGTGGAAGTTGGTTTTGAATTTTACTCAATCTGTCGTTTATATGAGTTTGAGTATCGAATGAGTTTTGATTATAAATATAGTAGTCATTACCATTTGAAAATTCTAAATTTAAATCTTGTAAGACGACATCTTCATTGTTGGCGTTTAGTACGGATATATATACATATATATCCGTTTGTAGGCTCGGTTATAGCTGAAGAGGTATAAACTTGGGGACGAATTTCTTGTGAGAAATAAATTTGATTGGGTTGGCAACTCTGCTGTAAAAGTGAATAGTTCAAGTTTCATATTGCTCTGATAAATTTTCAAATTTAAATATTTATTTTAACGTATAATTAAATTGAAAAGTTAATTATCTAAAAGTTTTTCTGTAATTATACACACACAAGATAAAAAACACCAGGTAACGATAGTGTTTAAGCTAAAAATCCAAAAAATTAATGATAACACTTTGGTCACATGACCGACAAAAAAGAAAAATCTACGAAACATCGCCAGAACAAATACCTAACACTCCTTTAAATATTAACGGACCGTATAAAATCTTTAAATCTTGTCAAAAAATGGCTATGACTCAAGAAGATTTTCAAACGATCAAAGGTAATATCGATAATTCTCTACAAGTTGCCATGTCCAACTTAGCAACTAAGGATGACCTCAATAAAATGAGCCAAGAAGTCGATCATCTGCGGAAACAGAACCTAGAGCTGGCAAAACAAATTCATGAGTTTGAAATGCGTTGCTGTGTAATGGAAGAAGAACTTGAGTTGCAAAGCCGTGAAATACGTGGAAAAAATTAATATTTTTATTTCCTAATGATACGGGTAATCCACAAGAAAAAATTGAAGGCATAACCCAACTATGTTGGATAACAACGCTCTCACAATGTCACAAGCAGTTAAGCTCAGTGTAAACAACAACTTCATTAAAATGAAAATAAACACGGGATCTAACGAAACCGCAACAAAAATGTTAAAAAATGCAAACAAACTGAAAGGTACAGGTTCTTTTATTCAGCGCGATTTAAGTAAACAAGCCCAACTCAAACACCGCATCCTACTTGGTTATCGAAAAGCGATAAGAACACGCAACCCAGATGAAATAATATCAATTAAAAATAATACACTGATAATTCGTGATAAAACATTTTATTTAAACAAAAATAATATCCTTAAATATCAAAATACAGACGGAGAAACAGAATTGCAAAAGATGTTTGGAAGTTTAAACTTTGAAGTTGTCACTTCTATCAACAAGAGCACACTGTCAAGCAGACGTCAGGTTGGGCCGAATGTACTAGATGATCCAGAGATGTTATATGAAAACCAAAATCATAAAAATACAAATTTTAAAAATAATAATTGTAATAGATCAGCTAAGAATTGAGATTTCGATGCCGTCAGCCAAATTAATAGTAATAATTATTTAAAAATTTTATCTTACAATATTGCAGGATTAAATAATAAACTTCTGTTTTTAAACTTTTTTGAATATGTTGAGAAATTTGAAATATTTTTTTTGTTCGAAACTCACGTTACAAATGAAAATTTTACTAAATTTGAAAAATATTTTGTGTGGGTATAAGCTTTTGTGGGGTGAAGCAATTAAAACTTCTGTCAATGGTCGTGCAAGTGGAGGTAGTCTATATGGCATAAGAACATCAGTCTTAAATACATACACTTTTGGTGAGTGTGAGGGTACAACAATAGTAAAATGTTTGAAGGAGGAGAATATGTGTATCATCCCTTATTACATAAATTGCAATAAATGGGCAAATGATTTTGAAAATTTATATAATACAGGGTGGGCCGTTAATAAGTGCACTTTTTGTCTCGCTCTAACTCCCGAACGAAATAACCGAGACGCGCGGGGATGGTATCTCCTTGCAGCTCGAGATCTAAATTTTTAGTCGCAATGAGTCCGTTCACGGGAGAGCAGCGCGATTTCTGCGTTCGCGCCTTTTATGAAAACAATCGCTCATACGTGACTGTTCGTCGGCTTTTTCGGGTAAAGTTTGGATTACGCAACATCACCGAGTGTCCAAGTACGAATGTAATCAAAAAATGGATCGTAACATTCGAGGCAACGGGATCAACGCAAAAACTTCGACCTACAGGACGCCCACGTTCCAGGCGGACTGCAGAAACAATTGAACGCGTACAAGCTTCTGTGCGCGAGGATCCAAGAAGCTCTACACGGAAACGCGCTGCGGCCCTGGGAGTACCCAGAACGACTTTACGTCGCATTTTACGGGATGATTTGAAGTTATACCCTTACAAAATTCAGATTGTCCAAGATTTGAAAGAATCCGATTTTGTTTCACGGTTCAATTTCGCAACAGAAATGTTACGGAGATTCCCTCACTTCAATAACATTATCTTCTCAGACGAAGCTCATTTTCATGTCAACGGATTTGTTAATCGACAAAATTGTCGATACTGGGGAACAGAAAATCCACGCTTAAAACATGGACGACCGTTACACTCTCCGAAAGTGACCGTTTGGGCCGGAATAGCCAAGTGGTGGATCATAGTGCCGTATTTTTATGAAGATCGATACGGGCGTAATGTTACTGTTAATTCAGAGCGTTATGTTTCGATGCTTAGAGATTTTTTAGCTCCAAAACTGCAAGAATCGAGTGGTTACACTATTCACACCTGGTTCCAGCAAGATGACGCTACCTGCCATACAAGTAACGACTCTCTGGAGGTCGTTAGAGAAATGTTTCCTCGAAGGTTGATATCGAGGAGGGGTGATATTGCTTGGCCACCCAGGAGCCCTGACTTAACGCCACCGGATTTCTTTTTATGGGGCTACCTCAAGAGTAAGGTGTACTCTAATAATCCTTCAACGACGGCTGAATTAAAAGCGAACATTGAAGAAGAAATCCGCTTAATCACTCCGCAACTTTTGACAAAAGTGTTCCAAAATCTCAGAGTCAGATTGGAAGAGTGCTGTAGGCGAAATGGACAATATTTGGATGATTTAATTTTTAAAAAATAAAAATTCATTTCGTTTTGTATAATTTAAAATAAATATTTCATTTAAAAGCGCTACAGTTGTATTAATATAATTTTTTTTTAAGTGCACTTATTTACGGCCCACCCTGTATAATGCAAATTCTAGCTAGCAAGTGTTTTACTGATTGGTTGGTGATTTGAACGCGAGAAATGGTAATTCGTAAACGACAACATCAACAAATATATCAAATACTCAAATTTCTCTTGCTATCAGGAACTCAGCGGACGTAATTTGTAATAAGAATGGAGTAGATCTTCTTCAGTTTCTGCAATTGTATGATTTGATAGTTTTGAATGGCTGTACCGAAGGTGATATGGAGGGACACTTCACTTTCATTGGAGGGCAAGGAAAATCTGTCATCGACTTTTGTGCCGTTAACAATGACTGGATCAAAAGGATCCATAAATTCGAAGTTGGTTGCGAGACCTTTTCAGATCACATGCCTATTGAAGTAAACGTCCCATATGAATCTTCACCCCCAGGAATGAATCTTCGCCTGCTTCCTCGTCTTCACTGGAAAAATGAACAAATAGCATTTTATCAACGTGAATTAGATGGTTTCTTTATAAACAACGAGCTGAATACAGAGTCCACAGATGCACTATCTAATCAACTTACTGAATCTATTCAAAACGCCGCACCAAACAAAACTACAAGGAACGAAGAAAGTATCTTTTAAACAAAAATGGTTCGATAAAGACTGCTGGAAAGCACGTACTAAATCATTTGCCCTTCTTCGAGCCCTGCGATCTACGAATAATGATTGTATAAAAAAATTGGTACGTTGAAAGTAATATATATTACAAAAACTTGTATTTTCAAAAGAAAATCGAATGTGAAAATCAACAAGCCTTAACATTAGGTCGAACACAAAACTCGAAAGAATTCTGGAAAATTGCGAGGGAAATCAATGGAATGAGTTTTATGATTGGCGTAGGTGTATCTGCTGAAGATCTTGCAGCACAGTTTAGACTTCTCTCCAACGATGATAATTTGACGTTCTTCTATGCTGAACCACTAACTCTTGATGAAATTTTAGACGTTGAATTATCAATTGATGAAATACAATCCGTGATATTTAATGCGAAAAATGGAAAGGCTCCAGGGGAAGACGGTATCCCATACGAATTCTTCAAAAATGCAACACCTACATTTTGGAATAACCTTCAAATTCTCTTTAACAAAATCTTCTCTACAGCCGAAATACCCTCCTCATTCAAAAAATCTGTGATATTTCCCATACGCAAAAAGGGCTCTTTTGACGTTGTGGAAAATTATAGAGGGATTTCTTTCATGAATGTGGTATCAAAAATATTTTGCGGTGTTTTGGTAAAAAGGCTGGAAAAGTGGGTAGAAACGAAAAGTATTCTAACAGAGCTGCAAGCTGGCTTTAGAAAGAATTATTCAACGACTGATCAGATTTTTACACTTTCATCCATTGTCAAAGCGTTTCATGCAAGGAACAAAAAAATATATTCATTTTTTGTCGACTTCAAAGCAGCTTTTGACCTTGTTAATAGAAATGCGCTTTTCTACAAGCTCTCTCAAATTGGCATATCCTCAAAATTTATTAATGTGGTTAAAAATATGTACACGGATACAACTGCAGCAGTTTGGAATGGCAGCTCTTATTCTGAATGGTTTGGCACAAATACAGGTGTGAAGCAAGGATGTCTTCTCAGTGCACTGTTGTTTTCCTTATTTATAAACGACATAGTAGATGAACTTCCTGGAGGTATAAGGATTGCGAATGTCACAATAAATGTGTTGCTGTATGCAGATGACCTAGTCATACTCTCTGAATCACCGGAACACATGCAACTAATGATTAATCGCTTATCATGTTACTGCAAAAGATGGGGACTGACAATCAATACCGAAAAGTCAAAGATAATGGTTTTTGCACGATCCGGAAGAGTTCACACTGAAAGACAATGGAAGTATGATGGGCATCCTCTGGAATCAGTTAAAGATGTTAAATACTTGGGAGTTAAACTGAACTCAAACTTAAATTTCAAACAACATCTAACTGAAAAAGCCAAAAGCTCTCAAAGTTTGCTCAACTTTTCATGGAAAAATGTGTTTTCAAACAAGAGAATAAGTTTATCTGCGAAATATAAAATATTTGATTCAGTGGTTAAATCAACTCTTTGTTACGCTTCACAAATTTGGGGAGCGTATGAGTATGAAGAAATTGAAAAATTTAATAGGAACTTCATAAAAAAGCTTTTTAACCTGCCCCAAAATACACCTAGTTACGCTATTTACCTAGAAACCGGACTGCCAAAAATCTTAACATATACACTTAAATCACAAGCCGAATTCATAATTAAGGTATGCAGTCAATATGGTGGATCCAGACTTTCAAAGAAACTCTTTTTGTATGAGATGAGAAATAAAGACTGGTGGTATGCAAGGTGGCAAACTCTTGGTAACACTTGTGGAGAAACCTTTCAAATTGATTTATGCAACATAGGTAATCTGAAAGATCAACTATACCGCATTATTCAAAAACATGAAGACATCACTCGTGATACGTTCATCAGAATGGCTCGTAAGTCTGAAAGCAGGATACTATACAGCCAACTTAATTTCAACTTGAATAAAAGAAACTGTTTTCATGACTCACTAAACTATAGTGAAATATCATTGATATTTAAAGCAAGGTGTGAGGTTCTCTCTTTGAATGGCAACCCTTACAATGGAAGCTTCAACCAATTTTGTTCCCTGTGTAATTTACACGCGAAAGAGGATTGCTTTCACTTTATAAGTATATGCCCAATACTCAGACCAAAAAGGTGGATTTTCTTCAGAAAACATTCATTATCCATGAAAGAGACTATTGATCTACTAAACACCTGCGAGTGGAAAAAAATAAGTAATTATTTAAAATCTATTTATAAATATAGAATGTTATTAATTTCAGAATACGTTTAAATATTTATTGTTTTTCTAAATTTTTGTTTTGAAAATTAATTTTTATATTCAAATACACATTTAAAAATTTGCTAACCAGGCTGACGGCTTAGCCATAGCTTTTAAATTCATTTTTGTAATTTAATTGTAAGTTAATGTGTAAATAAAATGAATTACTTACTTACTTTACTTACTTACTTAAATTTGATTTGTTAGCCCATGAATTGGTCCATATTTTATTATTTTTTCAGATCTAGCAGGTATGGTAATAGACTTTCGTTTACTAATGAAATCTGTGGTATATCTTTTATCTTTGAAGTGGTATATTAAAGTTTTGTCTATATAATTTAGTATAGCGTTAAAATTTCGAAATAAGTCTTCACCTTAAATTCCGTCTTGACTTATTGGAAAATTTGCAGGCACTACATGAAATAAGAATTTGAGATTTACGCCTGGTGTTATTTCTATGTTAAGAAGGATTGTACCTAGTGTTGATGTGGGAGTGTTACCTATGCCTTTTAATTCAATTATATTGTTAGTATGAACCCAAAGCTCTTTATTTAATGTATTTATTTTTATTATACTCAAGCTTGCACCTCTGTCCAAAAGCATAATGTTTTGATTTGAGATAGTATCTTTAGCAGCTATGTTAATTTCGCTTTTGAAACTAGAAGCATTATTTAAACAGCCTATATGAGCAACAGGCTTAGATTTTTTGTTATGATTTTGTGTTATTTCAGCAGTACGTGAATTATTCACATCAGAGCTCAATGGTCCGTTTAGGAAATATTGTAAATTATTTATTTGCGCGGTACTTCTATTTTACCGGTGATTTTGGTTAAGAATAATATTGGATTTTCTTGTACAGTCTTTGTTTCTCAATGAATTGGGATATGTGGATATTTTTTGTTTAAAATTTTCTTGAGTTGACTTAAGGTTTGGAATAGAGGATTTAGGAATTTGAGACTGTGAACGAAATGGATTTGATTTTTGGTTTTGAGACAGTGGATTATGAGAATTTGATTTGTTGTTTTGAGATGGTTGATTCAGTGGATTTTGTGAAATTGAATCTTCTTTTTGGGATCCATGATACAGTGGATGCAGAGAATATGAGTTTTCATTCTGGGATACAGTGGGATACAGTGGGTTCGGTCGATACAGAGAAATTGAATCTTTATTTTGGGATTCTTAATGCAGTGGATACAGAGAAATTGAATCTTTATTTTGAGATTCTTGATGCAGTGGATACAGAGAAATTGAATCTTTATTTTTGAGATTCTTGATGCAGTGGATACAGAGAAATTGAATCTTTATTTTGAGATTCTTGATGCAGTGGATTCAGTGGATACAGAGAAATTGAATCTTTATTTTGAGATTCTTGATACAGTGGATTTTCTTTGTTGTAGCTTTTACACCTTAATTTATGTGCTTTACCTGGGGTCCGGGTGTTTGACGGGCCAGGTTTTTAGTAGTTTCCCGAACTTTGTGAGGCTACAAATTTGGGTGAATTGCTTTGTTTATTGTTAAACTGCCTTTTTTGTGTGACCCAGATTTTTGCAGTAACGACATGACTTAGTATTAAATACGTTATTGACTCTCTCAGGCTGACATGTAAAAGAATTAGGTCTGTAAATTCTGTTATTGTTCGAAAATCTGTTTATGCTTTGCTGAAGACGACACTCGGTTGTGTTGTGTGTCTTTGTTCGGCAATTGCGACAGTATTTGTTTTCAGCTGTAACAAGAAGTTTTTCTTCTTCCATTGCAATATCTATAGCTTCGTCTAAATTTGTACATCTAGCGCTTTTTACCAGGGTTTTTAGCTTTTTTTAGTTCGTCAAAAAGAGCGTTGGCCCTTTCCGCGAAGGCACTTATGGGTTCTTTAAACCCTTGTTTAAACTGGAAAACTTCGATCTGTATCACTTGCACGGACCGAGTCTTTCGGAAATTCTTTATAAGTGCTTATTTTAACTTTGCCCAAGCATTATAATCGTTATACTTGATTATAACATTATATGCCCGGTCAGTTAATTTAGATTTAACAACGTCGAGAAGTTCAGCCTTAAGAGGTTCAGTGGTGGTCCTTTTAGGTTGCAGGTCTACCAATTGAATGAATCTGTCTATGTTTTTGGCAGTACCATCAAACTCAGGTATGAGTTTAATGGCTTGGGAAACGTTAAAAGTCATTGTGGTTTGTTTTTTGTTCTGATGGGAACAGATGAAGTCTAAGTTTTTTGGCTCACCTTGTGTGGGTGTAGTAAAAATGGAGTCTAATTTCTGTGATTCACTTTGTGTGTGTGGAGTGAGAGTGGATTCTAAATTTTCTGACGCACTTAGTGGGGATGGAGTAACAACCATAAGCTCACTATCTGAGGATCTACGGGGACGTGGAATCTTTCTATTTCTAAGCGAAATATTTAGATTAAAACCAGACATATATTACCAACCAAAAGGAACTTTAATTTGGAATTTATTAACAATAATTAACAAGGAGGAGAGAGGGGAGAAAAAAAATATAGGAAAACTGGTTACAAAATAAAATGGAGTTACAAACATTACAATTATATAACAATAATAAGAAAAATATAAATAATTATATAAATTATATTATTTTGCTTACAATAACATATTGATGTTGTAATTGGTGAAATTTTGATGATGATGTTGAGATATTGAGATATGCTTATTTGCCTTGGCGTGACAATTTCTTCCTTCCTTCCTTCTTTCGACCACAGGAATTCGCTTTCCTCTGTGGGATATTGTTCACTTTTTTTTTTATTGTTATATTGTTTTATTTTTTTCAGTCGTTTGATTTTTTTTTTCACTATATTTTTTTTTTGTTGTATAGACAATATTTTAAAGCGAAAAAACGTAAAAAAATATTATTTATTTCATTTTTTTTTTCAAAAGCACTGCCTCTAATTATTTGTCAGAGTTAATTTGTCACCTTTAATTTTATAAATAGCACTTTGAACAATTAAATTTATTTTTGTTAAATGTTTTATGAAATTTGCTTAGCAATGTTTCGGAATTAAAACCAGATGCTTTGGTTTTAATATCCCACCGCTGCCACCATTTGTTGTGTTCCACTAGAACACAAAAATAAAACACGACTTCTTTCGTTTATGTTTAAAATTAGAGTGAGTCAAACTCTACTCATTATTTCCTTCGTTACCTATTCCGAAACCTAGATCATCACTTCTTTCGAATCAACCACGCATTCTACTTTACTTCACTTGCCTTGACACATATTGTTTATTTAAACAACGAGTGCACCATATGTTGTAATTGACATACGTGTACTCCATGGGTCAGTATTGTTTATGTTTGCAATATGACCGATGTCGTTGTTTTGTTGTTTGGTTGACATAGTTCGATTACTGTTCCTTTCAAAGTGTAACGTATGACACACGAGGAACCTTTAGTAATAATCGAACTATGTCATGTGTCTTGCAAGCGATTCTTTGGAATTGTGTGTGGTCTCCAGTACTCCAGTTTAATGGCACAACATAACCGTTAATTTCCAGACTCTACAAAAATCAACTAGCTCATTTATCATAAGTTGTAAACTTTGGGGCGATTCTGCTAAAAGCACAATGTCATCTGCGTACATGAGTACCTTAACGTTTAGACCTGCAAAACTTATTCCAGCGGGTAGATACATTGATATATCATCAATGAATATATCAAAGCGAACTGCACTTAAAAGACAACCTTGTTTGACGCCAGATGTAGTCTCAAACCATTCAGACATATCTATCCCATCCCAAACCGCTGAGCGAGTGTTTTTGTACATATTTTTCAGGACCAAAAGAAGTTTCGTCGACAGTCCCTTTTGTGACAGTTTGTAAAACAATGCTTGTCGGTCTATCGAATCGAAAGCAGCTTTAAAGTCCACGAAAAATATGTACAAACTTCTTTTTTGCCGAAGGAAATACTGCGAAATTGAGTTTAAGGTGAAAATGTTTTCAACTGTTCAACAGATTGGTATTCACTAAGCACTTCATTATTTGCTATCCAAATGTTGATGCGACTAAGGAGTACAGATGCAAATATCTTCGCAATAGAATTCATAAACGATATCCCTCTATAATTATTTGCTAAGTTAACATCGCCTTTTTTAAAAATTGGATAGACCAGAGAATCTTGAAAAGCTTGTGGAGCCTTTCCGGTATTGAAAATATTATTAAAAAGGTGAAGAATTTCATACAAAAAATCAACAGGCGTGTTTTTGTAAAACTCATTGCTTATTCTATCTGGGCCTGGCGCTTTGTTATTCGCTGCGTAATGCAATGTAGTTTGGATTTCTATTATTGAAATTTGACAATCGAGAACTTGGTCTAAAATTAAAGGTTACGCAAAAGAAAAATGATTGGAGATTGGATCAGGATTCAGTAAATTTTTGAAATAATTGGCTAGAACACTTGCTTTCAAGTTTGATCCGCAAATAAGTTTAGATCCTTTCAATTCTTTGATATTATTCCAGAAACTTTTACTTTCTTTGATATTTGAAAGTTCATGTGCTACTTATGTATGTACAATATTCCTGGCGTTTTGATTTGCACAAATTCGTGTAAGCTTTATTTGCTGTAATATACTGTTTGGTGATTGTTTCATTTAATTTTTGTTTTGTTTTCTGGTTTCCTTTAAAAGTTGGAAGGAATTATTTCTTGCATTCAAACAGTCTTTATCAAACCAATTTTGTTTGAAGTTGACATTTTTTTGTTGTTTCTTATATTGGTGGCAGCTTTTATACATTTACAAAGAGAGTCTAGTCTTGAACTTGTATCGGAAAATAAAGAAGTATCAGTTAGTTTCTGAAGTTCATTCAAAATTTTTATTTGGTAGTTCTCTTTTTGACTTTCTTTCCAAATAATTTTGGGTGGTAAGGTGATTTCTGTGTAATTGGAGTTTGTGGTTTTGTTTAGTGTAAATTGTACAACCAAGGGCATGTGATCAGAAAAAATCTGTGAGTTAACTTTAAAAGACAAAATACGATTCCTCCATTCCACCGATGCCGCACAAAGGTCAATCACTGATTTTCCCGCTCCCCCTATAAAAGTAAACTCCCCATTTCTATCACGAATGTAGCAACAGTTAAGGATGAACAGATCATGATTTTGGCTAAATCTAAAAACAGACGTCCTTTTTTGTTAATTGTTTTGTCTTTAGAGGATCGAGTTTCAAGAAACTCGGGGGGTATTGAATTCGGGTGGAATAATTTGGTTTGTACCAACTCTCGCGTTAACTTCTCCTATAAGCAAAACATTTTGGACAAGCGAAAAGTTTAAAACATCTTCTAACGCAACAAAGTCATTTTCCCAATTATTACAATTAAGGAACGTAGGTAATACATTAAAAGTTAAGTTTGTGTATAGTATTTTAACACAAGGTATGTTGTTGACATCTACAAAAACAGCGTTATTTTTTTCTTTTTTAAAACCGTATAAAAGTCCACCACTAGCTCTTCCAAATTTAGTTGATTCTACTGCTGATACCAAACGCAATTCATATCCCGAGTACTGTTCAAATTTTTCGCTTGTTATAAATGTTTCAAACAGAAAAAATATATCATGTTTTTTTACAAAATTGAAAAAATCTAAAAATATTAATTTGTTACTAAGCCCAGCAACATTATAAGCTAATAAGTTAAAATTTATAATTTCATTTCTTTCGCTACTATTTACGATACTACTTTTTTTTGTACTACTTGCTTTTTGACAGACGGCAACAGTTTTTCATTGATTTTTATGGTGGCTGCTAGGTGGCAGAGTTGATGAAATCCCTGGAATGACAGCTGCTGTTGACATTGACATGAAGTTTGTTGACATTGACATGAAGTTTGAAGTTGTAGTTCTCCAAACATCTCTCTGAGTACCTCCATCCCATCTCGATTATCACAATAAAGTTTTCCATCATGTGCGGTGTTTATGGTTTATTTGCAGTTTGAGACCACGGACCAGAGGATTAGCCGATGGATGTTTTTTCTTGATAGCATGTCTTATTTGCAACAAGATTTGACGTTTTCTCTGCTCATCTCGTGTGTAGTCAGGATTTATGTAAAACGCCTGCCGGAATTTTTGAAGATTTGAGAGGTTAATTTGTTGTTTCCAGTTCTCACAAGCAACCGAGTTTGACTTCCTCTTGAAGGAAGCTCTGTGACGTCTTCGAAGGCTATGTTTTGGCGGTCTAAAATTTCATTCGAGCATCGATTAATTGTTTCAGATGCGTTCTCCTTCAAATTGTTTGGTATAGAAAAAATGATGTGATTGGATTTGTATTGCTTTTCCATGTAGTCCATTTTCCTTTCCAAAATGATGTTTTTTTTCTCTGACAGCCAACACTTCATTAGAAAGAAGTTCATTTTGCGTTTGTAGACTTTGTATCTGCTGAAACATGCAATCAAAGTCCTTCTTTTTTGAAAGATCGGATAATTTTTTTTCAAGCAGGGTAACGAGTAAGTTTTCTAGCGCAGGCACAGACAATTCGGCTACCGACATGGTATCACAGTTGGTTTTTTTGTTAGCGTTTAATTGATCCGGTGACATTTCCAAAGGAGGTCTCTTGTTAGAGCTCGACATTAGCACTTTTGCGATTTTGGTGTTAAAACTGTAATTTGAAGAATTTTGTATTTATTTTTTTTTAGCTAAACGAGAGATCTTATTTTAATTCGTTTGTTAAATGAGATTTCTGAATTGTTCGTTTACTTTAATTTATACAAAAATGTAAAATTAAAATAGTCGCGGGAAAAATTGCTTTGCGACCTTTGACAACTCAAACGTCGATTTTGTTTGTGTATTTTTTTTGTGCCACCATGCCTATTCTACTTAAAACTAAACCCTAAAACTATAAAACAAGCCGGCCAAGGCTTAAAACCCCATCCCGACTACCCACTATCAAGTGCCGATTGAAGCCACCAAAACTGGTGCTCCTGCTTCACCCTATCAGTTCGGTCCCGTTCGGACACAGCCCTACTGAACCGAAGGAGCTCTGCTCCGTCTTGTGCCATGACGTCCCGATTGTACAGGAGTCGCCTATTCACGGTACCTCGTCTGACGTGATAGATTAGCGGAACTGCCAATCTATCCTGTATCAGACCGCATTGATCTAAGAAGAGGAATGCTTCTGGTGGAATGAAGCCGCTCAAGCGTGCACTTTCAAAATACTCGTCGTTCGGATAGAACGCCCCGAAAATTAAATTGTTGGTCGAAGACATAGCTCTTGCAATGTGACCTCGAACGAATTTTATCAAGAAATTGTCGATTCTGTTGATTCGAGCCCCGTTGTATAGGACCTCGTTGAAATAGTAATGCACGTAAGAAGATTCGTCTGTTCGATATAAGCCGGTACAGCGTCGTAAACACTGCCGCTCGAACACCCGAAACTTCTCCATCTGGGAAGGCGCAACGTTGAACCACACAGGACAACCATAAACGATCATCGGCCGTATGAGGGCCAGGGAACCGATGCTTTATCAGTGACTAGGCCGTTGCCTATTTAGCGGCTTCAAAAATGGCTAGTGCTTCAGAAGTGAAGATTGATGAGAATTCCCATAAAATTCCAGCTCTTAACAGAGTTCCGTCTTCTTGAGTTACTGCAAACGAAGTATTTAAAGTTGATTTAGACCCATCCGTGAAGACAGGAATCCAGTCTTCTTGTTTTAGATTTTCCATGATTTCGGCGAAAGTGGAATGATAGATTCTGTTGTATTAATGTTCCACGGTGGGAAGGTTGAGGTGGTGTTTCCTTTGACACGCTTAAATGGTAACCCCATTTGTTTTGCAGTTGACAAGGCTTTAGCAATTGTGGATGGAATACGCATATTTTTTTCAAGTTGGAGGTTAAGTTGATATCTTTATCAATGATGGAGTCCTTGGAGAATAGAAGCTTTGACAGTATTTTTAACAGGCTTTCTGATTGACGCTGTTCCAAAGTAGGAAGTCCAGCCTCTGCCATGATGTTGTCTATTCTTGTAGTCCGATAGGCGTTGATACTCCTTCTTGCGGATTGATGGTATGTTGATTTGAGAACATTTAGAATTGAGGTTGGGTATTTGCCATAAATAAAAAAAAACATAATCGATTTTACTTAAAACTAAAGCTTTAGTAATTTTACATAGTGTATTAATGTGAACATTTAATTTATTGTTGGATAAATAACTTATAATATTGCTTCTGGCAGCTAGATTCTTTTTAAGATTCATACAGTGTGGTTTCCAATCATACTTATTATTAAATCTTAATCCTAAAATATCTAATTTTTCTACGATTTCAATATTTACATTATTTATTGCTAGGTCAAGTTTAGGACATGATAATTTGCGACATATATGTAGAGTTTTACTTTTACAAAATCGTTGAGTTTGCACATGATGAAAATATCATCAGCGTAAACACAATGATCGAGAAGTTTATATTTTTCCATCATGACACTGATATCATTGGAAGCCATTAAGAAAAGCACAACTGATAATGGTGATCCTTGTGGGATACCATTATTCAGTGATTTGGCTGTGGAAAAAGAATTGTTTACCCTAACAGATATTTTGCGATTTGATAAAAATGATTTAATGAATGAGTATATTTTTGGACCAATGCCCCAATTTTTTAATTTGTTTAATATTAAGTGGATACCTGTGCGGTCGAAAGCCTTCTCAAAATCTAAAGAAAGTAGTGAAATGTGGTTTCGGGATGATAAAGCTTTTGATATGTAATGATCGATGTGTAGCAGAGCATCGGAACAGCCTCTCTTAGATTTAAAAGCAACTTGGTTGGTGCTTATTAATTTGTTGGTTTCTAAGAACCAAAAAAGGCGTTTAGCAATAATTTTTTCTAAGACCTTTGACATGCAAGGAATTAATGAAATGGGACGATACCCTTCTATAGAGTCTACAAACTTCTAAGTCGATCAAGTTATATTTTTGGTAAAGTCCTTTTTTTTCAAACAAAACAAACATTTTTCTCATTAGTTAAAACTTATTTTGTATTAATATTTTTAAAAACCATCAACCGAAAATTAGACAAGAACAATTTCTATACAAGTTTACCCTCTCCTAAAATAAAACTTGTAATAAGAACGAAATATGAATGTTAGGGAGAACAACCAACAATATTAGTGTCTCCTTTTAAGAATTCTTTTTAAATTGTTCGATATCACATTTAGTTGTTTTAAATCATTTCAAAAACGAATGAGTTACATTGGTGATTGTTCAAAAAAAGACAAGAAATTAAAAAAGAATAATTATACAAAATGAGATACTACTTATACTTAATTTTATATAAAGACATTTCATTTTAAATCAATTAAAAAATGAAGCTGGGATGCGAACCACTTTGATAACTTCCCATCCGTGAAGGTGTGTCTGTCGATTTTTTTTTAAATTTTAAAAAAATACATAATAATAACAACATTTTGTGTAAGATTTAGAATGTTTGAAGTCAATGACTTTCTTCTCTCTCAAGTATTAAGTCGAAACCCATTTTTATAGTAGTAGTAGTAGTAGTTGAAATGGTGGCCACGAGCAGTCTAGCTCGGTGACACAATTAGCGCTGAGTTTTGCCGTTTTGATACCATAAAATACTCGCTTGACCTATAAAGTTAAAAGAGGGATTATAAAGAAAAAATACGCCTCAAATCCACTTTGTTGCGTTTAGAAAGGAGATCAAATCTTTGATCTCCAGTTCTGAGAGCTCATTGAGGTCGTTGAAGAAGGACTTTCCCAATGTGTTCGCTCTCGTTTTGGCTAGGGCAGGACACTTGCATAAGAAGTGAAGAACAGTTTCTTTTTCTCGCTGGTCCTTACAACTACGACAGAAAGTATTGTGGGGGATGCCCAGCTTAGATGCGTGTTCTCCAACAGGCCAGTGTCCGGTGCATGTAGCAACGACCCTGGCTATGTCTTGCCTGGGTCTGCAAATAAGATTACTAGTACGGGATTTGTTGTAGGTGGGCCATATCCTTCTAGATATGATACAGTTGGTTAGGCTGTTCCACCTGTGGTTTGATTCAGCGAGGAAAATTAAGAAGATCTTGCCCTTCATAGCACCAAGAGGAATGTTGACTCTTTCCGCGAGTGAGCTATGAAGGGCTGATCCTTGCCTAGCCAGCTCGTCAGCTCGTTCATTGCCCTCAAAGCCTCTATGACCCGGAATCCAGATGAGAGTGACCCTGAGTCCAATGTTCATGCCCGCTAGCTCACTTCGGCATTGTTGAACCAATTTGGAGGATGAAGTGGACGAGCCAATCGCTCGAATAGCCGCCTGACTGTCCGAAAAAATAGCTGTATTGCGGTTAAGATTTGGATCTAGTTTAAGTAACTTGCATGCTTCCTTGATCGCGAGTAGTTCAGCTTGAAAAACACTAGCAAAGTCGGGAAGTCGCAAAGACCTGGAGACATTTAAAGACTCGGAGAAAATTCCTGCACCGACCCCAGACTCCATCTTCGAGCCGTCAGTGAAAATAGTTGTGTCGAAGCCTCTCGTCACTAAGTCATCATCCCATTCATTTCGAGATGGGATGATAACTTTAAAATCCGCACAAAGGTCCACAGTAGGGGTGCAGTAGTCGGTTTCTGTCGAAAAGATGTCCGCTGGGATGAGATTAGTAATATTACTATGACCATAGGGCCTAGAATACCAACTATTCGATTCCCTAAGTCTCAACGCGCTGCAAGATACTAAGTATTTGAAATGCAGGTCTATTGGTAAGAGGTAGAGAAAAACGTTTAGGGCGTCCGATGGACATGAGCGCAAAGCTCCAGTGGAGCCAACACTAGCTGCTCTCTGAACCTTTTTTAATTTAGTTATATTGTAGGCTTTGCTAAGCGCGGGCCACCAACCAATCGAACCATAGGACAAGATTGGACGGACCACGGCTGTATACGTCCACAAGATTATCTTCGATTGCAAACCCCACTTTTTGCCAAAGGTTTTACTGCAGGCATAGAAAGCTATGCTGGCTTTCTTGACCCTTTCTTCGATATTAAGTTTCCAGTTTAACTTTGGGTCAAGTATTACTCCCAAATATCTAGCGCTGGAAGACAAGGAAAGAGTTTCACCGTTGAGGCGGGGGAGGGTGAAGGGTGGTAGTTTTGTTTTCGTAGTAAAGAGCATCAGTTCAGTTTTGCTTTTATTGACACCCAGGCAACAGCTTGTAGCCCAGTTGCTTACTTTTAGCATGCCATCTCCGTAATCTCTAATCACGGAAGTGAACTTTCCTGATACCAGTATCACCAAATCATCTGCGTAAGCAACGGCCTTCACACCAAAACTTTCCAGTTTAATAAGAATTTTGTTCATGACCAGAAGCCAAAGAAGGGGGGACAGAACACCCCCCTGAGGTTTTCCCTTGTTTACGCACCTGGTCAAGTAAGTGTTACCTAAGGTAGCTTGAATTCTTCTATCACTGATCATGGATACAATCCAATTTCTGATGTAGTCCTCTACACCCTGATCAACTAGTGATTCTTGAATAGATTCTGTTAAGACGTTGTTAAAAGCTATGTATGTCTAAGAAGGTAGCGAGAGTAAATTCTTTGTAATGTATGGTTTTTTCAACTGTACGCACTACCTCAAGTAGGGCTGTCTCCGTAGACTTGCCCTTAAGATAAGCGTGTTGAGAACTCTCAAGAGGACATACATCTAAAATGCCTCTGATATGGTAATCAAGAATGCGCTCCATTGTCTTAAGCACGAAGGAAGTAAGGCTTATTGGTCTAAAATCCTTCGCGGATTCATGTCCTCGCCTGCCGACCTTCGGGATAAAAAACTACTCTAACATGTCTCCAAGACTCGGGAACATGATTTAGACAGAGACATCCTTTAAAGATCATCTCCAGCCAAGGAATCGCCAGAAATTGCGTTTTCTGAAGCATGATCGGCATTATACCGTCCAGGCCTGGAGACTTGTACGGGGAAAATGTGTTGATTGCCCAAGCAATATTTTCCTTATTTATCAAGGTATCGATGTGTTCTATATCCGCCGTCGATACGCCATTAGAATTAAGAGTTTGAGGGTTGTTATTCTCACAACCCGGAAAATGCGCCGCCAACAGCAGTTCTAGGGATTCTGCAGGAGAGGCTGCCCAGGAATCGCCAGACTTTTTAAGAAAGGAAGGACAACAATGGTCTTTCGATAGAATCTTACTAAGCCTGGCAGATTCTTTTATGTTTTCTATTTTGTGGCAGTAATACCTCCAGCTTTGCTGTTTAGAATTGACAATGGCTCGCTTATAAACTCTTAGACAGTCTTTGTACGGTTGTTAGAATTTGTGTTTGTGGCAAATATTAAAGATCACTCTAGTCTTTTTCCTGAGACTAGACAGTTCTTCATTCCACCACATAGGTAGTGATTTGCGACTGTATTTAATAGGGCACGAGACTTTGTAAGCCGTGTCAAAGGCTGCCTCGAAGGTCTTTACTTTAGACTCGAGATCGCTTACCGACTCTGGACACCGATTTGGTGTGTTACGCAGTTTCGTGTTAATTATTTGACTGAATTTCTTCCAATCAGTTTTTTTGGAATTTCTGTGAGGGGGAGGAATTTCAGACTCAAAATTTATATTGAAGAGTATCCACCTGTGATCAGAAAAAGAATTCACAAGTGAGACTCTCCAATTTTCCACCATAGAATGAAGATTGATATTTGATAGAGTAACATCAAGTACATCCTCCCAACCTTCGAAGTTATCCGAGCTCGGAAAAATGAAAGTTGGGGTGTTACCTTTATTGTATACATTTAAATTATTGTTAATAATGAAATCAAAAAGTGACTCACCTCGTTCATTAATTACCGTGCTGCCCCAGAGAGAATGCCGTGCGTTGGCGTCGCACCCAATCAGGAGGCCTATCTTTTGGTGTTTGGAAGCGGTTACCAGGGTCTCCAACTCTTCCGGGGGTGACTGCCGGTCGTGGCCACAGTAAGCCGATGCCAGAAGTAAGCCAGCATTTCTTCCTTCAGTTCTGACAACCGTCAGATCGGGGGGTGCTAAGGTTGGGACACAAAAAAGCTTATAAGTTTTTCTTAGCTAGAATGCAGGTTCTAGGCTTACCTTGGTCAATATTAGGGATTTTATATAAAAGGTCGTATTTGTGATCAAGAAGGCCTCGAACTCTAAGGCCATTCACCCAAGGTTCTTGTACAAACGCTACGTCCAAGTCTTCCTGACTTAGGAAGACCTTTAGATTATCTGAGGCACATTTCGAATGCTTCAGATTAATCTGTATAGAACGCAGCGCGTTTTTTAATTGCCTGAAGAAGGGCCTGCACCTTCAGGGCCCGGCGACTTGCCGGGGACTTCGGCAACAATGAAGTCATCGTCGGTCATGACTTTGCCATCATTGTTGTCGCAGTCTCCTCCCTGACTCTGCAGGACCTTAATCTTGGCATTTCTAATGCCGAACCTAAGCTTATATTCAGCCTTCTCAAGGGCCCCAAGCTTTCCTCGCTAATCCTCAAAAGATAGGACGCGCTGTTCTTCTGCGGCTCTTCAGCCTTGATAACTGTCCAGTCACGCATTGGAACCAACGGGTTTAGCCTCTGAAGACCACGGATCAGCTCCTGTCCACTTGGCTTGATGCTCATGAGGGGCAACCAAATGCGAGCCTTCGGCTGTCTGGGGATGTCCTTAGCTGGGATAAGCTTAAGTCTCAAGCCTTCCCAGTCATTGCTTATCTTAGCAATGCATTATCTAAGGAAACCCCTGGAAAACACGTCATCGCATTTGATTACCCTGTGTCCCCTGAGCACCTCGCCAGAGTCAAAACTAGGGTAGGGACCCTCTATTGCCGAGATTGTGTAAGAAAACACCATCTCCGAGAGCTTGGCCTCGACAGAACTTCACACAGCCAGCAGACCTCTGCTGTTTGTGGAGAGTTCATCCACAACCGATACTTGGAGGTCGTCTCTGACAACCTCACTGGAAGATGATGCCTTCTCATCTTTTTTAGAGTTTGGTTCATTTGGTTTTGGCTTTTTTGAGGGTTTTACGGTCTCTTCACGAGACCGGTTTCTTTTGTCGGCCTTCTTTTTTGTAGCCAAGAGACTCTTGTATTCATCAACAATCTTTTGGTACATGATCTTGTCCTCGCGATCCTTCTCCAGCACAATTCCAGCCTTCTCATTATCAGCAATCTTGCTAAGAATGAAATAGGCCTTCTTGAACTGGTTCTTGATGCGGACACCAGACGACTTTTTATTCTTTCCTTTAGCAGCATTGCTATGGCTGGCATTGATGGTAGTGGAATTTGGATTTATTTGTTGAGATCGAGGCACAGGAGTACTATGGCTGGTACTCGCTGCACTTCCAGTTTTTGCAGGTTGCCCCACAATGGTCTCCTGACTGGAGGCCAAAAGTTCATCCTCATAGTCGTTCGCCATGTCTAAATCGTACGAGTAGTACGGAAAGGGAAAGGTCAGCCCCGGCAGAGCCGATATACCGGGGTAAAGCAAGATGTAAGACGGACCCTGCCAAGGCATCCGAATGAGCTCGTTTGCGACTGGTTTACCCCCCAGCCTTCCATTTCTTCGGCACGGATTATGAAAATCGCTCACACCACCACTGAAAATTAGGGACCCCGTATCTATGGTCAAATTGCATTGCTGAGGGTTTAAACTATTGAAGAGCTTAGAAACGCCTCAACAATTCAACCTGACCTTAGCTGATCCCCTTCTTGACATCGCACAAGAAAACTGTGGTGATCATTACCGCCCGGCACCCACTAGGAGGGTTTGATACGAGGATTTTTGCCAGGCACCCATTTTTATAAGTTTTAAGTTGATTTAGTTGGTTTTCGTTTTTTGTAAAAAAAAGTTGTTATTTGGATTTTTCTAAAAAAAATAACTAAAAGTTAGCAACAGTATTTTGCATATGATAAGATAAGATTGATTCCAATATCAGTTCTTGTTCCAGATATTTTAAGCTGAAAACCAATTTGTACCAATTTGAGCAGCATTTTTTGAAAGTTTTTATTTCTTTTAAAAAAACACGAATTGGATTTTAAAAATGATCTTATGTAGACAACAATATTTTGTATAGAATGAAATAATTCTGAAGTCAATACCTTCATTTTTTCTAGAGATGTTCTATAAGATACAATTTGTTTGAAGCCAATATCTTTATTTGTTGTCAAGATATTCCAGTCGGACGTAAAGACACGCACACGCAGTTATCCCCCTAAATACCTTTGCTATATATTCTAGGGACAAATCGAACCGATTACAATAACTTCCGAGGGTAGGTTAAAAGAGAGCAAATATATGAGGATAAAAAGGTTTCGTCACGAAAGTAGCGATTTATGGCTTAGCTTATTTTAAACAGTAAATATTATTTAAAAGTTCGTGGAATGCAAATATGCTGCGTATAGAAATATCTTCTTTGAATATGTAGAGTTCTACTATACGCGTGAACTGTCCTGAATTCCTCCTAAACGGATATCAATGAATTTTGTTTGTATTCGTTTGGGTGGCGCCCTTTATAGTTTAGATTCAGAAATCAGCCCGGCAGATGGCGCTGTAGTCGGTATCATCTTTCGGTAATGCGATATTGTTCAAATCGATGGACACTGTTACCGATCCTAACGAATCAAACTATCCTGTTGAATGTTTGAATTCGCTGGATCTACCAGATTTACCACAACATATCTTGTGATTCAAATTTGATATCATTTTGTTTCGAAACTCAAATCCACCTAAGCTATGCAACGGTACAAGATTAGTCATACAAAAAATTATGGGCAATATTCTTGAGGCTACAATTTTGAACCGCAAATTTGAAGGTGAAGTTGCCCTCCTGCCACGAATCCCAATGATCCCTTCAAGCTTAACCATTCCATTCATTCAATTGTTTATTTCATTACCTGAAAAGCTTTTAGATACAAACCACCGTTTAGGCAGAATATGCGACAAATTAATATTTTCGACAAAAAACCTCAATAAGTTCTTATGCTCACGTGTTATTATTGGGAACTTTTTGTTGCTTGTTAATAACGATGTCCTCAGTGTCTATGAACTTGACAAATTGTATGTCTTTTTTGAATGAACTATTAGCTTGTGCACGCCAAGCATCTGTCTTGCTTTAGAGTTGTTATTTTTTTTAGATTATCTGCCTAAACATCAGCACTTCTTGTTAATCTGTTTTGAAGAAAACTAGTCTTAATTTTATATTTTTATGTTATGTTATGTGCTGTATGTTATTCTCAGGGCTGGACAAAGCATATGTGCAAGATGTGCAAATGCACAGGGCGCAGAATTCTGGGGGCGCATTACCAGGAGCAAGAAAATGTAATCTGATCTTGCAAACAAATATGTACTACTATTTGCCATTCTTTAACCACAAACATTCTTAAAATAATCTCAAAAAAACATCCATCACAACTGTCCTAAGTTATCTCTTGCGCATTAACTAACATCACTTTCATTGTTGCATTCAATGAAAATTTAACTCAAAATATCGCAGAACTAAAAATCCTACCTACCTCACTTCCAAATATTTCACTCTGTTCGTACAAGAGAAAAAAAGAAAAAATCTCAACACAAAAAAGTTCCATGCAAGAGAAAAAAAGGAAAAATCTCAACACAAAAAATTTCCATGCCATCTCATATGTGCAAGATATATTTTATGCACACCGAGTCCCAAAATTAACATAGAGAGTATGACAAAGCAAAATACTTATTCATATTGAATCGTATGGGCTAGTACGTGCAGGTTTTGTATCACGCACGTACCTGAATGTGAGTTCTCATCTACAAAAAAAAAAAACAACGACAAAAATATATGGAGTGTCTTTGATTAGTATTTGTAGTAGAAAGTAGCACAGCAACCTACCTGCTCTCTTCTTTCGGAGACATTTTTTTGTTGTTTTCTTTGTAGATGAGAACTCACATTCAGGAACGTGCGTGATACAAAACCTGCACGTACTAGCCCATACGATTCAATATGAATAAGTATTTTGCTTTGTCATACTCTCTATGTTAATTTTGGGACTCGGTGTGCATAAAATATATCTTGCACATATGAGATGGCATGGAACTTTTTTGTATTGAGATTTTTTCTCTTGCATGAAACTTTTTTGTGTTGAGATTTTTTTCTTTTTTCTCTTGTACGAACAGCGTGAAATATTTGGAAATGAGGTAGGTAGGTGTCTTTGCTACAAATGGTCAATTGATGTGCAAGTTTTCTTTTTTGCACACTGAGTATTAAAACTAACATGGGTCATATGGGTCAGAGCGTGCAGGTTTTCTTATTGCACACTGTGTAAGAGTTAAGTGCCTGATTACAGATGAAATTTTTAATAGAATGGAAAAGGAGCATAGAGCTTAAAAATTAAAGAGGGATGATTCTATGTGGAGTCGAATTGTTCTTGCGCAGGGAGTTTTTTTTTTTTTTTTTTGTGAAAGTTAATGACTGTTGTAACGGCTACTTTTAATGTATATCTAGTCTGGTGCAGAATGCAGATTGTTGCAATTGTTTTTTCGCTTTGTTGTTAATTAATATTAAATACATAGCTATCAGTTTTTAATAGAAGTGACGTATTTTGTGACAAGACCGTAATGTGACTGACTCAGTTGATTTTAGACAAGCTTGAATTACATGAAATTTTAATATCTTACTGTCAAAGCCAAAGTTATGATAATGGTTCGAATAGGCTTCGTCTTGTTGAGTGGACGTAATTTTATAAAACTAAGAGACTGTGTCTAAGAAACAACTAATGTGCTTTACAAAAATAAACTAAATTAATATAAAATAAAAACTGTGTAGCCTGACCAATTCTAAGTCGGCAAATTAATAACAAGCTATTGAAATAACTATGTATAGTATAGGTACATAGAATTAAGAATCATAAGTGTAAAAAAAAAATCTCAATAAAGTACATCCATACATACATACATAATGGTTCGAATATAAAAGGAAAAGAAGCGAGTGTTCAGAATCGAATTCGAACCCTGGAACCAAGAGCATTTTTAGTTTCATGTTGCCCGCATTCCTTAAATTTATTGGTTAATGATGCTGCTCGGTGCTTATTTTATGCAGTTAAATTTTTCGATACAATTCAATGTTTGTATAACTTTTTTTATAGTTCCACAACGAGGTTGGATATTTATAAGAAAAAAATTCCAAGTCATACTTTGAAACCCCCTTCTGAGACAAGATGAGAGAGCAGGTTAGATGCATTGAGGCCTTTAAAAACAAATTAAGAAGAAATATATGAAGCCCTTTTAGAATTAAGAAATCTAGAGGCAAAAAACATTGCAGAATCCTTAGGAAATAAAACTTTTGATTTTACATTTATTTGCTGCCTGCTAATTTGGTTTGATATTTTAGAAAATATAAATTAAACTAGTAAATATTTGCAAAGTCCGTCCGTTAATGTGTCAACTGGCATAACGGTTTTAGAAAATACAAAAAACAGTTTGATTTTCATGCGTTCCGATGAAAAATTTAATGAGTAGGTATTTTCAATTAACCGAGCGTATTGCTAGTTCCCTAGAAATACCAAATATGTTTCCTGTAGCTTCATCATTGCGATCTCAACGGAGAAAAATACTTTATACTGATGAATGTCCTGAAACTATATTAGACCCGAAACAAATATTTAAGATTTAAAGTTGATTTTTTTTTAAATACTTGAAAGGTTTGATACGTATAGTATCAATTTTTCATTTTTAAGTAACATAAGCGAATGTTTAAAAAATAAAAATGTACGTGCTTTATGCCTTAATTTGCAGAATGTTTTAACATAAAGTAATTTTAAAGATTTAGATGGAGAAGAATTGTTTCAAGAGTTAACCGTAATATCCCAGCTTGTTACACCACAAAGCTCAAGTTTAGATGTGTTAAATTTTATTTTTAGTTCAAACCTTGAAGATTTTGCCCCGAATTTAGTAATTGCTCTCCAAATTCTTAATACAATTCCGGTCACGAGTCACGGTAGCTTCAGGAGAACGTAGTTTTTCTAAACTTAAAATTATTGAAAATTATCTTAGGACAACCATGACTCAAGAGAGATTGGTAGGTTTATCTATAATGTCCATTGAAAAGAAATTATTAAATTCTTTAGACTTTCATGATCTCATTTCTGAATTTGCAAAATGTAAGGCCAGAAAAGTAAGTTTCCAAGTTTAAAAGTTTCCCCTCTGCTCATTTCTTCGCTGCGTTTTAGTTTAATGGTTTAGGCCTCCTGGGGATACCTCAATAAAAAAAACGCATTGAAAGTCTACCTCCTGGGTAATCTGGGAAAGGCTTATGCTTAGGTATCAGTTTATGTGTAAAAAAAAATATAAAAAAGGGGCGCTTTCTACAAATCTTGCACAGGGCGCAAGTTTGGCTGGTGCCGGCGCTGGTTATTCTTCGTTTAATGTATCATTATTGTATGTGAATGTATTTCTACATCAATATAAAATTGATCGCATATCCTAATTTTGTAATACTTGAAGTTTTTGAATCACATCATTTGACCCTAATAAAAGTATAGATTAAAATTCTCAAAATGGGGTTTTAAAATTGTATTATATATTTTAACTGTCATTGTAATACGTTATTTGTTTTTAATTCTACGAAAGAAAATAATTGTATAGTATATCTTTTTAAAGTGTAGTTTCAAGGTCTAATTACTTCGTATTGTAGTCCCTGAACCGCACCTAATTTTTAAATATAATTATGACTTGATTTTTACAGCGTTTAATTTCAATTTATAAATAATCATATTTTCTACCACAATATCGTCAGTTTCTTCGTTTTTAATAACTCGAAACTTATTACATTTCCCTAAATACGGATAAACTAACGAATATCAGGGTCTTATTTTCCCTAAAAAAAAACAAACAAGAAGCGTAAATCCGACCCGTCAACCTCCACGTGGTACGTTTTGGATAATTTTAATGCCAGCGGAGTTTTTGTTTAAAATTTGTTGGAGTCATCAAACAAAATTCCAAAATTTTTCAAAAAAAAAAAACGTCACCTGATGTTTGTGAAAAAGTTATTCCAGATTTTAAAACCTTGCCTTCATTTTCTTGTGCAAAGCGGTTGCTGAGATACTTTAAAGACAAAAAGATTTTTAATGCAAGGATCGATTTCTCTGCGATTTCGTATTGAACTTTAATTGTGGTTAAGTTGGAACATTTTTGTCCAAGTTCGAAGACCAAAAAAAAAAAAGAACTAAAATTTCTAAAATCATTTTTGTTCGGTATTCATTAGTATTGAGTAAAACACGTTGCTTGAAAAATTGTTTCATCATAAAATCCCAAAGATAGGAACTTCGATTTTTAAAACCCTTTTTTAAAATACAGCCTAGAAAAAACTCAAAGCATTTAGAATTATTGTATGAGTTTTTCTTCTCTGATTTAAAAAGTAATAGAACGTGTGCACAGATCATGAATTTAAATTTTGTTAACGCCACCGTTTTTCAATTTATAATAAAATATTTTTTAAATGTTTAATATCAAATACAATTTTCAGAAAACCTTAGTTAATCACTTCGTCAGAACATCCAACGGAGGAAAATGATAATACATACATTATAAGAAGCAGAAGGAATACAGAAATCCAGCACACTGCCCGATAACAATATTACAGCAAACGGCGTGGGCCAACGCGGCGAAGGGGACGGTAACGACGACATCGATACCCTTTACGAAAATATTAGTCTACAGCTAGGTATTGATCTTCGCGACGATATTGTTCAAGAAGAAATCAATACTATAGTGGAATTAGTATTGCAATTAGCTGCCCGTCCCCTTACCGCAACATCATCAGCTGAAACTACAAACAATACAACAACTACAACAGCAGCAGCAATAGTAGCACCGGACACAGTAGCATCAGCTACATCATATATAACAACAGTATTAACAGAAGCAATGGACTCTAATAATGTTGAAAATTTTGCTATGACAACTTCGGCTTCTGCTACTGAAATAACAGAACCAACAGTTGTTACATCAACAACAATCAGGATTCCAAATAGGCAGGTTGAATTAGCCGCTGACGGGTGTGAAGAAGAAGCTATGGATACTCAAGAAGCTGATAATACAATGCTGATCCCACCACTTACTGAGCCACCAACACCCCCTGAAACACCACCAGATAGTCCAGAACCAGCAGATGATAATCTGGAGCAGCATCGTGAGGAGCAGTCAGATGTTCTCGAGCCACTGGCATTCCTGGAAAAGCCACAAGTTGAAGAAGACACCGAAACACGTCAAATTGCTGATGTTGATGATGATGCGAATATGCAACCGGCATCACCAATAGTTGTTAATTCAATTATATCAAATGAACTATTAGCGAGCATGGATATAACTACTTCACCGCTGAAGGGTGACGAAGAAGACCCTGTTACCGACGTTGTGGAAGAGCAGCGGCAAGATGATGCCGAACAGCCAACGTCCATGACAGGACCAAAGTTGGAAGATGAAGTTCGCTCTGAAGCCACTTTTTCATACGTCGTACGTAACATTTCTAAATTAAAAGAAACCGAATTATCACCCCCGACTTACGTACGTAATTTACCCTGGCGAATTATGGTCATGGTTCGCAATGCGCGCAATCAACCCGAAACTAAGTCGTTAGGATTCTTTTTGCAGTGCAATGGTGAGAGTGATTCGACAACATGGTCATGTAATGCTTCGGCAGAATTGCGTTTGAAATCCTTTAAGGCCGGACAAGAGGCATTTGTACAGAAAATCAAGCATCTCTTCTACAGCAAGGAAAACGATTGGGGATTTTCAATTTTCATAGTTTGGAATGATATATTCAATCCGGAAAAGGGTTATGTTCAAAATGATTGTATTGTATTAGAGGTTCATGTTATGGCGGAAGCTCCACACGGGGTATTTTGGGATTCAAAAAAACATACTGGTTATGTAGGGCTTAAAAATCAGGGAGCAACTTGCTATATGAATTCATTGCTTCAAACACTCTATTTTACATGTCAGTTAAGAAAGTCTGTATACAAAATGCCGACTGAGGCAGATGACAGTTCGAAAAGTGTAGGTCTAGCATTGCAAAGAGTTTTTCATGATTTACAATTTGCCGATAAACCAGTTGGCACTAAAAAATTGACTAAGAGTTTTGGATGGGAGACGTTGGATTCATTCATGCAGCATGACGTTCAAGAATTTTTGCGTGTGTTGCTGGACAAACTGGAATCTAAGATGAAGGGCACCTGCGTTGAGGGAACAGTGCCTCATCTATTCGAAGGTAAAATGTCTTCGTACATCAAGTGTAAGAATGTAGATTGCAATAGCACCCGGTGTGAGACTTTTTATGACATTCAACTCAACATAAAGAACAAGAAAAACATTTATGAATCGTTCCATGACTATATCGATCCAGAGACTCTGGAAGGCGATAATAAATACGACGCTGGTATTCATGGCTTACAGGAAGCTGAAAAAGGTGTAATTTTCACCTCATTCCCACCGGTTTTGCATTTGCATTTAATGCGATTCCAATATGATCCATTTACTGATAATTCTGTTAAATTCAATGACCGCTTTGAGTTTTACGATGAGATAAATTTAGACAGCTATTTGGCAGAAAAGGAGTCCACTCCAGCTACATACAAATTGCATGCAGTCCTAGTCCATTCGGGTGATAATCATGGCGGTCATTATGTTGTCTATATAAATACCAATGCCGAAGGCAAATGGTGCAAGTTTGACGATGACGTCGTCTCAAGTTGCACCAAAATCGAAGCTATCGAACAGAATTATGGTGGGGCTGAAGATGAAATTGCCAATGCAAAGAATTGCAGCAATGCCTACATGTTGGTGTACATTCGCGTGTCTGAATTGCCACGCGTTCTTGAAGAGATTACAGGGAATGATATTCCTTCTGATTTGGTGGAACGTTTAAATGAGGAAAAGCGTATGGAACAAGTTCGTCGTAAGGATCGTGCCGAAGCTGGATTGCTTGTAGCAATCCATGTTATTCTCGAGGAATACTTTGAAGGTAATCAGGGTACTGAGATTTTCGATTTAGAAAAAGTTACCGTCAGAGCTTTTAAGCTGAAGAAAACCCAAACTGTAGCTGATTTGGTTCAAACTCTTCTACAGGCATTCAGTGTCCAGGAAAATCGTATTCGAATTTGGCCATTGGCTCAGCGATCCCAGGTTCAGAGATTTACCTATTTTAGCATTGCTGAAGAATACAATAGGCCACTCAGCAGTGTCATAGAGCTGCAAGGACCTTGGGTTATTTTTCTTGAGTTGGCTAGTCCATTGCATATTGGGCCATTGCCGGCATTTGAACGGAAACGTGACATCTTGCTATTTTTCAAATATTACGATCCAACTAATAAACGTTTGCATTATCTTAACTGTGGACAGTATGCTTTGTCATTCAGAGTGAGTGATTTAGTTCCGCAGGTTAATTTACTTCTTGGATTCGATCCAACCACCGAATTGACTGTCTATGAAGAATGTGGACCGAATCCAATGCAACGTTTGTCAAATCAAGCCGAAACTCTTGACAGGGCTCTTAATTTATCCAATCATGATAGTTTGCATGGAAATATATTGATATTCGAAAAGAAACATGTCGATGAAAAACTAGAGCTGCCTACGGTTGAGGATTATTTTCGAGACTTACAGTCACGCATTGAATTGACTTTTTGTGACAAAAGCAATCCCAATGATCCAGGGTGAGTTTTTACTTTATTTTGTAATGCTTCGGTTTTCATTAATGACATTGTTTTATTTTAGATTTCTTTTGGAACTCTCAAATCGCAATACTTATGACCAAATGGCTCAAGCTGTGGCACTCCGTATAAACACCGACCCTAACAGAATTCAATTTTTTAAATGCATTCCGTAGGTTCTTTTCTTTCTTGTTCCCTTTCTATTTAAAACATAATACAATGAATTCATGTTAATGTATTTTACTTTTTAAAGAAACTACAAAGACACTCCAGGGAATGCATTACGTTGCTTGTATGATTGTACTATTAAGGATCTTTTATGCTTTACCAAGCCCAGAACACCAAAAAAACTCTTTTATCAAAGACTGTCAATGAATATTCATGAATTGGAAAACAAGAGACAATTTAAATGTCAATGGGTAAGCTACAAAGAGTTGTTACGTATTTTTAGTATTTACCTTTTTCTTACGTACAAATGAGATCTATGAATTAAAAGTATTAACTAGCATTTTATTAATATTTTGATGTCAATTTAAAAAAAATGTACACTAAAACTGGACAGCAAAAGTTTTACCTGTGAAACCGATCAGTTAGATCTTTGTATATAAAAACCATAGTACTGGAATACTGGTGGAAGTCGAATAGGGCGGCATTTAGATATTTTTTGTGGAACGTCTAGTAGAGAAACTTGTGGAGAAATTCATTTTAAACCGCGAGACTTAAAAATGTTATAATTCGAAACAGACGAAAATAGGGAAAGACTATAGTGAATTAACGAGAGTCTAAGTGAATAAGAAAAGCACATTTGTTTCAACGCATACTCATATAATATTTACGTACCTACAATATTAAGGAGGTATGAATAAAAATGGCTTTTTGCTTTGTTATTGTAATTTGGTTTGGTTACAATTTTGGTTACATACGCAAAACGGTAGTCTTCCTATAAAAAGATGATAAGAAAAAAGCAGGTGAATTGCGATTTCGTGTAGGAATTTTGTATTGTTGGATGAGATTTTATTTTTTGGATCATTTGAGGATTGTATTAGGGAATTATAATTTGAACTATTATATGCTAGTAAATATGTAGGTATTTCATTCTTGTACAATAATATGTAGCTAGCTAAATAAATTTATACAAAAAAAATCACCTACCTTCCTAACATTTTTTTTTTCAAAGTGAGCATAAAGAAGTTTAAATTTTCAAAGTCATAGAAAGATGATTTTTTTTTAATAAATAAATTTGTTGATTAATACCTAATGCAATAAAAAGGCTGTAGTACCCGTAGCGTGATGGTTTGTGCGTTGGACTGTCAGTCAGCAGGTGTCGATGGTATATCCAACGTTGTACTAAGACATTTACCGATGGAGGCAATTGACATTTACACCACACTCTTCAATAATGCACTGAATAATGCATATTATCCAGTGCATTGGAAGACCGCTGTGGTTCATCCTCTCCCGAAAAAGGGAAAGGACAACTCCAACCCGTCAAATCTTCGGTCGATAAGTCTTCTTCCGAGCATCAGCAAAGTTTTCGAAAAAATCATTAATAGGGCTCTGACTAAGTGGGCTGCGGACAACAAAATAATTCCGGATAAACAGTTCGGGTTCAAGGCGGGTCATGACACAATTCATGCTGCGTCTAAACTCGTTTCTGATATCCAATGGAATAAAACAAAACAACAATGCACAGGTGCTGTTCTGGTTGATTTGGAAAAGGCCTTGGACACCGTATGGTTAGAGGGTCTTTACCTAAAACTGAGCAGGCTTGGCATAAGCAAGCCATTGTTGTATATACTTTATGATATGCTTAACGGTAGAAAGTTTGTTGTCAAAAGTGGCAATGTAACTTCTACCACAACATTCTTAATTAAAAATGGTCTTCAACAGGGAGCGGTGAATTCGCCGATTCTCTTCAGCATTTACACCAGCGATCTGATAGGTAGTCTTACAAAGGCAATTGCGTACGCCGACGATCTTATTGCGTACAGAACGGCCCGAAAGGTTGAGGTTATTAGAATTCTCTTGCAGCGTGATTTCGACAAGATTCAGCGATATTGCGACGACTGGAAACTGAAAATAAATGTCCATAAGTCGGAGACAATTCTGTTCCGGACTCCGTTGGCTAGGGCCACGAGGGATACGTGCAAGAATTGGCGCAAGATGGTTATCGTTGATCTTCACGGGCAGCCATTAGTGAGCAAAAGTGTAGTGAAGTACCTCGGTATCTGGTTAGATCAGTATTTATATTTCGACAGACATATAAATGCTGCTCTGACCAGGGCCAGAGGAGCCTTCGCTCTGACGAAACGGCTGTTTTACAGCAGTCGGCTTGACCCCAGAGTGAAGGTAATTTGCTACATGGCCCTCATACGGCCGATGATCGTTAATGGTTGTCCTGTGTGGTTCAACGTTGCCCCTTCCCAGATGGAGAAGTTTCGGGTGTTCGAGCGGCAGTGTTTACGACGCTGTACCGGCTTATATCGAACAGCCGAATCTTCTTACGTGCATTACTATTCCAACGAGGTCCTATACAACGGGGCTCGAATCAACAGAATTGACAATTTCGTGGTAAAACTCGTTCGAGGTCACATTGCAAGAGCTATGTCTTCGACCAACAATTTAATTTTCGGGGCGTTCTATCCGAACGACGAGTATTTTGAAAGTGCACGCTTGAGCGGCTTCATTCCACCAGAGGCATTCCTCTTTTTAGATAGATGCGGTCTGATACAGGATAGATTGGCAGTTCCGTTAATCTACTACGTCAGACGACGAACCGTGGATAGGCGACTCCTGTACAATCGGGACGTCATGGCACAAGGCGGAGCAGAGCTCCTTCGGTTCAGTAGGGCTGTGTCCGAAAGGGACCGAACTGATAGGGTGAAGCAGGAGAGCCAGTTTTGGTGGCTTCAATCGGCACTTGATAGTGAGTAGTCGGGATGGGGTTTTAAGCCTTGGCCGGCTTACATACTTGTTTTATAGTTTTAGGGTTTAGTTTAAATTAGATTAGGCATGGTGGCACAAAAAAAAAACATACAAAAAAATACAAAAAATACAAAAAAGGAAAAATACAAAAAAATACAAAAAAAATTAAAAAAAACATGGAATAATCAAAAAAAAAAATAAAAAAAAAAAAGACAAAATATGAAAAACAAAAAAACGTTAGATAGTTAGATTTGCTGCTGTGGTTGTTCTAGTTTTAAGTAGTTTATAGGTAGAATAGGTAGTTTTAGTTAGCTTTAAGTTTTATATTAAGGACCTTATTTTAAGTAGTTTTTAAGTAAAATAAAAAAGGATATTGACATTAGTTTTTTCTAAATTTTCTAATGAAGACAAAAATAAATAAAATGAATTGAAGTTAAATAGATCTTAGGGCCGAAAGGCATTAGCATTAAGTATTATTGTTTAACTTAGAGTGTCCGTATGGGACCAGTAAGTTAGTTGTAAGTTATGGATAATTAGGCTAGTTTTATGAATTTTTGTCTAGCTTTAAGATAGTCTTAAGAATGAATTAATAAAAATGAATTTGGAAAAAAAAAAGTGCGTTGGACTGTCATGCAAGGGGTCTTGGGTTCAATCCCTGCCTGTGCCATCTAACTTTTTTCACGGGTACTGCCTCTTGCGAGGAATTGATAAATCCAAATATTTTAATGGATGTTTAATTTTGTACACATTTAAAAAGATAATAAACCTACCTCTTACTGTATTATTCAAGGAAATTTTAACTTATACGTTTTTTATGATAGTGAATTTTTTAAATGGGATGAAGAACTCTTATTTTTTTTGTTTTAAAAATTTAACACAAATCTTTGATTTTATAAAGTAGGTAGTTATAACTTCCGGTCAAAAAAGTGTTTGAAGGACAAATTTTGAGACATACTTTTACTTGTAAGTTCTTACGATAAATGTTGGTTTTTATTATAAGAAGGGCCTACCTATCTACAATCTTGAATTATCAAGGATATAAGCAAATGCTTACTTTTACTTAAGTATTCCTCTGGTCCATTTTTAAACTTTATTTGATTTTTTTTTTTAGAAAAATATTAGACTTTGTAATTGTATAAATTTGATGCCTTTGTCTCAGTCTCAAGGTATTTAAATCCTAGCAAATACAATTTTTTTCTGCCAAAGCAAATTTTTTAAATGTGGGGTAATTTTCTATAAATTTGAAATAAACATAAAGTTTTACTACCATTTCAAAATATACGTACTAATCTTATATATAAAAATGAATCGCAAAATGTGTTGGTAAGCGCATAACTCAACAACGCCTGGACCAATTTGGCCAATTCTTTTTTTAAAATGTTCGTTGAAGCTCAAGGATGGTTTTTACGGCGAGAAAAATTCCAATAATTGCCGGAAAACCATAAAAACAGCCCTTTTCTTTTTCCCATACAAATGTTTTCTAACTAAAACGTAGTCGGCTTAAAGAATTTGACTTCAAGTCATATCAAATTAAAAAAAAAAAGAAAAAAGTGTAGATGTCGATTTGCTGTTGTTTTTCTTGGATTTTCTTTTACCTTATCTACTGAGTTTGCTTTTGTCAACTGATAAACGGCTGAAACAAATCCATATATCGTGTTTTGTGCAGAGTGTTAGTGTCAATATTTGTTTAGTTAGTGTTTAGTGACAAAATAATTTATATTTGATATGCCTCCTATAAGACGAAGCAATTTAGGTAGAAGAACCCGAACTGCTACAAAACAAGCTAATTACCAAATTAATCGTACTGCACAAGAACGTGAAGACCAAATTGAACGTGAAAGAATTCGGATATCACAAACGCGTGAAGTGCGAGCGCGGCATTCAACTAATGATCGCTCAAGTTTGAATCGAGCTGCTTTCAGTTACGATGTGTCAATTGACTACAGAAACTACCAATGTGTTGTTATTGGTTCTATAAACTCGGTTTGCTCATACTGTAAGACATTGAAATA
The DNA here is from genome assembly GCA_920104205.1 of Eupeodes latifasciatus. Lineage (NCBI taxonomy): Eukaryota > Metazoa > Arthropoda > Insecta > Diptera > Syrphidae > Eupeodes > Eupeodes latifasciatus. Next base: position 18,304,154 of record OV049927.1, on the reverse strand, counting down.
CAAAAACGAAGCTAATGGATTGTATTGCGCAAATGGTAAACTGAAATTGATACCATTGGATCCACCACCAGAGCCATTGTACTCATTGGTTTCAGGAATAGGAACAGATTCCATACACTTTTTGACACTTATCCAACACTATAACAATTGCTTTCAAATGACTTCATTTGGGGCAACAAATGTAGTTCGGGAAAACTTCATGCCAACTTTCAATGTATTATAGCAGTTATTCATAATTATTTTAGCGAACAAAATTTTATATCACCTAATTTAAGATGTTTATTGATAGATATTAGTTACAACTAAATATATAATTTTTAAGATCAAATATTATTTAAGTTTGATCACTGACAATCCATAAATTTATACCCCATTGCTTATTTATTTTATTTTATAGTGTTTGGTACAAAAATAATGTTTTTTTTTAATTAACAGATACAAGGGCAAATATATCACAGAGCAGGTTCACTGTTATCAGTGTCAGATAGCGACAGCAAATTCCTGCAAATTTATTCACCACAAGAAATTGATCTGCGTTGTGCAAATAACAATTTAGTAAAGAGGTCTATTGTAGAACAATTACAAACTTTATTTCATGAACACAATCAATTGATTATATTGTTCAAAACTGCACTGGATCTGATGCCATCTGATAATCAGAAAATTGTAATCAGAGCTGTCAAATCACCTGCAAATGTACCAACTATTGATGAAGTTGTTATCGTTGTAGTTGGAGAAAACTTGGAATCCCGTGATATTGTTTTACATCGTCGAAATGATCAATTACAACGTATAAAGCAATTAAAAGAAGAACTTATTTAGAAGGTGTTTCCAAATGTTTCTCAAAATTACAGAAACCATGATTAGTTGAGCGAACGAGCTATACTGGCTGCAAAAAACATTAATGTAAATGAATTGAATTTCAAAATTCAAGAACAAATTACAGGCGAATCGAGGATATACATATTTGTAAATTAGTTGATTCGGCTACTAACCAAGATGATGTAGTCAATTGTCCACCGGAATTTTTAAACTCGCTGGATTTGCCAGGATTGCCACCTTACAATCTAAAATTAAAGGTTGGATCAATAGTTATAGTGTTGCGAAATATCAACCAACCGCGTCTTTGCAACGGTACACGGTTAGCGATAAGATATAGCGAAGCAACTATACTCAAAGGAAAGTATAAAGGAGAAGATGTTCTTATACCGCGCATCCCAATGATTCCGACTGATGTGCCATTTAAGTTTAAACGACTACAGTTTCCAGTGCGGCTTGATTTTGCTATGACCATAAACAAGTCCCAGGGACAATCATTAAGTGTTTGTGGTATTAATCTAGAAAACCCATGTTTCTCACATGGTCAATTGTTGTATGTTGCCTGTTCCCGTGTTGGAAAACCATCAGATTTGTTTGTCTATGCTCCAAGTAACGGAACAAAAAACATCGTATATCACAAAGCACTAAAATTTCTGTTAATAATTATGATTCACATGATTAACAATAAAGCGATTACTTACTTTTAAATCGTTATATATGTTTCGTTTAATTATTTTGTATTCACAATGCGCTATCACCAGGGTGACGGTTCTGTTCACAAAAATGTTTAGCCACGAGTATAAAATACTTAGGAACAATAACTGCCACTTTACAAATCTTTATGACAGGACAAAGTCTGTCGGGTCCGCTATAATAAAATAAAACTCCAAGAGAATTTTGCGAAAAAAAAACAAACATTTAATGATGCTGGAGAAAAACTGAGGCAAGTGATATAGAATATGTAGACCATTAAGCAAATAGGAGAGTACGATAGCTTGGCCGCAAAGATTTGGTCAAAAGCATTCACTTTTGACTCCCGAAATGGGGGTTTATGTCTTTTCGTGCAGGAGGTAGAGAAAATGTTAGAAGAAATGAGTTAAATTGAAAAAATTCGTAATTGTCTATTTAAAAATCGTTAGAGTAGTTTATTTTTTATATATACTACCTTTGTAAAGGGTGTCCAAAATTAACGCAAGATTTGAATTTGCCGCCATTTGTGCAGTGAAGTGTTGGCAACCCCGAAAAAAAAGCAATTTGACAGCTAACAGTATAGGGTTATTAAAAATGGAGCGTTACACGAGAGAACAACGTGTCTTCATTATTAAAGAATATTTCAAAAATAGTGAAAGCTGCAGTTCGAAAATTTCATACAAAATATGGTCGGAATAGTGTTTTAACTTCGTCAACTGTAAAGAGATTAATTGAAAAATTCATGGAGACTGGATCCGTCGGAGACGCCAAACACACTGGTCGTCCAAAAACAAGCCGTTTAAATGTGAATGTCGAAGCAGTGCGTGAGAGTGTTGCTGACAATCCAGGAACCTCAATTCGACGTCGTGGACAAGAATTGCAAATTTCAAGAACCTCTCTACAGCGTATACTCACCAAAGATCTGTGTCTTCATGCTTACAAAATTCAATTAACACAACAATTGAAGCCTAATGACGATGGACAGAGAAGAGAGTTCGTTGAATGGATTATTGAACATCAACAAATGGACCCTGATTTTTCGAGCAAAATCATCCTAAGCGATGAAGTACATTTTCATCTTGATAGCTTTGTCAATCGCCAAAATTGCCGCATTTGGGGTTCGGAGAACCCACATGTGATTGTCGAAAAACAAGTGCATCCACAACGCGTGACTGTATGGTGTGGATTTTGGGCTGGAGGCATAATTGGGCCATATTTTTTTGAAAATGATGCTGGTCAAGCAGTGATTGTTACTGGTGCTCGATATCGCGACATGATTACACAGTTCTTTCTGCCAAAATTGGATGATATTGATGTGTCCAATATGTGGTTTCAACAAGACGGTGCCACATGTCATACAGCCCGTGAAACAATTCAATTACTGCATGAGACATTTCCAGGTCGTGTACTCTCTCGTTTCGGTGATCAAAATTGGCCTCCTAGATCGTGTGATTTAACACCATTAGACTTCTTTTTATGGGGTTATTTGAAATCACAAGTCTATGTCAACAAGCCCACAACCACCCGTGCATTAAAGGAGGAGATTCAACGCTGCATCAACGAAATTCAGCCACATTTATGCAGAATGGTCATGGAAAATTTCAACAAAAGAGTGCGCATGTGCATGCAAAGCCGTGGAGGCCATTTGTCCGATGTGTTATTCCATACATAACCCTATTCTATGTACTTTACGAGTCAATAAAAATATAACTATCAAAAGACTAAAAACGGCGTTTTCTATTTAATTCAAATCTTGCGTTAATTTTGGGCACCCTTTATATGAAAACCATAGTACTCTCATGGGCAGAAATTTTTTACGCAGGCGGATGCCGTCGTTGGCGGTAGAATCGAAATTGGAGACATTTCGGGGGAGCGAGAGAAAAATATTATTTCCATTCCCTTAAGCAGCCAGCAGAATAAGGAGCTCAGTTAATTTAGCAACCAAAAAGTCGACACAATTTCCTTCATTATATTTGAGTCTATCCTTGTATATGTTTTCATATACTAAGCTTCCATATGAAGGTCGATGAATTTGTTTTTGTAATTTCTTTATATCAATGCATTTTTATATGAAAAACGTCAATGGCTCAATATTGTGTCTAATAAGGGGATGAATGAAGTTTTTGTATGCTTACATCAGCTGTTCAGTATTTTGTACGGATTTTTGTTTTTATTTACATTCATAAGTCTGTTTCTCCTTGCGTACGATCTTTGTACATATATGAAAAATGGTTTATGTATACAAAGCTACGAAGGGATTTTTGTCGGTCAGATCTTTGTGATGAAGAAGAATATGAAGGTAGTTATACGTTTGGTTATAGTTACATATGTATATTTTGGCTGGTGGGTAGGTATTTTGCTTTTATTTGGCATTAAGTTTTTCTTCAATAGTTGAAGATTAGATTTGTTTGAGCTTTAAAGATTTTTTTTGGTAGATAGATACCAATTGGTAGGTGATTTTTTTTTCAGGTTGTATGTGGGTTTGATTTTAAATTCAAATTTTAAATATAAAAGGTATTGGTAGGTAGGCAGGTATTTCATAAAATACCATAGGGAATTCATGCTAGTATCAGGACACTGATAATATCCGTACACTTTGCACTTTGTTTGAGATTAGTTGATAGGTATGTAAGTACAGTATTTATAAATATGTATGTACATAGTTTTAAATACAAAGAAAAATGCATTCTTTATATTGGTCCAGATAATTTAAATAGTTTGATAATTGAAATTTGTGTCTTTTATTTATGTTCCAATCCTACTTTTATTGTATCCCTTATAATAAACAAGTGTTAACTATACACCTTAGCGGGCACATTACAGGACATACAAATGTAGTTTATATTTAGGTAGGTAGGTACCTATGTACCTATATACATACGTTGTTTGTTGTTGTAGGTACCTTTAATACAATTTTGTCAGCTCGTCTATTTTAAGATGTGTGACTTTTAGGAAAATCCAATTGAAAGTTTTTTTAACTTATTAACTATTAGCACAGATAAGAAACTATATAAACTTAACTTAGTTTCTTATCTGTGCTATTTGTTAAACAACCTAAACAACAATAATGCTGACTGGAGTTCATTCTGAATTGGATACAACGAACGAACGCGGTGGCGTTCGATCGTTGCATATTGACCCAGATAATTAATAATTTAATTATATTTATTCATTGTAAGCATTTATTTTATTTATCCATTGTAAGCATTTTATGCATTTAATTATAAGTATAAAAGAGGCATGGGCCCACAAATAAATATCATTTTAAAACATTTCTTTGGAGTAATTTGATCGACAGTTCACATACAGTTCAGGTTTCAAGTGCCTGCAATTGTATCATCGAATATTACCTTAATTTTGCATATATAACACAATAAACAATTCAAGTTCAAGCGCTTGCATTTGTTATCGATTCGTGTTCTGCATTATTAAGAATAATTCAATCATTTTTGGTGACCCCGACATTCAAAGAACATCAGCTTTACTATGGATAGTTTAGCCAGGAGCCAACGCATATCTGGAGAGGAGATACAATCAATCATCCGCAACTTCTCGAAAGATTCCTCCACCCGCAAAACAACTAGAGAATACTTCACGTCAAGACTCAATCGTCTAAACACCGTATGGGAAGAATTCGAAGCTACAGATGGCAGAATTCGCGACACACCAAACATATCGTTAGACCACGAGTACTTTACCTCTAAGTATTTCGAACAAATCAAGACATTATACGAAAAGTATAAGCAAATCTTGAGTGATTCACTGGCGCAGATAGAGGCCAGCAACAACACCAAACTCGATGTCGTGCCAAAGGGAACAGAAGACAACCAATCTCAACCCAATGATGCATTGACATCAACAAATAATCTTGCTCATAAAGAACAAGATAACAACTCAAACATTGAGACCCTGATGAGAAGACAAAAGGCACTCATGAATTCACTAGCCCGACTCATCAACGGAAAAGTGAAAGAAGAAGCACCCATCCAATGTCTGGAGGCTATAAACAGACTTTGGACTCAGATTGAGGAGATTCATCACTCCATTTGGGAAGCTGTTAATGATCCAGAATCTGAGGGTTACAACATGGAGTTGTACACCGAATTAGAGACATCAGTTCTCAAAAATCAAGCTTCTTTGAGCAAAACTTCATCAAGCGTTCAAAGAAGCGAGCCATCAAAACAGCTAGCTGATCGCCCGGCAATTCAGTTGCCTAAAATGTCGATACCCAAATTCGACGGCGATTATTTAAAATGGCAAACATTTTCCGACATCTTCACTAAGATGATACATGAACAACCATTACCACCCATCCAAAAAATGTGGTATTTGAAAACAAATGTGTCCGGTGATGCAGGGAGACTGATGCGCCATCTTGAACTGACCGAAGACAACTATAGTATTGCTTGGAACATTCTCCAGGATCGTTTTAGCAATAAAAGGGCGCAAACCTCAGCACTCATCCAGAGGATTCTCAATCTGCCGAACATTAATCCAGAAATGAAGGCCATCAGAGAATTTCATGACGCAATCCATGAATGTCTTGCAGCACTCAAAACTCTTGGCATTGAGACAGCATCCTGGGCCCCATTACTCACTCATCTCTTAATAAAGAAGTTAGATCGACAAAGCCACCTATTATATGAACAATCACTTCAAAACCCTCGAGAGCTTCAGACGATGGACGAATTTCTCAAATTTTTAAAAAACCGATTTGAGTCGTTAGAAGCTGTTGGCGCAAAAGAAAAGTCCAAGGCGGTGACAACAATAGCCACATCCAACACGGAAAATTGCAAGGTATGTGGGATAAAAGGCCACCCTATCTACTATTGTGAGAAATTCTTAAAAATGTCAGCTGCTGAAAGACTTAAGTGGACCCAAAGACGACATCTATGTGTAAATTGTTTCAAAGTTGATCATAATGCGAAATCATGCTCATCACGATGCTGCACTAAGTGCTCAGGTAAACACAATACCTTACTGCATTTAGAAAGGGCAGGTTCATCAAGTCCAAATCAAAGAAAATCCAATCCATCTACAACCATCGTAGCAGGTGCTACACCTACCAAATTGATGTCATCAGAAGTGGGAGGCTCATCACCGCTCACGGTTGCCAATATACAACAATTGAATAACAAGCAGGGTTACGTTCTGTTGGCCACCGCAAGGGTTCTAATCACAGCAAATGACGGACAAACATGTGAAGTTAGAGCTATCTTAGATTCCGGTTCTCAAATAAACCTCATTACTGAGAGGCTTATTAAACGCTTATCCTTATCACCAACACCATCATCTCTATGCATTGAGGGCATTGGCAGAAGAACACGAAACACAACACAGCGAATAAACATTCAACTTCACTCAACAATCGGCAATTTCGCATGCAGACTGGAAGCCTTCATACTTCCGAACATCGTATCTCCACAACCCACTCAAAATCTAGATACTTCTACCTGGTCTATACCAGAAAACATCAACTTGGCAGATCCCAACTTCCACCGATCCAGTAAGATTGAAGTCCTTTTGGGAGCAGAATTTTACCATCAGTTAATCCGCCCGAACAAATACAAATTGGCGACAAGATGCCAATTTTACAAAACACAGTATTTGGTTGGGTAGTAACCGGCAAAATTGAAGATACGACATACAACACTGCTACTTGTGGCATCTTGTGCGAAGAAAAATCAACCAACGAGCTTATTGAACGATTTTGGAGGCTTGATGACTTTGAAAACACACCAAGACAGATGACATCATTAGAAAAATACTGTGAATCACACTTTATTCAAAATGTGTCTAGATCGGAAACTGGGCACTTCATCGTTTGGTTACCATTTCGAGAAAATGGTGTAGCCCTAGGTGACTCAATGCAAACAGCGTTTAATCGTTTTATGTCACTAGAAAGACGACTAAACAAAAACCCTAAACTAAGAGAAGATTATGTCAAATTTATGGACGAATATGAATCTCTTGGACACATGGAAGAGATCAGACAAGACAGCATTCAAGGACCGCATTTCTTCATACCTCACCATTGCGTATTGAAGCCTGACAGTAGTACAACAAAACTATGGGTGGTCTTCGACGCCTCAGCAAAAACTTCGTCTGGTCTATCGCTTAATGACATCCTCCACACTGGACCTACAGTTCAAAGTGAACTATTATCTATACTACTTCGTTTTCGCTTGCACAAGTACGTTTTTACAGCAGATGTTGAGAAGATGTACAGGCAGATTCTGATACATGAAGAAGATCAACCCTATCAACTCATCATGTGGAGACGGAGATCATCAGAAGAGATAAGGTACTATAGATTGAAAACAGTAACTTACGGAACATCATCCGCACCTTACTTGGCAACTAAATCATTGCAATACCTAGCAACCCAAAACAAAATAACACAACCGATTGGGGCTCAAATACTTCAAGATGATTTCTACGTCGACGACTGCATTAGCGGATCGGACAGCATCGCTCATGCGAAAGAGGCACAATACCAGGTTTCTTCATTACTCAATGGTGCTGGACTCAAACTCCGCAAATGGTGTGCAAACCATCCATCATTATTAAAGGATATCCCAGCTGAGGACCAAGAAGTCAGCCTTGATTTCAGCGATTCAATCAACTGCACAATCAAAACTTTAGGTCTAATCTGGCAACCAAAATCAGACCAATTATGTGGAAGAGCACAAATATCTGATAGTATCTCAATCACTAAGCGATCAGTCAGCTCAGACATAGCACGCATCTTTGATCCACTAGGACTCTTTGGTCCAGTAGTAGTTAAAGCCAAAATCTTCATGCAACAGCTTTGGCACCTAAAACTGTCTTGGGATGACGAACTACCACAACATCTTAAGGATGAATGGATAATATTCAGGAACAACATGTCAACACTCAATCAGGCAAGGGTTCCCAGACACATCTTTAATCAACAGAATCCAACATCCGTACAAATACACACCTTTGTTGACGCATCAGAACAAGCATATGGTGCAGCTGTGTATCTTCGTTCAACTTATAGAGATCGGACAATCATCGTCAGACTACTCTGTGCGAAGTCAAGAATTGCTCCAGTAAAACAACAGACCCTTCCTCGGCTTGAATTATGCGCTGCAGTCTTAGGAGCCGAACTCACAAGCAGAGTCAGAAAAGATTTACGAATGCGAGACACGCCAATACATCTTTGGACTGATTCACAAATTGTACTATCATGGATCAATTCCACTTCGTCATCATTTCACACACTCGTGGCAAATCGAGTTGCAAAAATTCAAGAATTTTCCCTGGCAACTCAGTGGCGTCACGTCCCATCCAAAGAGAACCCAGCAGACTTACTATCTCGGGGAATATCTGCAGCAAGCTTTATGTCATGTAACATGTGGCTTTATGGGCCGTTTTTCTTGCATGGAAACGAGTCAACATGGCACCAGCCGTTCGTAAGGGAGCTAGAAATACCCTCCGATTTAGAACGGAAAAGAAAACACACAGTGGCAGTAGCACTACAACAAAACCTTACAATTGACCTAATTTACCAGATAAAACATCGAAATTCTTTCAACCTTCTGCAACGTATAATGGGCTATGTTCTCCGGTTCACCAATAGAGCCAGGAAAATGGACATAAATCCAGTAGAACAAACAGCATTATCTACCTAAGGAACTCAATGAATCACTGTTGGTCATCGTAAAGCAAATACAATCTTCTAAATTTACAAATGAAATACAAGATCTTAAAGGTCACAGAGGAGTATGCAAATCCAGCGCATTGACTACCCTGGCTCCATTTTTAGACGAAAGATTGATTCTACGAGTTGGAGGCAGACTAGAAGCCGCATCAATCTCATTTGATGCCAAACATCCCATATTGATGCCGTACAACGAACCCATCACAAAATTGTTATTCAAAATGAAACATGAGGAACACAACCACTGCGGACCACAAACATTGTTATCAATTCTGAGGCAGCAATTTTGGCCTATTAAGGGTAAGATCATGGCCCGACACACAGTTCATAAATGTATCAGATGCACCAAAACCCGACCACAGTTGATGACTCAAGTAATGGGTAATCTGCCAGTAGATCGCGTCACAGCGTCTTAAACTCCGGAGTAGACTTTTGTGGCCCACTATGGGTACACTACAAAATCAGAGGAAAAAAGCCACACAAGGTTTATTTAGCAGTTTTTTGTTGCTTCACCACCAAGGCAGTACATTTAGAAATTGTGACTGACTTAACGACGGAGGCATTCATTGGAGCACTCAGAAGATTCATCAACCGCCGTGGACGAATTCAAACTCTTTACTGTGACAACGCCACCAACTTCGTGGGAGCAAAGAATCAACTTCATGAACTCAACAGTGTACTGCACACCCCCGAAGCGAAGGAAGCCATAATCAAGGCTAGCAGCAACAAGGGAATAACATTTAAATTCATCCCTCCAAGAGCTCCACATTTCGGCGGTTTATGGGAGGCAGCAGTCAAATCAGCCAAACATCTGTTAGTCAAAACAGTCTCCATATGGTCACTCACGCATGAAGAATTGGAGACCGTAATCACCGAAGTTGAAGCCATCCTAAACTCAAGACCACTCACTCCACTTTCATCGAATCCAAACGATCTGGCTGCATTGACACCAGGACACTTCCTGATTGGTGAACCATTGATTGCTCAAGTTGATCCCGATACCGCTCCAGAAAAAATAAATCTGAGAAATCGATGGAATTCAATCTGCTACTTGAAACATGAATTTTGGAAACGATGGTCAAGTGAATACCTAAATCAATTACAACAAAGAAACAAATGGAATCAGCATAAGGAACACATCAAGGTTGGCGACATGGTTATCATCAAAGAAGACAACACGCCAACGCTTCAATGGCCACTGGGAAGAATTGTCGAAATCTTCAAGGGCGATGACAATGTTGTTCGAGTAGTCAATGTCAAAACCAAATCTGGAATATTCAAACGACCAATTCATCGCTTAGCCCCACTGTTCGAAGACATTGATAATACTGATGACAAGGAAAATACTGACGAGGCACCGGTAGCAACTTCACAATCCGAATCTCGAATGAATGAAACGACAGAAACGCCTACAAAACGAAGAAGGATGTCATGTGTGTCATTAATCACCACCGTTATACTGTCATTGTTTCTTCTACCCGTAGTTTGTGCATCGCCGATTAACATATCAAGATTTGACAATAATCCAGGAATATATTTCGAAAATCTTGGATCCACAAATCTAGTTGCCAACGAATGGAAAATTATTGTCTACTACGATCTAGCACCCATTCGATCAGAATTAGAGTCATTTAACAATGGAACAATTGCTCTTGAACATTTATGCAACCAACTACAGTTAAGGACGACGTGCAGTGCGCTAGTAACACATTTTACAAACATGAGGAGTACCCTACAAGCAGACACCAACCTCATCTCAAAACATCGAACTCCACGCGCGGCAATCAACATAGTCGGCAATTTAGCACATTCGTTATTTGGACTGCTTGATTCTGACTACGCTGAAGAACTCTCAAAAACCATCAATCAAGTTAACACAAATGAAGCGCATCTATTAAAAATGCTAAAAAATCAGACTTCCATCATAGACTCCACCATCAACATAATGAAACAAGATTATCTCGAAGGAAAAAACCGCATGATAACGCTTCAAAATCAAGTGACACACATCATTGCGAGAATTGGAGATACAACTGATCAGTTTAGAATCTTTCAAATTTTTACGTCTTTAACAATGCAATTAATGCTTATGGCTACAAACCTGCAGCAAATTGAAAACGCCATTCGCAACACATTTACGGACGTACACTATGGAACCATAAGTCCCCTTCTGCTATCACCAGCGCAATTGAGGGCGGAAATTATCAACATCAAAAACAATTTACCCCAATCCCAAAAACTACCATTCGAACAAGAAGACTTGCTCCACTTCTACAAGATATCAACAACAAAGGGTCTGGCTACTGGAAACCATCTGTTATTTGTCATTAAAATTCCACTAGTTGAACAAGAATCCTTCAATCTATTTCAACTCACACCCTTTCCGTCAATCGTTAATAACACGCTCCTGATCATCAGTCCGGCAATAGAAATTTTGGCTATAAATCGTCATAGAGACCAATACTTTGCAATGACAGCATCCGAACTTAAGGATTGTTACAAGGGAAAAGACATGCAGTTTTTTGTGCCAACAGAAAGGCAAAATACCATGCTGGTTCACAAGCATACAATTGTGAATTTAATCTCTTCAACAACAATACCGTACCATCATGCAGCATACTGAAACCAAGTAATAACTTAATTTGGACCCAGCTGAACAGCAGAAATCAATGGGTATTCGGAACTCTTTATAATATTCAATTAACTGCTGTATGCAAAACAAAAACATTACAAATTGAACTCACTGGATCCGGCATTCTCTCAATGGAAAATGATTGCATACTGAGAAACAATCTCATTACCATTGAAGGAAATCAGATGATGATCAGCGCTCTACAATCATCCTACATAAGCTTTGGGAACATATCTTTAATTGCCAAACCCAAAGATGTGCACGCAGCTCTGGAATCGCTTCCAACATTCAACAACAGTCATCTAGAAGCATTAAACCATCTCCAGATTCAACTCTCTACCCTACAACCTCAAGGTCTCCCCAAGCTGAACGACAAAGTATTCTTCAATAGCATTCATCACCACTTTGTCAGCTATTTAGCTCTTCTCCTTTCAATGAGCTTTGGAATTGTAATTATTTGCAAACTCCGGAAGAGATTGACGTCAGCCACTAATTCCACACCTGTTCCACAACCAAGAACACAGTACGATGTCAACGTCATATGAGAATACAGTTGAATTGAGCCATTCAACGCGGGGAAGTATGTTAAACAACCTAAACAACAATAATGCTGACTGGAGTTCATTCTGAATTGGATACAACGAACGAACGCGGTGGCGTTCGATCGTTGCATATTGACCCAGATAATTAATAATTTAATTATATTTATTCATTGTAAGCATTTATTTTATTTATCCATTGTAAGCATTTTATGCATTTAATTATAAGTATAAAAGAGGCATGGGCCCACAAATAAATATCATTTTAAAACATTTCTTTGGAGTAATTTGATCGACAGTTCACATACAGTTCAGGTTTCAAGTGCCTGCAATTGTATCATCGAATATTACCTTAATTTTGCATATATAACACAATAAACAATTCAAGTTCAAGCGCTTGCATTTGTTATCGATTCGTGTTCTGCATTATTAAGAATAATTCAATCACTATTAGTAAGTATAGTTTCGTAAATGTAGTGTCGAAGTAGGTATTTTTTGTATTGATTTGAAATTTTCTTTTATACGATTTCGAAGTTTTTTTGTGCCACTCACCAACCAATAATTTGTTAACATTAAACGCAAAAGTATGCCAATGATAATTACTCATGTTATTTCACAACCTTGGTGTTATAACCTTGTTAAGATGAAGGATTCTTCAGATATTTAAAGTCAATTTAAGATTTAATTTCACAATTTAGAAAATCATGGTCTGAAATTATTTTTTTTACTTGCGTCATATTATGTAGGTAGGCAAGTTTTGCATTCGTAAACAATTTCGAACTCAAGATTTTAGTCAAAAATGACATTTCGATGGTAGAGAAGTGGAAGTGGGTCCCCTGATTCCGTCCTGGCCCGTACCTTCACCCCAAGGCATTAGGTTGATCGACCTAAAATTTGGAAATTAAGGGTAAGAGCCGATTCGCGTCAAGCGTTCTTAAATTCCCATAGGAAGTTATTGTAATCGGTCCGATTTCTCGACGTTTCAAGGTCCCTAGAGTCGAAATAAAAGATTTTTAGAGAGATGTCTGTGCGTGCGTGTGTTTTTTTCGTCGTCCATATCGACTTCAAATAAATTTTGTTATACAGATAATAATGCAGAAAGACGCAAAAAGGACTCTAAAAAAATTGAGTGGGTGGTAAAATTTTTAGAAAAATTGAATTGACAGTTTTTTAACAAAAAATTAAAAACCCAAACAAAAAAATGATAAAAGTTGTTAAAAATTGGTTTTCGACCTTAATATCTTTTCAAAACTTTAAGATATTGGCTTTAAACTAATTTTATCTATTAAAAAATATTTTTGTCAACATTCAGGTTAATTTTAATAATAAATAAATAATAATTAATAATAAATAATAAATAAAAATTGATTTTTGACTTAAATATCTTTTTAAAACTTTGAGATATTGGGGCATATTCATAGATGTTTGCTAAACTCTTGCTAACTTGTTATTAAGCAAGTCTAGAGTTTAGGGTATTTATAAATAAACTTAAACCTAAGTTTATGACTAAACCTGTCGTCTAACTATAAACATAGGAAATGCTGTTGATAGGAAGGTCCTTCTTTTAATAAATACCTAAATAGGTATATCATAAGAACTTACAGGCAAAAGTATGTTTCAAAATTTGTCCTTGAAACACTTTTTTGACCGGAAGTTATAACTACCTACTTTATAAACTGAAAGATAGGTAGGTACCTATGTGTTAATTTTTAAAACAAAAAAATTTAAAAGTTCCTCATCCCATTTAAAAAATTCACTACCATTAAAAAAACGTCGAAAAATTAAATATCCATCTTTTCATAATACCTATGTTGTCAACAATTTTGTAACCAGCTTTTAAATAATTGTATTAGGTATCAATTAACAAATTTATTTATTAAAAAAAAAATCATCTTTCTAAGACTTTGAAAATTTAAACTTCTTTATGCTCGATATGAAAACAAATTGTAAGAAAGGTTTAGGTGATCAAATTTTTTAAATTTATTTAGCTAGCTATGTATCTATTATTGGATAAGAATACAATACCTACATATTTACTTGCCTATAAAAGTTCAAATTATAATTCCCTTATACAATCCTCAAATCAAATCATCAAAAATATAAAATCTCAACCAAGAATATAAAATTCCTACACGAAATCGCAATTCACCTGCTTTTGTCTTATCATCTTTGTATAGAAAGACTACCGTTTTGCGTAAACCTTTGTATATGAAAAAGTTTTCATATACAAAGATGTAACCAAAAAATATAACCACACCAAAATACAAACAAAAAGAAACAAATGTGTTTTCCTCCTCACTCAGACTTTCGTTAATTCTCTATAGTCTTTCTCTATTTCAAATTATAACATTTTTAAGTCTCTCAAGTCTCCCGGTTGCAAATCGATTTCTCCATGAATGTCTTGACTAGACGTTCCACAAAAAATATCTAGATGCCGCCCTATTCGACTTCCACCATGAGAGTACTATGGTTTTCATATACAAAGATACTACAATTTTTTAATTTCAGTTCAAAAATATATTTTTGGCATGCAGTCATTTAGAACTTATTAATATACGGTTTAAATTTGATTTTCTTTAACACTAATGACCCGTTTTGGATATATCCAATTTTGAAAAAGAAATGTATTATTTTTTAAAAATCTAAAAATAAAAACATGTTATTTTTCATAATCAAATATTATTAAGACAATATAAGGGGTACCCTTCTGGAGCAATACAAAAATCTATCGGTTTGTTTTTGAGAAAATTCGAATTATCATTTTTTGACAGTTATTTTTGGTCTTAAAAAAAATGACAAAACGACTAACTCGAATCGGCTCAAACCCCTAATGTCCAAATTTGAAGTCAATCGACTTAATGCTTTTGGCTTTAGGGGCCGGGCCACTTTTTTTTTACTTCTCTACCATCGTAATGTCATGTTGATTAAAATCTCGAGTTCGACATTTTTTACGAATGCAAAACTTGCCACATAGTTCTTATATGTCGCAAGTAACAAAATTAAGTTTAGACCCATGTTTTTTGAAATTGTGAAATTAAGTCTTAAATTGGCTTTAGATATCTGAAGAATTCTTCGTCTTAAGGGTTTACAAAGTTATAACATGAAGATTTTAAATTAACATGAACAATCATCATTGGTACAATTTGGTGTTAGCCGTATTATGTTAAAAAAATAATTGTTTGGTGAGTGGCACAAAAAAACTTCCAAATAAAATAGACGAGCTGAGAAAATTGTATTAAATGTAAATAACTTCTTTTATTTCCAAAATATTAAAGTGGAAAACCAATTTTACCAATTTTTGATAAATGTACCTACAAAAGCAAACAACATATACCTACCTAAATACAAACCATATTTATATGTCGTTTATGCTCTCTAAGGTCCGAGCTATATTGTCTACATTAATTTGTTAAAAATGATACAAAAAATTAGAATTGTTGTAATATTGTTGTAATACAGCACAGCAACCTACCTGCTCTCTTTTTTTTCAGAGACATTTTTTGTTGTTTTCTTTGTAGATGAGAACCCACATTTAGGTACGGTGCGTGATACAAAACCTGCACGTACTAGCCCATACAATTCAATATGAATAAGTATTTTGCTTTGTCATACTCTCTATGTTAATTTTGGGACTCGGTGTGCATGAAATAAATCTTGCACATATGAGATGGCATGGAACTTTTTTGTGTTGAGATTTTTTCTTTTTTTCTCTTGCATGGAACTTTTTTGTGTTGAGATTTTTTGTCTTGTATGAACAGGGTGAAATATTTGGAAATTAGGTAGGTAGGTGTCTTTGCTACAAATGGTCAATGGATGTGCAAGTTTTCATTTTTGCACACTGAGTATCGAAACTAACATGGAAAATATTTAAAAAAAAAACTTATTTGTACGGAATCATATGGGTCAGAGCGTACAGGTTTTCTTATTGCACACTGTGTAAGAGTTAAGTGCCTGATTACAGGAGATGAAATTTTTAATAGAATGGAAAAGGAGCATAGAGCTTAAAAATTAAAGAGGGATGATTCTATGTGGAGTCGAATTGTTCTTGCGCAGGCAGTTTTTTTTTTTTTGGAAAGTTAATGACTGTTGTAACGGCTACTTTTAATGTTTATCTAGTCTGCTGCAGAATGCAGATTGTTTCAATTGTTTTTTCACTTTGTTGGTTAATTAATATTAAATAAATACTATCAGTTTTTAATAGAAGTGATGTATTTTGTGACAAGACCGTAGTGTGACTGACTCAGTTGATTTTAGTCAAGCTTGAATTACATGAAATTTTAATAAGTAACTGTCAAAGCCAAAGTTATGATAATAGTTCGAATATGAAAGGAAAAGAAGCGGGTGTTCAGAATCGAATTCGAACCCTGGAACCAAGAGCATTTTTCGTTCCATCTTGCCCGCATTCCTTAAATTTAGTGGTTAATGATGCTGCTCGGTGCTCATTTTATGCAGTTAAATTTTTCGATACAATTCAATATTTGTATAACTTTTTTTCCGGTTCCACAACGAGGTGGGATATTTATAAGAAAAAAATTCCAAGTCATACTTTGAAACCCAATTCTGAGACTAGATGAGAGAGCGGGTAAGATGCATTGAGGCCTTTAAAAACAAATTAAGAAGAAATATATGAAGCCCTTATAAAATTAAGAAATCTAGAGGCAAAAAACATTGCAGAACCGTTAGGAAATAAAATTTTTGATTTTACATTTATTTGCTGCCTGGTAATTTGGTTTGATATTTTAGAAAATATAAATTAAACTACAGTGCGGTTCATATTTATAACCCACTTTAAAAATCGTGAATATTTGTGTCGTTTATAAACAATTTAAAAAAAAATTATAGGGAATAAAGGTAATGGTCATGGCAGTTAATTCAAACAACAAATTAATTTCAAAAACGTAACAAGTGTAGTTTTATTTCTTAGTAATACGAAAATAACAAAATTCAAGTGTTTTAAATTTATAACCCATGGCTTCAACAGTTAATAAAACCTTTGTATATGAAAACTATAGTACTCTCATGGGAAGAATTTTTTTGGTGAAGCGGATGCCGTCGTTGGCAGTAGAATCGAAATTGGAGAGACCTCGGGGGAAAGAGAGAAAAATATTATTTCCATTCCCATAAGCAGCCAGCAGAATAAGGAGATCAGTTAATTTAGCAACCAAAAAGTCGACACAATTTCCTTCATTATATTTGAGTTTATCCTTGTATATGTTTTCATATACTAAGCTTCCATATGAAGGTCAATGAATTTGTTTTTGTAATTTCTTTATATCAATGCATTTTTATATGAAAAACGTCAATGGCTCAATATTGTGTCTAATAAGGGGATGAATGAAGTTTTTGTATGCTTACATCAGCTGTTCAGTATTTTGTACGGATTTTTGTTTTTATTTACATTCATAAGTCTGTTTCTCCTTGCGTACGATCTTTGTATTTATATGAAAAATGGTTTGTATTATGTATACAAAGCTACGATGGGATTTTTGTCGTGCAGATCTTTATGATGAAGAAGAATATGTAGGTAGTTATACGTTTGGTTATAGTTATGTATATTTTGGCTGGTGGGTAGGTATTTTGCTTTTATTTGGCATTAAGTTTTTCTTCAATAGTTGAAGATTAGATTTGTTTGAGCTTTAAAGATTTTTTTTTTGGTAGATAGATATCAATTGGTAGGTGATTTTTTTTTCAAGTTGTACCTATGTGGGTTTGATTTTAAATTCAAATTTTAAATATAAAAGGTATTGGTAGGTATTTCATGAAATACCATAGCGAATTCATGCTAGTATCAGGACACTGATAATATCCGTACACTTTGCACTTTGTTTGAGATTAGTTGATAGGTATGTAAGTACAGTATTTATAAATATGTACATAGTTTAAAATACAAAGAAAAATGCATTCTTTATGTTGGTCCAGATAATTTAAATAGTTTGATAATTGAAATTTGTGTCTTTTATTTATGTTCCAATCCTACTTTTATTGTAGGTATCCCTTATAATAAATAAGTGTTAACTATACACATTAGCGGGCACATTACAGGACATACAAATGTAGTTTATATTTAGGTAGGTAGGTACCTATGTACCTACATATATACGTTGTTTGTTGTTGTAGGTACCTTTAATACAATTTTGTCAGCTCGTCTATTTTAAGATGTGTGACTTTTAGGAAAATCCAATTGAAAGTTTTTTTAAATTATTAACTATTAGCACAGATAAGGAACTATATAAACTTAACTATAGTTTCTTATCTGTGCTATTAGTAAGTATAGTTTCGTAAATGTAGTGTCGAAGTAGGTATTTTTTGTATTGATTTGAAATTTTCTTTTATACGATTTCGAAGTTTTTTTGTGCCACTCACCAACCAATAATTTGTTAACATTAAACGCAAAATTATGCCAATGATAATTACTCATGTTATTTCACAACCTTGGTGTTATAACCTTTTTAAGATGAAGGATTCTTCAGATATTTAAAGTCAATTTAAGACTTAATTTCACAATTTAGAAAATCATGGTCTGAAATTATTTTTTTTAATTGCGTCATATTATGTAGGTAGGCAAGTTTTGCATTCGTAAACAATTTCGAACTCAAGATTTTAATCAAAAATGACATTTCGATGGTAGAAAAGTGGAAGTCCCCTGATTCCGTCCTGGCCCGTACCTTCACCCCAAGGCATTAGGTTTATCGACCTAAAATTTGGAAATTAAGGGTAAGAGCCGATTCGCGTTAAGCGTTCTTAAATTCCCATAGGAAGTTATTGTAATCGGTCCGATTTCTCGACGTTTCAAGGTACCTAGAGTCGAAATAAAAGATTTTTAGAGAGATGTCTGTGCGTGCGTGTGTTTTTTTCGTCGTCCATATCGACTTCAAATAAATTTTGTTATACAGATAATAATGCAGAAAGACGCAAAAAGGACTCTAAAAAAATTGAGTGGGTGGTAAAATTTTTAGAAAAATTGAATTGACAGTTTTTTAACAAAAAATTAAAAACCCAAACAAAAAAATGATAATAGTTGTTAAAAATTGGTTTTCGACCTTAATATCTTTTCAAAACTTTAAGATATTGGCTTTAAACTAATTTTATCTATTAAAAAATATTTTTGTCAACATTCAGGTTAATTTTAATAATAAATAAATAATTATTAATAATAAATAAAAATTGATTTTTTACTTAAATATCTTTTTAAAACTTTGAGATATTGGGGCATATTCATAGATGTTTGCTAAACTCTTGCTAACTTGTTATTAAGCAAGTCCAGAGTTTAGGCCATTTATAAATAAACTTAAACCTTAGTTTAGGGCTAAACCTGTGGTCTAACTATAAACATAGGAAATGCTGTGTGTAAGTATTTATTATCACAGCCAAATGTCATATTTGATTTTTGTTTGTAAATTGAAAAAAACGAAAAATTAAATAATAACAAATACAGATCTATCTCTGACTGCGGTCAGTTTTCAAGCCGTTCACGTTCTATATTTTCTTTGATGAACGTCTAAAATATAGAACGTTGTTAGTTACTTTTTTTGATTTTCTATTAAATTAGTTTTGTGGGGAGAGTACGATAACTTAGGCGACAAAGTTTAATGACGGATTTGTATGGAACAGTTAAAAACAAGCATTTTTTACTATGGGAGGGGGGGTCTATCTCCCCCCGTTTAGGCGGTAGGGACAGTTTAAAAAAATATGTACATTAAATGGAAAAAAATAATTAAAAAATAACGGTAATACCCTCAATTAAGTGTTATACCTACCTTTTTTTAAAGCCAACACTTTTGTCTATTAGCTTGTTTTTAAATCAAGTCAAAACTATGGATAGTTTTTGAAAAAATTGTTTTAAAGTCAAAATTTGTGCAAAAAAAGTTAAAAAAAAAAGGTTTAAAGTGTAATTTTTCAAAACTTTCAGATTATCTACTATTTTTTTTTTTTAGAATTCATTGCTCTTATTTGTTTTTGATCAAAAACTGAAAACTAGATGACTTGATGTCTTCTAGTTCTTGAGAAAATTGAAAATTACCAAAACAAAATATTTTAATTAACGTAGTCTTATTTTGATAGTAATAATCGAATATGGATTAAGATATACCTAGGGTAAATTAATTTTTCTTGAATCCAGCTTATTTAAATGCAAAAGAAACTTTGCATGCACCCACCGCACCTTGCGCCCTCCCCACCTTGCACACACTCCAACTTGCACCCACCCCAAATCCTATAGTGTGCCCAAGCAGGGGGGTTGCAGGGGGGCAGCATTAATTTAATTTTGTTTTGTCGATATTGTGATAACAACTTTTTTTTATTCTAATATTTCCACCACTTTAATAAGAATTATTTATTTTTTGTTTTAATTTTTCCACTATTACTATAAGAATTTTTTTTTTAGTGTTAAGTATAAGATTTTTTTTGTATTTTGCGAGCATATTTTTGAATTATTATTGTCAAAATGAATAAATTGTTGAAGAAACCCTAAAGAATTATATATGAAAATAAAGGCTGTGAACTAACTAAGCCAAAAAAAATAAATGTTATCATCAAATTTTAAAAGATATTATTGTATAAAAGTTTGCCTAAAAAATGCTGTTATTCAAAGGTTTGATTAAAAATATATAAATAATAGAAATGTAATTTTAGCTTCATTTGAAATATATTTTTGACACCTTTATTTTAATACCGTTTTGATTTTCCTAGCTTTTCTGTATCCAAAGATATTAGCATTTATGTCGAAAAAGTGCTGATTTTTAATGGTTGAACATTTCGAACTTCAATCTCAAATATCTCGGATCTCCCATGAGTTATCGACAAAATATTTTTGCAGAGATATCCGGCTTAGAACAACCTTTAATTTGATACCAAATTCATTGGTTCATAGAAAACTTACTTCTAAGTTAAAAACTTTGCTCTGGCATATCAAAATTGGATTTGGTAGAATTTAGATATCTTAAGACTTAGACAAAGGCATCAAATTTATGTCAGTACAATTACAAAGTCATAATAGGTACTTTTCTAAAAATAAAAATCCAAATAAAGTCTTGTACCTTATTAAAAGTAAACATTTGCTTATCCCCTTGATCATTCAAAATTGTTGATAGGAAGGTCCTTCTTTTAATAAATACCTAAATAGGTACCTATATCATAAGAACTTACAGGCAAAAGTATGTTTCAAAATTTGTCCTTGAAACACTTTTTTGACCGGAAGTTATAATTACCTACCTACTTTATAAACTGAAAGATAGGTAGGTACCTTTGTGTTCCTCATCCATTTAAAAAATTCACTACCATTAAAAAACGTCAAAAAATTAAATATCCATCTTTTCATAATACCTATGTTGTCAACAATTTTGTAACCAGCTTTTAAATAATTATATTAGGTACAATTAACAAATTTATTTATTAAAAAAAAATCATCTTTCTAAGACTTTGAAAATTTAAACTTCTTTATGCTCGATATGAAAACAAATTGTAAGAAAGGTTTAGGTGATCAAATTTTTTAAATTTATTTAGCTTGCTATGTATCTATTATTGGATAAGAATACAATACCTACATATTTACTTGCCTATAAAAGTTCAAATTATAATTTCCTTATACAATCCTCAAATCAAATCATCAAAAATATAAAATCTCAACCAAGAATAGGTATAAAATTCCTACACAAAATCGCAATTCACCTGCTTTTGTCTTATCATCTTTGTATAGAAAGACTACCGTTTTGCGTAAACCTTTGTATATGAAAAAGTTTTCATATACAAAGATGTAACCAAAAAATATAACCACACCAAAATACAAACACAAAGAAACAAATGTGTTTTCCTCCTCACTCAGACTTTCGTTAATTCTCTATAGTCTTTCTCTATTTCAAATTATAATATTTTTAAATCTCCAAAGTCTCCCGACTGCAAATCCATTTCTCCATGAATGTCTTGACTAGACGTTCCACAAAAAATATCTAGATGCCGCCCTATTCGACTTCCACCATGAGAGTACTATAGTTTTCATATACAAAGATAAAACTAAATAAAAAATGGTAGGTAACTAATAATTTATTTGAGAACCTTTGGCAAGAATCAAGTCAAAAACTCTTCTCATTGATTTAATCAAGTTATCCAAAAGTTCTGGCTCGATTTTAAGCCATTCCTCACGAATAGCGTGTTTAAGCTCTGATACCGTCTCATATGTCTTTCCTTCCGCGTATATTCTCCTGACAAGAACTCCCCAAAGATTTTTAATTGGGTTTACATCCGGACAGCATGCGGGCCAATTCATTACATCAATAGTATTTATTCTTAACCAATACATTGTTTCTCTGCTGGTATGGATTCTGGCATTATCCTGCTGAAAAATCCTCATGGTTATCTGCCAAAAAAGGTACCAAACAGCGTCGAAGAACTTGAATGTAATCACCACTGTTCATTTTCGATGAATTGAATTGCATCTCTAGACACCCCTTTGATGAGAAAGCACCCCACATCATCACCGAGCCGCCACCAAAATTTCGCCTTTGGAAATATTTCGGTTCCTTCCGTAAGTCACGCCAATAAGGGTCAACACCATCAGGACCATCTAAGTTAAATTTTTTCTCATCAGAAAAAATAACCTTTAAACAGCATATGTATGTAGGTAAATGAAAAAAAAAACACGTTAATGATTATTCAATAACAACTTTTAATTCAAACAACATACAGATGTCCAATTAGTGTCCATATTATTCTTGGCGAACTCCAGCCTAGCGACCTTGTGACGATCTAAAAGACGTGGTGCCCGATTCATTTTAGACCGACACAAGTTTGGGTTTCGCTGAATAGCTCTACAAACCGTTGTTTTTGACACTCTCGTCTGAATCAGCGCTGCTAATTTGGCGCAACTTACGGTTGAATTGCTGGCGGCGCGACCGATTATTCGCTCCTCGCGGTCACTGAGCTTTTTTTTTTCTTCCTGATCGTGTCAAAGTACCATAACTTTCTGGATTTTTTAAAAAATTAGCAATAACCCGACGACTTCTGCTAATTCTCCTCGAAATTGCACTGATGCTCACATTCTCGTCATTTAGAGCCAGAATTTTACCCTTTTCGGCCCCAGATAGTACCTTACCGCGCGGCATATTTTGCAAAAAAAATAGTCGAAAATGACAGAGCCAAAACACTTAAATTTAAACACACTGAACTGGATGGTAATAGGGAGAATTATGAAGTGGGTTATAAATATGAACCACATCAAATCGACCGAACAACGTAGCTCAGTTCAAATACAACGGAATTCTCTTGAGAGAAAAATCAAGCAAGAAATTGCGGTGCTATCGAACAATCGAAGACTACACACGATTTCACTTGTAAATTTTCCCTTTGTTATTTAGAGTTTTTGTCAATTTCGTTGGGGGTTAAATCTCAAATGGAAAAGTGGGTTATAATTATGAAACGCACTGTAGTAAATATTTAAAAAGTCCGTCCGTTAATCTGTCAATTGGCATAAAAGTTTTAGAAAATACAAAAAACAGTTTGATTTTAATGCGTTCCGATGAAAAATTTAATGAGTAGGTATGTTCAATTAACCGAGCGTATTGCTAGTTCCCTAGAAATATCAAATATGTTTCCTGTAGCTTCATCATTGCGATCTCAACGGAGAAAAATACTTTATGCTGATGAATGTCCTGAAACTATATTAGACCCGAAACAAAGATTCAAAGTTGAATTTTTTTTTCAAATACTTGAATACGTATAGTATCAATTTTTCATTTTTAAGTAACATAAGCGAATGTTTAAAAATAAAAATGTACGTGCTTCATGCCTTAATTTGCAGAATGTTTTAACATAAAGTAGTTTTAAAGATTTAGATGTAGAAGAATTGTTTCAAGAGTTGTTTCGCTCGCGTTGTTTCGCAAATTGTAACCACGAACATTTTTTGAATATTAGTAGGTATTAGCATATGAAATAATTTCTCAATGGGACTGAGCATATTTTCTACAATAATATTAATTTTAGTTTATAATCAAAAAACACTTCCTTACCGAAATTAACACTTTAGAAAAAAATTTAAGTAAAATATTACGTAGTAAAGGCCAAGCCGCACGTGAAAACAAACAAAATACAAAACCATTTCAATTTTTTAGTTGAAAACAGAACGAAATTTTTGTCTATTGTCTTCTTTTCTTTATTTTATGCATACGTAGAAACGTTTTTTTGCAACCGAAAAATATAGTTTGCGGTAAAAAAAAAAAACAAATTTGTGTTTTTAATGTTCTCATACATCTATAGGTATGCGTGTGTAAATATCCATAGACACATTTTTTTATTCATCTGCTCATGTTCAGTGCAGTGCAACTGACTTAACCTACCCACATTTGTGTGCTCTTTTTATCGACGTCATTGTAAGTACCTTCTTCGAGTTATTTTTAAAGAAAATTTTAACTTAATTTCAGTTTTATTGTTCGAGGAAGTGATACAAAATTGGTAATTCAAGCTATTATAATAGAACTTTTTTTATTTTTAAATTGGAAGAATTATAATTTATTCACTTCCTCGAACCAGAAAAATAAAAAAGATCTAATTTTTCTTTAGATAAATCGGCATTTCATGTGCACGGCACTGTAGTCAATTAAATGTCCATAGTAACTTAAAAAAAAGAGCCCACACTGCTCAGCGATGTGACGATAGAATTAGAGAAAAAAAAAAATAATGTGTGTGTGTGTAGGTTAGTTGATGAACTATTCAATACAGAAAAATTGAATATGTACATACATAGGTAGGTAGGTAAGAGAAAAAACGTAACTATTAAATGGAACACATATTAAGAGAGAAAGAGCATAGAAAGACAAGAAAATTAAAAATGTTGGAATGATAATGAAATGAAACATAGCAGCGACCTCGCGATTGTAATGGAATCTAATTTCCTGGATAAAATAAATTCAAAAAGTTTATAATTTTATAATTTGTTTTTATTTATTTCTCAGGTTGTAGAAGTGATTTTAGGCTTAAAATTTGCGCAACAATATTGACTTTATGAAGCAATGCTAATCTTTGTCGATTATTGTATAGGTTTTAAGATATGAGTGGTTGTATAAGTCAACTAATAAAAAAAAAATTGACAAAAAATGTAAAATTAATAATATTTAAGTTTGACAAATAATTAATGAAAAACAATTAAAGCCATAAACACTCTCATAACAATATAGAAAATAATAAAATATATTTCAAATAAATCGGCTGACTACTTTCTGAGATCGTGCGTAACAAACTTTAAAATGGTTTCGCTTTTATATAATAGTATAATGTTCGGCTTGGTCCGACAATTAAAACTTATTCACACTTCGTAAATAAAAACACAAAATCGCTTTATTCAAATTACTCACAAAAATTCTTTATTCAAAACTTTCAATTATCACTTTTTAAACACAGTATTTACTTTCAATTATTACTTTTCAAACACAGTCTTTACTTTATCGCAATTCACAATCAATAATAATCCGCTTCGCTTCCGAGCGCCTATTTATATACCTCAAATCGGTTCGAGAATCTACTAGGTTGTTCTCGATGCTTAACGAAGTGAGTTCTCCTCTTTATCACTAGATGCTTAACGAAGCTAGTTCTCCTCTTAGCCACTAGATGTTTCTCGATGCTTCAGGAAGCGAGTTCTCCTATTAATCACTAGATGCTTAACGAAGCGACTTCTCCTCTTAATCACTAGATGTTGCCCTTATTCTACTATAACACGATTTAAAAGAGATAAAGAGTGTATACACATTACATTGCCCCCTCCTTAGGATTGATCGTCCCGAACAAATCCATTGTTCTCATCACCACTGTAGCGATGTAGCCGGTCGCGATGTACAACTTTAGGTTTTCCTCTGACTCCCTTTGTATCCGGTACACGACATCGTTGATTTTTGTAATGACTGTATATGGACCTTCCCAGTCCCGTTGAAGTTTTGGTGACAACCCTTTTTGTCGATGGGGATTGTAAAGCCACACCCGATCTCCTGCTTGGAACTCTGTTGTTGTCGCTCGTATATCGTAGCGTGTCTTCATTCGGTCGCTGAACATCTTTATTTTCAACCTGGTATTGTCGTGGATCTGAAGAAGTCTTTCTCTGAGGTGATCAATGTAGTCATCCTCGGCTTGCGGCTCCGAGGTGGGACATCCAAATTTTATTTCGCTCGGCAGTCTGATGTTCCTTCCCATCAAAATCTCAGACGGTGTATGGCCAGTTGAGCTATGTCTTGCACTTCGATACGCCATCAAAAACAGTGGAATGTGTCGATCCCAAGATCCCAATATCGCTGGTTGTCGTCCACAACTTTGCAAAGATGTTCCTTCAGGGTTCGGTTGAATCGTTCGACCATGCCATCAGATTGTGGGTGAAGTGGTGTTGTTCATGTCTTCTTGATGTCAAGAAGCCCACAAACTTCCTGAAATATGTTTGATTCAAAATTCCTTCCCTGGTCGGAATGCAGTTCTAATGGAACGCCTAATCTGCTCACCCAGTTGAAGACAATTTGGTCTGCAACCGTTTTGGCTTCTTGATTTGGAATGGCGTATGCTTCAGGTCACTTGCTGAAGTAATCCATGACGACCAGAATATAACGATTTCCATTATTTGTTTCCGGAAATGGACCCGCCACGTCTCTGCAATCCTTTCGAAGGGTGCTCCGACATTATACTGCTGCATTTGGCTGTGGTTCTTTTTGTTCGGGCCTTTGGTGGCAGCACAGGTATCGCATTTTCGGCACCACTTCTCGACATCTTCCCTTGCATGTAGCCAGTAAAATCGTTGTCGAACCTTTTCTAGCGTCTTGGTCACTCCTAGATGGCCTCCCGAAACTCCACCATGCATCTCTCGCAGAACGTCCATAACCTTCGATCTCGGTAAGACTAGCTGCATTACATAAGACTTTCCATCTGCTGATTCCCATTTACGTCGAAGGACACCTCTTGGACATGAAACGAGTCCCACTGTGCCCAATAAGCCTTCAGAGTCGGACTTCTATCGGAGATATCAGCCCATTCTGGT
Source organism: Eupeodes latifasciatus (assembly GCA_920104205.1). Classification (NCBI taxonomy): domain Eukaryota; kingdom Metazoa; phylum Arthropoda; class Insecta; order Diptera; family Syrphidae; genus Eupeodes; species Eupeodes latifasciatus. Next base: position 18,276,789 of record OV049927.1, on the reverse strand, counting down.
TTTTTCTGGTGTTCCTTCCAAGCGAGGATGGGTTCGATATCTGAGTCTTCTTGTTGAGCCTTCCTCAACTCGTCGTTGCTCCAGCCATAAATGGAATCGGCTCTGGTTAGTTGGACAGTAACCACCTCTTTTTCTTTTTGTCGTCTGCAATGCTTACAGTCTTGCTTACAGGGTCTCCGAGACAGTATCTGCATTTGAGTGAAGCTTCCCCTTCCGATGTTGAATTTCGTAATCGTACGTCTGCAGCCTCTCAATCCACCTTGCCACTTGACCCTCTGGATTCTTAAAATTCAAAAGCCAGCTAAGTGCTCCATGGTCAGTTCGGAGAAGAAACTTCTGTCCATAGAGATACTTATGAAAGTGCTTTGTTGCCAAAATCAGTGCAAGGAATTCTCTTCTGGTCACACAATAGTTTCTTTCCGACTTCGAGAGTACCTTGCTGTAATAGGCAATCACCTTTTCTTCGCCATTATGCACCTGCGATAGTACAGCACCTATCCCGACATTGCTGGCATCACCATCAATTATGAACGGTTTTCTTGGAGTTGGGTAGGTCAGAACTGGTGCATTACACAAGCGTTGCTTGACCTCTTGAAAGCTGCGCTCGCACTCACCTGACCATTTAAGGTGGTGGTAGGTGGTAGAAATGGCGATCTCAAGGCAACCTAGCCTGAGATCCAATTAGCGCTGTAGTGCGCCGTTTTGATACCAAAACTCGTTTGACCTGTGATAGAAAGGGAAAGATTTATAGAGAAGCTTCATAGCGATTATGTTAGAGCCATTTTGTCGCATTGAGAAAAAAGATTAGGTCTTTAATCTTTGTCTTAGATAGCTCATCAAGTTCGTGAAAGAATGCTTTTCCAAAACATTTCATTCTAGTGTTTGCCAAAGCAGGACATTTGCAGAGGAAATGGATTATCGTTTCACTTTCTCTTTGGTCACTACAACTACGGCAAAAGGTGTTGTAAGAGATACCCAACTTCTCTCCATGAACTCCTATAGGCCAATGTCCGGTACAAACCGCAACAATCCTGGCTATGTCTTGCCTTGGCCTGCATAGAAGATCGTTTGTACGGGTTTTATTATAGGTGGGCCATATCTTCCTAAATATAATGCAGTTGGGTAAATTGCTCCACCTTCGGTTTGATTCAGTTTGGTGGATAGAAAAGATTTTACCCTTCATAGCACCAAGAGGAATGTTAACCATTTCCGCAAGTGAGCTATGAAGGGCCGATCCTTGCCTGGCTAGCTCGTCAGCCCGTTCATTCCCCACGATACCACTATGGCCCGGAACCCAGATCAGGGTGACACCGAGGTTAATATTTAGACTCGCAAGCTCATCGCGACATTGCTGGACCAATTTAGATGAGGATGTGTCCGAGCTTTGACAGCTGCCTGACTGTCTGTGAAGATAGCCGCATTTCGGGTTTGGTTTGGGCTTTGTTTAAGTATCTTACATGCCTCCCTTATTGCCAGCAGTTCAGCCTGAAAAACGCTAGCAAAGTCAGGAAGCCTAAAGGATTTAGCTACATTTAGGGACTCAGAAAAGATCCCAGAACCAACTCCGCACTCCATCTTTGAGCCGTCAGTGAAGATGGTTGTGTCGAAACCTATCGACACAATGTCATTCTCCCAATCTTCTCTGGATGGGAAAATAACCTTAAAACCCTTACTAAGGCTCAAAGTAGGAGTGCAGTAGTCAGTGTCTACCGAGATAATATCTGAGGGAATCAATTTCGTTGTGTTGCTGTGACCATAAGGTTTTGACAACCAGCTGTTTCATTCCTTCAGCCTAATAGCGCTGCAGGAAACTGTGTATTTAATAAAAAGGTCGATTGGTAGAAGATCCAAAATAATGTTTAAGGCGTCCGTTGGGCAAGTACGCATGGCCCCTGTGGTGCCCACGCAAGCTGTTCTCTGAACCTTCTTCTGATAAGCTATATCAATATTATAGGCTTTGCTAAGAGCAGGCCACCACACAATCGAACCATATGTTAAGATTGCACGTACTACGGCTGTGTACGTCCATAAAATCATCTTCGACTGAAGTCCCCACTTTTTGCCGAAAGTTTTTCTGCAGGCGTAGAAGGCAACACAGGCCTTCTTAACCCGTACTTCAATATTTAGTTTCCAGTTTAATTTAGGGTCGAGTATAACTCCCAAATATTTTGCACTGGAAGACAATGATAGGATTTGACCGTTGAGTCGAGGTAGCGTGAAGGGCGGTACTTTAGTTTTGGTGGTAAAGAGCATCAGTTCAGTTTTACTTTGGTTAACTCCTAGTCCACAACTCGTGGCCCAGCTGCTAACTTTCTTCAAAGCTGACTCCGTGATTTCACTAATCACAGAGGTGTACTTTCCTGACACCAATAGCACCAAATCATCCGCATAGGCTACCGCCTTCACTCCACATCTCTCTAATTTAACGAAAATTGTATCCATGACCAGAAGCCATAGAAGAGGCGAAAGGACACCACCCTGGGGTGTTCCCCTACTCACGTGTTTTGTTGCGATTGTATTGCCTAGAGTGGCTCGAATCTTCCTACTACTGAGCATGGAAATAATCCATTCTCGAATGAAGTCTTCTACACCGAAAACTTAACGAGCGATTCTTCTATGGATTCGGTAAGGACGTTGTTAAAAGCACCTTCTATGTCTAAGAAGGTGGCAGAGTAAATTCTTTATAATGGATTGTTTTTTCTACAGTACGCACTACCTCATGCAGGCAGTCTCCGTAGATTTGCCCTTAAGATAAGCATGCTGAGAGCTTTCGAGAGGTCGTCCAACTAGGATTTCTCTAATATGGTAATCAAGAATGCGCTCCAAGGTTTTAAGCACAAAAGATGTTAAGCTTATTGGTCTGAAATCCTTCGCGGATTCGTGATCTCGCCTACCCACTTTCGGGATAAAAACTACTTTGACCTGTCTCCACGACATGTCGCGACATGGGCTGGGCACATGTTTGAGAAGGAGGCATCCTTTGAAAATTTGTTTCAGCCATGGAGCTGCCACATCATGCAACTTTTGAAGCATAACTGGCAGTATGCCATCCATGCCTGGGGATTTATATGGAGAGAAAGTATTGATGGCCCACAAAATATTTTCTCTGGTTATAACGGAATTGACTTGCTCCACATGAGCTACGTTTAGCTCTGTGGTTTCAAGCGGTTCGGGGTTATCACTCGCAACCCGGAAAGTGCATCTTCATCAGTAGCTCAAGAGATTCGGCTGGAGAGGCTGTCCAGGTTCCATCAGGCTTTTTTAGAAATGAAGGATTACAATGTTCCTTCGATAAAACTTTGCTGAACCTTTATACGGTTGGTAAAACTTATGTTTGTGGCAGACATTAAAAAATTGTCCTCGTCATTTTCCTAAGACTGGACAATTCTTCATTCCACCAAGAAGGAAGGGTTTTACGGCTATATTTAACTGGGCAAGAGACTCTAAAAGCTTTACTTATAGAAGTTTCAAAGGTTTTCACCTTTGATTCAAGTTCTACTATCGATTCTGTGAGATTTGGTAAGTTGTTCAGTTTGGAATTAGCAATTTGACTGAATTTCTTCCAGTCAGTTCTTTTGGGATTTCTATAAGGCGGAGGGTTTTTCGACTCGAAATTAATTTGAAAAAGAATCCACTTGTGATCCGAAAACGAATTCAAAGGGGAAACTCTCCAATTCTCCACTAATAAATTACGGTTGTTTACTAGAGTAACATCAAGCACATCCTCCCATCCATTATAATTTTCCGAGCTCGGAAAGACGAAAGTGGGAGTATTGCCTCTGTTATAAATGGTCATATTATGTTCAATAATAAAATCAAAAAGTGACTCACCTCGTTCGTTGATCTCAGAACTTCCCCAAAGGGTATGCCGAGCATTTGCGTCGCCTCCGATCAGAAGGTTTGCCTTTTTGATTTTAGCTTCGGTTATGATTTTGCACACCTCCTCCGGAGGTGATGGTGCATTATGGGCAGAGTAAAAAGAGGCCAACAGCAAACCCTGTGTATTCTTATCTTCAAATCTGACAACTGTCAGATCGGGAGTGCTAAAATTTGGACATAAAAAACATTTTAAATGTTTCTTAGCTAAAATACAAGTTCTGGGATTACCTTGGTCTTGATCTGCGGTTTTATAAAAGAGGTCGTATTGGCTGCCTTGGAGGCCTCGCACCTTGAGGCCGTTTATCCACGGTTCTTGGATAACGTCAATGTCGAAGTTTTCCTCCCTAAGGAAAACTCTCAGATTATCTGAAGCACACTAAGAGTGCTTCAGATTAATCTGGATGACCTTCAGCGCGTTTTTAATTTGTTTTAGCTGCAGAGCTGGGGCCCGGCAACTCGCTGGGGACCTCGACTCCGCTAACAACATCGTCAACCTCGACGTTGTCATCAGCTTTGTCGGTGTCTGTTCCCTGACTCTGTAGAATTTTAATTTTGGCATTCCTTATGCCAAAACTAAGTTTGTACTCGGCCTTTACGAGGTAAGAGGCGCTGGTCTTCTGCGGTTCTTCTACCTTTACTACAGCCCAATCGTGCATGGAGACAAGCGGATTTTGCCTCTGAAGACCGCGGATCAGATCCTGTCCGCTTGGCTTTATGCTCATGAGCGGCAACCAAATGCGAGCCTTCGGTTGTCTAGGGATGTCCTTAGCTGGGATAAGCTTGAGCTTCAAGCCCTCCCACTCATTGCTAACCTTAGCAATGCTTTCACTAAGGAATTCCCTAGAAAACCTGTCCGCACACTTGATTACCCTATACCCCCTGAGCATCTCGCTAGAGTCAAAATTAGGGTAGGGGCCCTCACTGTTTGATATAGTGTATGAAAACACCATCTCAGAGAGCTTGCCCTCGATAGAGTTCCACACGTTCAGCAGACCTTTGCTGTTTGTGGAGAACTCATCCACAACTGCTACTTGGAGGTCATCCCTGAAAACCTCACTAAGAGTACGCAGTTGCGCTGCTCCAGAAGATGGTGCTTTCCCTGGCTTTGTCCGGCCGTCAAGCTTGCTCTTTTTCTGAGACGGGCAGATCTCTTCCTGAGATCTGTTTCGCTTAACGGCCTTTTTTCGGCTGACCAGAAGGTTGTTGTATTCATCAACAACCTTCTAGTACTTTATTTTATCTTGGGCGTCCCTCTCATGAATCACTCCGGTCTCTTCATTCTTGGCAATCTTGGCAAGAATGTGAGAGGCCGTTTTGAAGCGGTTCCTGAGAAGAGCGCCTTCCGATAGTTTTTTGGTTTCTCGAGTTGCACTGCTACTGTGACTTTTTTGGTTGCAAAAATCATATCTCCTAAACGAATAAAGATATTGCTTTAATTTTTTTTTATCTTGAAGGAAATTTCCAAGGCTATAAAAATTGTGACTTTCAAAAAACAATGTTTACAGGGTGTTTCAGAAATTTGTGTTAAAATAAGAAGTTTTAACAAAGGTGATAAACATAGCGGTATTTTGATATGCAATCGTCAAAATCAATTTTTTAAGTAATCTAAGTGAATTGAAACAGTAGAGCAAAAAGAAAAAGGACCAATTCGAGTGAAAAAGTAAGAAAAAAAGTTTTTTTTTTTAATTTTAAGGATTTTTTTTTTTTATTTTCCAGTATTCAAGAATACATAATGTATTTTGGTGATATATCAAAAGTCAAACAGTGTAAAAAGAAATAAAGACAAAAAAAAATTAATATATAAACACTAAATTTCTTGAAAACTATCATCTAAGTCCGGGGAAATGTGTAATAAACTCATCATTTCTGGAGAGTATCGTTCCTTCAGATCTTTTTGGCTTCTCACATGCCTTAAGGAAGAAATAAGTGGATCCAAAGAGGTTGCAAGCATGTTAAATAGGTCCTCATTCTGCCGAATCCTTGAAACTTTACACGTATTCTGATATCGATATTTCTTGTAGTCTTTATTTTTTGCATTCCTGGGCTTCTTCTGACAGTTCTCCAAGTGGTAGTGATTGATATTCAATGATATTTCGACTATGAACCAATATTTTGTGTAGAGTAGGTGTGAGTAGTTTTTCAGGATACTTTTGTTTTAAAAGCTCTGCCGTTTTCTTAGTATACTCCCCAAATTTAACTGCATTCACTACTTCTCTGCAATTCAAAACGTTCAATATTACTTTGAGACTCATTATAACTTCTTCATTGACTCCAGTTATTCGAGCGGTTGCATCTCAATGTTGAAAAAATCTTCTTGCAGTGTTTCCGTCATTAGTGTTTCGAAACCCTTGCTTTGGTTTATCCACATCAAGGCCAAGCTCATCGCGAAAACGCCTTTGGATCTCTTGTTTTCTTCTTTTTTTTTGCCTCCTTGGTCCCAATCGATTCATCAGTACCTTCTCCTTCTTGTTGAAGAGTATACGCAAGCTTCAAAATAAATTCCATGCATCTGATTCTAGCGTGCAGTGGAGAGATTCCATATTCGTAATTATGTTCGTCCTCAATTGATTCATCTTTATTGAAGTTCTTTTGTGTCCTTTTGCATATCGGACATGATCGCGTAGACTTTGTTTCCGTTAATTCGTTTAATACTCTTCCGTCTATTATAGTTAAAAAGAACTCGTGATTCACAGTTATAGTTGTTTCTTCATTAACTTTATATATTGTTGGTTGAATATCTGCTATTTGTCACTAGTCTCTTTAACATATTGGGACATAATGGGCCGACAGAAATGAACTGATGATGGGCGAGGGTTCCTCCAATGTTCCCCATTTGTACTATTGAGTCGAAGTGGGACAACTGATGCCATGAACATGTGTGCGTCTGTTTCTCCATCTGTTGTATTTATTTTTTGCTTGTAGGCACTTTGTCCAGATGGTCCATCGCAGCCCCATTTACTCTGTAACGTTAGACTTCTTGGAAGTGCCAGTATTTGATCCTCCGTTTTGCTTTCTATTAGCCGCATTGCTGTATGATCCATCATGTTTTGAAGTTTCACTCTAGCTACGGAAATTCGCAGTTTTCGGGAACTGCTTCTTTTTTCGCAACCGTAATCATATTGTAGGATGGCAAGACATCTATGTTGTGATGTCTTAACGAAGTTCTCAGGATTTTATATTTTTCTTTTGAGAGTCCCAAATCCATAAACAAAGCTAATGCGTTCTCACTGGTGTATTTTATGGGATTGTGTTGGGGAGTGTGAATGCTTTCCTTGACTCTTTTGACACGAAGTGGACTTGCAGAAGATATTGCCTGAATTATATCACTCTTCCCCTTTTCATGGTCCTTATTGTATCTTATACTCAAAGCTTCAGAGAGATGTTCTGTACATATCTCCTTTGTAGCTTTGATTAGTTTTTGTTTTTTAGTAAATGTTGTGCACTCATTGACTGGCTTCCTTGGTCTTCCTCTTGATGTAGTTGGGAGATCACCCGCTTCTTCTGTTTGTCCGGTATTGATATGGAGAGATAAGGAAAGCCATTCTGCATTCTTTTTGAAGTTATTTCTCGATCTTTTGGCTGCTATCCATTTTCTATCAAGGTTGTAATAGAATTGTTTTAATATCTGTTTGACTGCATTTGCATCTGGTAGTTGGTATTCACTTTCCACGGCAGATATAAACTCATTACAACTGCTAGCATTGACAAAAAGTTCAAACAAATCCTCATTCGGAATATTCATTTTAAATTGTTTTGAAAAATAAAAGCAACTGCTCGAACGCTCGTTTAAATTCTAAATGATTATTTTAGTCTAATGATTCATCTTTTTATACCTAAGAGTAAATACCTGCACCCAAGACTCTTTAATCCTTATATTAATTATACTTAAAGACACCCCAATAAAACTACCTGTCTGTCTACCTTTATACTAACATATACCAAAATTGTTTTATCCTTAAATCTTATCAATTAATTCTTAATCCTTATCAATAAAAGTACCTTATCATAATTCAATCGTACCCGAAAACAAATGCATTATTTAAAATTTTATTACAGGATTTAAAAAATTAGCTTTAAAACTCTTGAAAATCTTAGGTAATAAACAAAAAATAAAAATGATTTATTTTTTTTTTAAATAAAATCATCTTTTTAAATCCACCACACACAAAACAAATAAATCCATAAAAAAGAATTTTCCATAAAAAAAGAGGGGGAAAAAATTACTGACTTTATCAATTCAAATCTCCCTAGCTCAGTTCGATGCAAAATGACGCACGCGATCTTTTGGATTTATGTTAAGAAATATGTAAGGATTCTGAATCAGTTGAGATCTTAGCACCACTCGTTGAATCTTTTTTTCTATACAATTTGAAGTCGAAAAAGTGTGCAAAAAGTAGTGTTTCCAAAAAAATTAAATTAAACAATTAAAAAATGTTTTTTTTTTTAATTATCGATCTAAATAATGGCAATGCATATTATGAAAACAAAAACGAAAAGCGTTTCGAAGCCCTTTTTCTAGTTTTTACATTCAAAGTTAAGAAAAAATATAAAAAAATAAAAAAAAATGATCATCAAAAAAAAATCTTCAACTTTGGCCTGCTCTATAAGGCACACCAATTACCCAAATTGAATAATTTTTTCGATTACTGGAGCTTCAAATATTTGTGAATCCAGTGAACTAAAAAGTTTTGCATTATTATAGACCCACTCGAAAAATGAATATTGCAAGCAGTTTTGCATAAACGGGCCACTGTGCGCCGTGGCACCGGTGTCAATGGTAGCCACACATTTGTTGCCGTTTATACTTGCTTCCATGATCAGGCTCTTGTTGTCACGTTTCGTTTTAGAAACCTGGATGTTGTTTCTGGGGCCATCGATACCCGAAACCAGCTTCTGCCCCTCGAAGTTGGTTCTTATTCGTTTCCCGGGTAGGAAACAACTTCGGAAGCAACGTTGTTAGTGTTGCTTTGACCGGTTGAATTACTTCTATTTCCACAGTGTTGGCATGCGGTTCCTCTTCGCGGTAATCTGCACTGTCGCTGTAGATGCCCAGTCTTATTGCAGTTCCAGCATCGTGCTGGTCCGTCTCGCTGACTCCTTTCCACAGTAGCCTTCTGACAAGAACATTCTTGGACTTCTATTTCTCTTACGCGATGCACGTTTTGGGAAGCTTGTTCTGCAGCTTCCATCGTCAGAGCGAAAGCCAATGCTTCTGGTAGTGTTCGCTTTCCGGCAGTGCGGATAGCCCTTTGGAGATTTATATCGCCCACAGCTCTCACAAAGGCTTCAACAGCAAGTTGATTTATTATCTCGTTACTAGCTGTTGGATAGGCCAGATGAACCAATCGCTCCATATCTGCCTGAAGCTGCTGCAGAGTTTCACCTCTTTTCTGTGTCCTATTGTTAAGCTGAACTCGGAAGACTTCTGTCATGTGGCTATCCCCAAACCGCTGTTCGATTGCGTTTACAAGAACTGTGAAGTCACCACTCTTCTCTGCTGGTATGGTTTGTAGCAGTTCAGCAGCAGATCCTCTTAAAGCAAGCGTAAGAGCAATGTATTTTTCGTGATCGTCCCAGACGTTTGTTAACGCTGCTGCTTCAAACTGTTTCTTGTAGATTGACCACGGAATCTGCCCATCAAAGCTTGAAGGATTCACTTCTCTCTTCCTTGAGCACTCACCAGAAGGTTCTCGAGCTTTTATCTTTCGCACTTTTTCTAGTTCATTTGTGATGGTTTCAATTTGTTCGTCAATTTTCTCGAAACGTGCATTTTGTTTTTCGACGCGCTCGTCGACAGTTTTGATTTTCTCTTCAAAGTCCGCAAACCTGCCTTCTAAAAGGTTTTTCTGTTCGTCGAATCGCTATAGAATATTCTGCTGTTCTTGCTTTTGGTCACTTCTTTGGGCGTCTAGTTGTTTCCTTTGAGCTTCTAGTTGTTTGAGAACATTCTGCTGTTCTTGCTTTTGGTCGCTTCTTTGGGCTTCAAGTTGTTTCAGGACATTCTGCTGTTCTTGCTTTTGGTCGCTTATTTGGGCTTCTAGTTGTTTTAGGACATCATTTTTATTTTCTTCAAATTTGGCTAAAAGAATTGACACCATGTTAGATAAGGCAACATTTGCATTTACCTCTTCCACTTTTGCTTCTAATTTGAAAGCAAACGTATCTGGGTCTTCATTTTGCTGCTCCAGATATTCCTGCAGCCGTTTAACGAGTTCGGTTTTTACGCCTGTCCCACTTAAGCCACGTTTGCTTAGTTCGGCCTTTAGCTCAGGGACAGTTAAGTCTTTCAAAACTTTACTCATTTTTTTTTTTTATTTTTAACTTCACTACTTTACACAAAATAGTTCAATCACTGCTCACTGTTTTTATTCTCAATAAGTTTGAATCCCTTATTCTGACACCAATGTAATGTTCGGCTTGGTCCGACAATTAAAACTTATTCACACTTCGTAAATAAAAACACAAAATCGCTTTATTCAAATTACTCACAAAAATTCTTTATTCAAAACTTTCAATTATTACTTTTTAAACACAGTCTTTACTTTCAATTATTACTTTTCAAACACAGTCTTTACTTTATCGCAATTCACAATCAACAATAATCCGCTTCGCTTCCGAGCGCCTATTTATATACCTCAAATCGGTTCGAGAATCTACTAGGTTGTTCTTGATGCTTAACGAAGCGAGTTCTCCTCTTTATCACTAGATGCTTAACGAAGCTAGTTCTCCTCTTAGCCACTAGATGTTTCTCGATGCTTCAGGAAGCGAGTTCTCCTATTAATCACTAGATGCTTAACGAAGCGACTTCTCCTCTTAATCACTAGATGTTGCCCTTATTCTACTATAACACGATTTAAAAGATAAAAATAAAAAAAGAAATAAAAATGTCCCGACACTGAACCATATTTTCTAATCATTTATAAGGAGTTAATTTTTGTTTTTATTTTAAACTATATATTTAAAAATAATGTACCCACCTATCCTATCTACTAATCTCGAACAAAGTGCTAAGCGCCCTGATATTATCACTGTCCGGATACTAGTAAGAATTTCCTATGAAATTTCATAAACTAACTTTCTACCTAGCAATAGCTTTTATAACTAAAATTTGAATTTAAAAATAAACCCACATGATATCTATCTACAAAAAATGATATAATCTTCAAATATTGCAGAAAAACTTAAAGCCAAATAAAGCCAAAATACCCACTCACCAAAATATACAAAACTATAACCAAACGTATAACTACCCACAAAGATCTGCAGGAGAAAAATCGCATCTTAGCTTTGTATACATAAAAACAATTTTTCATATACAAGGATTGACACAAGCAGAAGCAGACTTATGAATGTAAATAAAAACAAAAATCGGTACAAGATCCTTAACAGCTGATGTAAGCATTCATCTCTTTCATCCCCTTATTAGACACAATAGTAAGCCATTTTTGTTTTACTTTTCCGTTTTTCATATAAAATTGGATAAATATAAAAAAAAAAAAAAAAAAAAAAAAAAAACAGATTCATCGACCTTCGTATGGAAGCTCTTTATATAAAAACAAACAAGTACCCTGGTTACAAGAGGAGATCGAGGAATCGAGTCGAAATTGAGATTTCGATCCAGGTATACGTCATCAGTGGATCGAGGAATCGAATTGAAATTGAATCGAAATGACATTTGGGTTTTATTTGTATGCGTACTGTGTTGTGAGTAACTTGTATCTTTATAGATACAGAATAACAAATTGTTTAGTTTTAAAATTCAAGTAAAATAATGCTTAAAACACAAAAACACGCACCAAAATAAACTCATCGAAAACAGACGAGAAAGATAAAACATGACACACGCACACAAGCAAAACCTCACACACCAACAACTCGTTTCCCCGATTCTGGTTTACAAGACAATTTTCGATTCGATTCACCTCGTTTTTGAGATCGGATCGAGTAATCCTATTTCCATCCGATCCAGGTATATACGGCGCTAAACCCTGATTCAATTCCTATTCAATTCTCCCTGTAAACTGTATACTAGAGTGACCGCAACAAATCGATTTTCGAAATTGGGTCGGGGGAACCCCAAAAAATGACCAGTCTTTGCAGATTTTTAGATAGCCAAAATTTCAGCTCGATTCGATAACGCTAAATGGTGCCGACACACGCTCAAAGTTTCAAAAAACTCTCTTTTTTCTCTGTTTTGCGAAGTAAACTAGCCCTAGCTCCCAAACAACTGTCCCTATTCTCATTATTTATATATTAAATTAAGGGCCAGTTTGTTCACAGCTAATCAAATTTAATCAATAATTGTTGTGACTGTTTAATCCGCGAATTTGCATGAAAGCAATGTGTTTTGACACCACTGCTTCAAACACTGGAAGGCTAAAAGGAGCTTGCAAAATTTTGCAGTAAATGTTGGATGAGGAGTTGCTTCACCTGGCGTGTCGTCACCACATTCTTGAAGTTTTACTAAGAGGTATTTTTGACTGTAAATTGGGTTCAACCACTGGACCTCAACCTGATATTTTCAAAAGATTTCAAAATGAATGGTCAAAAATAGACCCTAAACGATATAACACAGGCATCAGTGATAAAAATGTTAAAAAACACCTAACCAATGATGTTATAACCCAGATTGCAGATGAATTAAAGATAAAACTCAACGAATGTCAGCCGAGAGATGACTACAAAGAATTCCTGCAGTTGGTTTTAGTGTTTGTTGGGGTGCTAGATGGAAACGTAGTTGGATTTAGAACACCAGGTGCTACTCATCATGCCAGATGGGTGGCTAAAGCTATTTATAGTTTAAAAATATTTATGTTTCGAAGCCAGTTTAACATGAGTAATGAAGAACGAAATGCTCTGGGGGATATATGCGTTTTCATTGTTAAAATTTACTGCAAAGCTTGGTTTAATGCTCCAAGAGGGCTTATATGGCTATTAAACAAGATTTTGATCTTTTGCGTAGTTTTATCGAGTACCAGAAAATAGACAAGGACATTTCTGAAAAAGCTCTTGCAAAATTTTCAAACCATTTATGGTATTTGAGTTCAGAGTTGGTAGGTCTGGCGTTTTTTGACCCAACTTTATCCGCTAGCGAAAAATCTGAAATGGTCAACATACTTTTGATAAGCAACGAGTCAGAAGATAACAGAGTTGTAAATCCAAGGCTTCCGAAACATCAACTTGAACAATTTGTAACAGCTGGGTTAAAAAACATTGTCAACAAGGAGACATTGAACTTTTTTAACCGCTTAAAAATAAACGTAGATTTTCTGAAAGAACCTCCAAATCTTTGGCCCGAAAACCCCCCATTTTAAGGATGGTTTCAAAATAGTTAAATCACTTAAGGTCGTAAATGACATGATAGAAAGAGGAGTCAATTTAATAACAGATTTTAATGACCTTTTAACAAAAGATGAGGATCAAAAGCAATATGTTCTTCAAGTAGTCAGTGAGTGGCGAAAATTGTATCCAAATGTTTCAAAATCAACTTTATGTAAATCTCTAGATTAAATCATAATCTTTGTTTAGTATTTATTTCATTTATTATGTATCAGTAATGTAAAACACGATATTATAGTATTTTTGTGCAAGAAAACTGTTTTATGTTTCGTTCTCCAAAATAAAACAAAATTCTTTGAAAAAATACGATATCTATCAATTTTATCCAAATTTTCTTATTTTTACGTAAATTTATTCATGATATTTGTATTGAGTATTGACAAAAGTACTACCTTTAATTAAGTACATAAACAGTGACAATACGGTCAGCTGTTTGGGAGCTCGATCTAATTTTATTCGTAAAACAGGGAAAATCGGAGATTTTTGAAACTTTGAGCGCGTGTCGGCAGCATTTAGCGTTATCGAATTGAGCTGAAATTTTGGCTAGCTAAAAATCTGCAAAGGCTGATCATTTTATGGGGTTCCCCCGTAACGAATTCGACAAAAAAAAATTTCTTCGGGAGTTGCGGTCACCCTACTGTATACGTACCTTCCGGTGAAAAAAAATATTTCAAGAACAAATTTTGAGACATATTTTTTATTTGTAAGTAGTTATGATATATGTATGTAGGTATTTATTAAAAGAATTTTGTTCAACACTAAGGTCCTATGTACAATATTAAGCCATCAAGGATTTAATGAAAGGTTAACTTTTACTTTAGAATGCCCTGGCTCATTTCAAAAATTAATTAATGTACTTTCACGGTTAGTGCTGATGACATAAACTTAGTTTGGGTCTTTTTAGAAAAATACTAGACTTTGTTTAAATTTGATGTCCTTGTCTCAGGCTTAAGGTATCTATATTCTATCAAATCCCATTTTTTTCTGCCAGAGCAAACTTGTTTATTTTGCGAGAATAAACAAATAAGTATAAGTTATTTAGTTTTTATTTTAATTTTTAATTTTACAACTTAAGTTTTAATTATTCTACGACGCGTTTCGGAGATGTTTCTCCAACATCGGGTGGAATACTTTTATTGCTAGTGTTGTTGGTGGTTGATGTAGCAAGTTGACTAAAGCTTTGGTCTTCTATTGTTGTTGTTGATTGTTATTTTCTTCTATAGTTTAGCTTTTTTTATAGTGATGTGGTGTTTTCTTTCTTTTTTCTTTTCTATTGTTGATTTTATTGTTCGTATATTTATTTAAGCTTTAATGTATTATGTTGTCTTTTTTCTTTCTTTTATTATTTGTGTTTGAATTTTATTGCTGTTTCGTATAGTGCGTTTGGTTTGATTGTTAATTTGTCCTTTAATATTTTGTCTTGTTCTTGTTTGTAAGCTTTGTAGAATTCTTCAATTGCGTCAAGTAATCTGCTTTTTCTGCATATATGTAATGTTTGTAAATTTGTTTCAATGTCTGTATAATTATGGTTGTTTTCTATTAAATGTAATGCATATGTTGATTAGGTGTTTGGTTTGGGTTTATGTTCTTTGAATCTTTCTTCGAAGGTTCTACCTGTTTGGCCTATGTAAAATTTGTTGCAATCATTGCATTTAAGTTTGTAGACGCCGGAGTATGATTTTGTTTTCTGTTTTATTTTTGGTTTTAAAATATTTTGTAAGTTGTTGTTTGTTTTGAATGTTATATTTATGTTAAGTTTTTTGAATTGGTTTGTTAATATTTGTGGAACTATATTAGTGTATGTAACTGACGCATATTTTGGGTTTTCTATTGTGGTATAATAGCTTTGTTGTTGTTTATTTTCTTTTCTTTTTTCTTTATTAATTTGTCTATTATTGTTGTTTTGTATCCATTATTGTATGCAATTTGTTTTATTATGTTAATTTCATTGATGAAGTCAGTTTTGTCCATAGGGATGTTAAAGGCTCTATTAATAAATGCGTTGAAAGCTGTCATCTTTTGTGAATTTGGGTAGTGGGAATCATTGTGTATGACTGTGTCTGATGTGGTTTCTTTTCGGTATATTTTATATTTAAATTTATTATTAAATTTTGTTATTGTTAGGTCAAGGAAATTTATTGCATTATTATTTTCTAATTCTGTTGTCACTTTTATTTTTGTGTTGATATTGTTGATGTATTTTGTTAGCATTATCTATTTGTCTTTGTTCCATCGAATATTACAAAGGTGTCATCTACATATCTTGAGTATGTTATTATTTTGTGTTTTTGTTTTTTAGATTTATGCTGTTTTTTTATTATTTGTTGTAGTTTTTTGGCTATTTTATAAAATGGGGCGGTTGTGTAGTTGATGAGTGAGCGTATAGGTATCTTTTTTATGTATTTTCGGGAGGCCTGTGAATTGTGGAGCTTTTGTGTTTGGTTGTTTGAGTGCGTGTTTGTTTATATTTGTAAGTAGGTGATTGCATTATTAATTTCTTTGTTGTATATTTTAGTGGGGTCGTTTTGTAATTGTTGTATTTTATTGTCTAGGAAGAATTTTTCTGTTTTTGTTATGTAATCTTGTTTATTGAGTAATACTATTGTGTTTCCTTTATCGGCTTTTGTTATCATTGCTTCGCTTTCTTTTAATTTATGTTTAATGTTATTGAGGTTTTTTATATCTTGTTTGTATTTTTTATGTAGATTTTTGTTAATATTATTGATGTTAGTTATCTTTTTTAGTTTTTTGTTTATGATGATTCTTATTTCATTCTGTGTTTCATATGATGTTATTGTTTTAATTGCTGCTTCTGTGTTGATTACTTCTTGTGCTATGCTATCTCCGAAACGCGTTGTAGAATTAATATAATTAAAACTTAAGTTGTAAAATTAAAAATAAAATTAAAATAAAAATTAAATAACTTATAGGTACTTATTTGTTTATTCTCGTAAATCTAAACTACAACTTGGAGACAAGTAAACTATATCATGTATTGTTTATTTTGGTTTAAGTTCCCATTAAATTTTAATTTTTGTTGGTTATTAATGTAAGCTTGTTTATATAAGTTCAATGCTAACATCCAGAATAACGTCACATAAATATTTAGGTATGCCTCTCTGCAACCTTCAGTCATGCGAAAAATAATTGAAGCGTCTTAAACCAAGGTCCAAATAAAGAGGCTGGGATGCGACCCACACTGATAACATCCAATCCCGTTTGCCGATTTGTCTTGCTTAAAAGGTTTATAGGTTTTCGTGTTTTGTTAAAAAGTTGTCAATTGAATTATTCTTAAAAATTTTTAAATTACCGACAATATTTTGCATATGTTGAAATAGTTTGATTTCAAAATCTATTTTTACCAATTTTAGTCGCATTTGGGTACTATTTTTTTGTAGATTTATATTGTGTATGAAAAAACTTACTGTTGGATTTTTCTAAAAAATGTATTGAATACCTATTGAAAACAATATTTTCTGTGAGATACAATTAGTTGGAACCCAATATTTTGAATTTTTGAAAAGATATTTAAATCGAAAGTAAATTTTTACCAACTTTAATTTTTTTTTGTGTTTTTATTTTTTATACAAAAACCGTAAATTGGATTTTTTCCCAAAAATATATTTCGTTGGTCATGTTACAATATATAAAACAAAATTTAATTCAAGTCGCTAGAGTTATTGCTTCGTGAGATAATTTGGATTAACCAAATTGTTCACCTTTTTTTAAATTGATATGGTAAAAAACCCACCCCACCTTTTTGGAGAGTCTTTTTTGCCTTATTATTTGTATAACAAATTGTATTTGAAGTCGATATCTCTGCTGGTTCTTGAGTTATGGACGACGAACAAAACTTCCCGAACGTACGGACGTACGAACGGATGGTGACACGCACGCACAGATATCTCTCTAAAAATCTCCTATTTAGACTCTAGTGACCTTGACACGTCGAGAAATATCAACATTTTCAATTCGACAAATCGGACCGATTACAATAACTTCCTATGGGAAGTTAATAGCGACAACATTATAGTTTGTTACACTATCAGAATTTCTATATAATATTTAATAGTTTGTAATATAATATATAATACATTTTGTATTTCTTATTGATATTTTATGTCAGGTCTGTATTTTATTACACTACATATATGTAAGTTCGTCTCACGAACCATTTTTATGTTCAATCTTTAAAATAGGTACGTATTTTTTATACTACATTTAATTTTTGGAATTGTCTAATTAAGCAACAACTCAATAAAAGCAAACAACCCATATTTTAGATGGAGATGTAATTTTTTCAAAAAGGTCTAGACTCCTTTTTTACACAAATTAAAAACTTCTTAAGTTTATCCCCATTGATATTGAAGCACTGACAAAAATTATATTTTTATCAATAGGTACAATTACTCAAAATATCCAAATTTAATAGTGCTATCAACTTTATATTTAGTTAAGTGTGAATAATGACTTACGATTTGTCACTTAACTCTTTTTAAAGCTTTGAAAAAAATTTGAATCTTATATGTTTTCCTTTTTTCAAAAGTATGCATCAGAACCCATTGAATTAAATTCCAGCTTGAATTAAAAACAAATATCTATTAATATCTGATGCCATGCAAATCCTTCAGAAAATTATAACCTTATGTCAGGTGAACAAGCGTTTAAGAAGCCTTCCCACTTACGAGTTCTTCCTACAAATCTTACAAATTTAAAATTAACCAAACCACCAAATACCTAGTGTTAACGCCATCTTTCCGCAAAGAATGGACAACAGCCTACCTTTGCCAACCCTGCAATAATGATTGCATCTGATTGCCTCATGGGCAAAAAATTCAACGTAACCTATTTTTCATGACAAGTTCTTTTCTTCTTTTCTCTTGCTGCACAAAAGAACAAAAAATCATTTGAATTGTTAACCAAGGTATATTTTTTCTGCCTTTTAATATTAATATGTATACCTATATCAAATAAAATTATTTCAGAATTTTTAAGCAACAAAAAAGGAAAATCATTGTTTTATTGCTCTAGAAACTTGATTCACAATTCTTAAAAATTTTTGTGGTGCTATGCCTAACGAGAATACACCAAATGCGATATCTTCGCCAGTGGGAAAGCATAGCTGCGAGCTTTGTGCGTTGCCCGACGTACCCGAAATGGTGGCATGTGACAAATGCGATGCCTGGTTCCATTTTCAGTGTGTCAACGTGGACTCTACAGTGAAGGACAGGAGTTGGGTTTGCGAAACGTGTCGACACTCCACAAACCAACGTTCACCTCCACGTTCCATCAGCTCCACCGAACATGCCAAGTCCAAGGCCTCGAAGTCCCGAAAGCAGAGAGACCTGCTTATAAAACGCTTGGAAGAGGAAAAACAACTTCGTGAAGCGAATAATCAACGATACTTATCAGAAAAGTATAAAATCCTTGAAGAGTTCAGCAGTTCTGATGAGGAACAAGATAAAATTGAAGGTAAGTCGGTAGATCGTAGCCAATTAACAGAAATATACCTGCTTCAATAACTGGTGCAGTAAACAATCATGAACTGCAACCACCACAAAAACCTGTTCTTGTGCCTCAGAGGCAACCTGTCCCATGACACGTCAAATTAATGCAAAGTCAACCAATTCAATGTCAACCAAAACAAACTAAACCAACTGAAGCCGCGATTTCTAACGCTCAACCTAATATTTCGTCCACAAGGCAAGTCAATTTACTTTCATCATCTCAGCTAGCAGCTCGACAAGCTATATCAAAAGATTTATCCTCGTTTAGTGGATACCCAGCAGAGTGCCCGATTTTTATTAGCTCCTTTGAACACAGCACCAGTATCGCTGGCTACACAGATGCTGAAAATTTGTTGCGCCTACAGAAATGTCTTCGTGGAAGTGCCCTCGAAGCGGTGAAGAACCGACTCTTGCTGCCCACTATGGTACCAGGCATCATAAAAACACTCCGAATGCGATTCGGTAGACCAGAGCACATACTTCACGCCAATTGGTTGAGTGAAATTGCCGAAGCTGCTTGTTCGGTCACAACACCAACCGTACGACATACAAACGACAAACGCAAAAATCATTTGTATACGCATGACGTAGCTAAAGCTGCAGAAAGTAATTCTCGCATTAATAATTGGCCCAGGAAATGTTATGTTTGTAATAACAATCACACTCTAGATTCTTGCAACGACTTAAAAATGACTGGACGTTCCGATCGGTGGAATATAGTTAAAAAAAAGTAATTTGTGTCGTACATGCATGAAAAAGCATCCTTATTCTCGATGCAAGATAACAACATTATGTGGGATAGATGGATGTGCTCTGAGACATCATAAGCTTTTGCATAAAAATGGAGACGCCTGTGATGTTAAAGGACCGTCAATCAGACAGCAATCGGAAAACTCTACTTTGGGATGCCACTCCGAACGTGGTGACAATAAGAACATCACAAATGTATTGTTTAGTATTATACCGGTCTGGCCTGGTGCTAAGCTGGAGGTTGTAGCAAAGGAAGACATTCCTTGCAGACCAAGAGCTCGCATCACGGTTCCGGCCATATTCAAGGAAGCAGACCACGTTCTGAAGGTAATCCGGCTCTCCAATCCAACCCTTCCTACTCACAACTGGAGGGTCTACAAAAAAGATGGGGCCGAGGCACTGTGTTGGAGACTGATCGGGAGTACGGTAGCGAAAATGCTGCGGTTACTCCAGATTAACCTCCAACACTCCATAAAGGCTTCGGCCTCCTTCTTCTTCGCTTATCCAGCAGCGATGAAGATATTGTCCTGTCCAAATACTGCGTGCTGTATGCATCAGGTGAGGATGAACCCAGATCTTGCATATATATATATATATATATATATATATATATATATATATATATATATATATATATATATATATATACATATATATATATATAAAACGCAGCCTAAATGTATATTTACTCCCTAATTTCAGCGATCGAGATACCACCGACGCAAGTCTGGAAACAGCCAGAGGAACATTCTGGCTGGCGTCGGCGTATCTTGGCCACGACCATCTTGGCCCTCTCCCGGGTGACACTCTGGAGAGATTAATAACTGAAGCACAAAGGCTCAACATCGGCCTCATCATCGGTAGTGACGCTAACGCCCACCATACAGTATGGGGTAGTACGGATATAAACGACAGGGGTGAGTCTCTTTTCGACTATATTCTACTCGTAAGTAACGTTGGTAATGAGCCAACCTTTATTACTAAAAATCGACAAGAAGTTTTAGATATAACTCTTGTCTCCGAATTCATTAATAATAATATTTTGAACTGGAAGGTATCTAAAGATCACTCCTTTTCTGATCATAGATACATCCAGTTTGACTTTATAAATGAACCACCTTGCCAACCGATCTTTCGAAATCTAAAAAGAACAAATTGGCCAAAATATAAGAGAACGTTAAATAGTTTAGTAAAACCTGAACTCTTTAATACTCCCTCCAACATTGAAGATCTTGACGACAAAGTCAATAACCTAACATTTGTCCTAAACAAAGCTCTAGATACTGCATGCCCTCTTATACAAAAAAAATAAATAAATTAGGTGGCGCAACAGTCCATGAAGGACCAGGGCCTAGTGACTTACAACTCTCAACCATCCCTGTGTGCGAGTAATGTTGTCAGAGATGGAAGGGACCTACAGTTTATATGCCGAATCCGAACGGCTAATTTGAGAAAGCACTTTTCATGACAAGAATTACTCTTGGAGGATTTGTCAATTCCTCGCAAGAGGCAGTACCCGTGAAAAAAGTTAGGTGGCACAGGCAGGGATTGAACCCAAGACGTGGAAGATTGCTCCGAAGCATCCAGGCTGCGCAAAATCCTCTCCAAAAATCCAATCATGCCAAGCTGCTTGAAAAACGCCTCCGGCCTCTGGACCAATTCAAGCGAAGAATCGCTCAACTTGCTACTAGACGTTCACTTTCCTGGTAGCTCTAATATTATTAATAACATTGCACTTAATAATGGTGGCAATACATTACATCCCCCACAAGGTCTAGTCACTAGGGAAAAACTCAAATGGGCTATTAACAGCTTTAAGCCATATAAATCTGCTGGTCCGGATGGTGTAATTCCAGCCGAACTGCAAGAAAATGCAAGTTTTCTAATACCCATCCTAGAAAACATCTTCAAGGGATGCCTTAAATTGGCATACATCCCGATGTCTTGGAGACAAGTTAAAGTTGTTTTTATTCCAAAAGCTGCAAAATCCAGCCACGTTAACCCTAAAGACCTAAGACCTATCAGCTTATCATCATTCCTTCTCAAAACTTTTGAACATTTGATCGATATCCACTTAAGGGCAAGTATTGAAAAGTCCCTCCTTTCAAAGGCTCAACACGCCTACAACAAAGGAAAATCAGTTGAAACGGCTCTACACAGTATAGTACGTACAATCGAATATTCCCTCCATCATAAAGAGTACACCTTAGTTACCTTCTTAGATATAGAAGGTGCATTTAACAATGTCGACACATCTGCAATTGCACGTGTATTGACATCTCTGAAGGTAGATAAGTCGATCAGCGAATTGATTAATCAGATGCTGATAAGCAGGATTATCAATTCAAAACTGGGCGATTTTACTGCACAAAGGGGTGTCAGCAGAGGTACGCCACAAGGTGGTGTCCTATCCCCTCTCCTCTGGAACTTAGTAATAAATGAATTACTAATTACTCTAGAAAGAGAGGGATACAGAGTGTTTGCTTATGCGGACGATGTTGCTATTGCAGTAACGGGTAAACATCCCAATATACTAAAAGAACTCTTACAAAACGCTTTAAATAAGATCACCAGATGGGCAAATCAGTGTGGACTAGGCGTTAACCCACAAAAAACCGACCTTGTCCTCTTCACAAGGAAATACAAAGTCCCACACATTGACCCCCCCCTCATAAACGGTGTACCACTTAAATTCTCTGAACAAGCAAAATACTTGGGTCTCATTTTGGATAAGAAATTAAGTGGGAAACCTAATATTCAAGAGAGAATAAACACGGCCACAGTAGGCCTGTTCTCCTGTAAAAAGGCCATTGGTAATAAATGGGGCCTACCCCTACATCCCCGCATTACAAACTGGCTATACACCTCGGTCATAAGACCGATTCTTACTTATGGAGTAGCGGTATGGTGGACGGCGCTAGATACAGCGACAAATCGCGATAAACTCAGCAAAGTCCAACGAACAGCCTTGAAAAAAATTTGAATCTTATATGTTTTCCTTTTTTCAAAAGTATGCATGAGAACCCATTGAATTAAATTCCAGCTTGAATTAAAAACAAATATCTATTAATATCTGATGCCATGCAAATCCTTCAGAAAATTATAACCTTATGTCAGGTGAACAAGCGTTTAAGAAGCCTTCCCACTTACGAGTTCTTCCTACAAATCTTACAAATTTAAAATTAACCAAACCACCAAATACCTAGTGTTAACGCCATCTTTCCGCAAAGAATGGACAACAGCCTACCTTTGCCAACCCTGCAATAATGATTGCATCTGATTGCCTCATGTGCAAAAAATTCAACGTAACCTATTTTTCATGACAAGTTCTTTTCTTCTTTTCTCTTGCTGCACAAAAGAACAAAAAATCATTTGAATTGTTAACCAAGGTATATTTTTTCTGCCTTTTAATATTAATATGTATACCTATATCAAATAAAATTATTTCAGAATTTTTAAGCAACAAAAAAGGAAAATCATTGTTTTATTGCTCTAGAAACTTGATTCACAATTCTTAAAAATTTTTGTGGTGCTATGCCTAACGAGAATACACCAAATGCGATATCTTCGCCAGTGGGAAAGCATAGCTTCGAGCTTTGTGCGTTGCCCGACGTACCCGAAATGGTGGCATGTGACAAATGCGATGCCTGGTTCCATTTTCAGTGTGTCAACGTGGACTCTACAGTGAAGGACAGGAGTTGGGTTTGCGAAACGTGTCGACACTCCACAAACCAACGTTCACCTCCACGTTCCATCAGCTCCACCGAACATGCCAAGTCCAAGGCCTCGAAGTCCCGAAAGCAGAGAGACCTGCTTATAAAACGCTTGGAAGAGGAAAAACAACTTCGTGAAGCGAATAATCAACGATACTTATCAGAAAAGTATAAAATCCTTGAAGAGTTCAGCAGTTCTGATGAGGAACAAGATAAAATTGAAGGTAAGTCGGTAGATCGTAGCCAATTAACAGAAATATACCTGCTTCAATAACTGGTGCAGTAAACAATCATGAACTGCAACCACCACAAAAACCTGTTCTTGTGCCTCAGAGGCAACCTGTCCCATGACACGTCAAATTAATGCAAAGTCAACCAATTCAATGTCAACCAAAACAAACTAAACCAACTGAAGCCGCGATTTCTAACGCTCAACCTAATATTTCGTCCACAAGGCAAGTCAATTTACTTTCATCATCTCAGCTAGCAGCTCGACAAGCTATATCAAAAGATTTATCCTCGTTTAGTGGATACCCAGCAGAGTGCCCGATTTTTATTAGCTCCTTTGAACACAGCACCAGTATCGCTGGCTACACAGATGCTGAAAATTTGTTGCGCCTACAGAAATGTCTTCGTGGAAGTGCCCTCGAAGCGGTGAAGAACCGACTCTTGCTGCCCACTATGGTACCAGGCATCATAAAAACACTCCGAATGCGATTCGGTAGACCAGAACACATACTTCACGCCAATTGGTTGAGTGAAATTGCCGAAGCTGCTTGTTCGGTCACAACACCAACCGTACGACATACAAACGACAAACGCAAAAATCATTTGTATACGCATGACGTAGCTAAAGCTGCAGAAAGTAATTCTCGCATTAATAATTGGCCCAGGAAATGTTATGTTTGTAATAACAATCACACTCTAGATTCTTGCAACGACTTTAAAATGACTGGACGTTCCGATCTGTGGAATATAGTTAAAAAAAAGTAATTTGTGTCGTACATGCATGAAAAAGCATCCTTATTCTCGATGCAAGATAACAACATTATGTGGGATAGATGGATGTGCTCTGAGACATCATAAGCTTTTGCATAAAAATGGAGACGCCTGTGATGTTAAAGGACCGTCAATCAGACAGCAATCGGAAAACTCTACTTTGGGATGCCACTCCGAACGTGGTGACAATAAGAACATCACAAATGTATTGTTTAGTATTATACCGGTCTGGCCTGGTGCTAAGCTGGAGGTTGTAGCAAAGGAAGACATTCCTTGCAGACCAAGAGCTCGCATCACGGTTCTGGCCATATTCAAGGAAGCAGACCACGTTCTGAAGGTAATCCGGCTCTCCAATCCAACCCTTCCTACTCACAACTGGAGGGTCTACAAAAAAGATGGGGCCGAGGCACAAACCCTTCCCCCTTCCCCACCCACACAAGCGGAAACGGTTGCTGAGGAACCTGGTGCATCGGTCACACTTCCTTCATTGGAAGACGATGCATCTCAGGTATCCCCAGTAGCAGTGGAAGCTCCTAACACCGACCAAGGTTTTTCCGCAATGGAGGCCGAGGTCTACGACAGCGGAGATGAGGACATTCTTTTAGAATCGTCCTCTGATATGGATGACTCCGACATCACTGTGTTGGAGACTGATCGGGAGTACGGTAGCGAAAATGCTGCGGTTACTCCAGATTAACCTCCAACACTCCATAAAGGCTTCGGCCTCCTTCTTCTTCGCTTATCCAGCAGCGATGAAGATATTGTCCTGTCCAAATACTGCGTGCATCAGGTGAGGATAAACCCAGATCTTGCATATTAGTAAAACGCAGCCTAAATGTATATTTACTCCCTAATTTCAGCGATCGAGATACCACCGACGCAAGTCTGGAAACAGCCAGAGGAACATTCTGGCTGGCGTCGGCGTATCTTGGCCACGACCATCTTGGCCCTCTCCCGGGTGACACTCTGGAGAGATTAATAACTGAAGCACAAAGGCTCAACATCGGCCTCATCATCGGTAGTGACGCTAACGCCCACCATACAGTATGGGGTAGTACGGATATAAACGACAGGGGTGAGTCTCTTTTCGACTATATTCTACTCGTAAGTAACGTTGGTAATGAGCCAACCTTTATTACTAAAAATCGACAAGAAGTTTTAGATATAACTCTTGTCTCCGAATTCATTAATAATAATATTTTGAACTGGAAGGTATCTAAAGATCACTCCTTTTCTGATCATAGATACATCCAGTTTGACTTTATAAATGAACCACCTTGCCAACCGATCTTTCGAAATCTAAAAAGAACAAATTGGCCAAAATATAAGAGAACGTTAAATAGTTTAGTAAAACCTGAACTCTTTAATACTCCCTCCAACATTGAAGATCTTGACGACAAAGTCAATAACCTAACATTAGCCCTAAACAAAGCTCTAGATACTGCATGCCCTCTTATACAAAAAAAATAAATAAATTAGGTGGCGCAACAGTCCATGAAGGACCAGGGCCTAGTGACTTACAACTCTCAACCATCCCTGTGTGCGAGTAATGTTGTCAGAGATGGAAGGGACCTACAGTTTATATGCCGAATCCGAACGGCTAATTTGAGAAAGCACTTTTCATGACAAGAATTACTCTTGGAGGATTTGTCAATTCCTCGCAAGAGGCAGTACCCGTGAAAAAAGTTAGGTGGCACAGGCAGGGATTGAACCCAAGACGTGGAAGATTGCTCCGAAGCATCCAGGCTGCGCAAAATCCTCTCCAAAAATCCAATCATGCCAAGCTGCTTGAAAAACGCCTCCGGCCTCTGGACCAATTCAAGCGAAGAATCGCTCAACTTGCTACTAGACGTTCACTTTCCTGGTAGCTCTAATATTATTAATAACATTGCACTTAATAATGGTGGCAATACATTACATCCCCCACAAGGTCTAGTCACTAGGGAAAAACTCAAATGGGCTATTAACAGCTTTAAGCCATATAAATCTGCTGGTCCGGATGGTGTAATTCCAGCCGAACTGCAAGAAAATGCAAGTTTTCTAATACCCATCCTAGAAAACATCTTCAAGGGATGCCTTAAATTGGCATACATCCCGATGTCTTGGAGACAAGTTAAAGTTGTTTTTATTCCAAAAGCTGCAAAATCCAGCCACGTTAACCCTAAAGACCTAAGACCTATCAGCTTATCATCATTCCTTCTCAAAACTTTTGAACGTTTGATCGATATCCACTTAAGGGCAAGTATTGAAAAGTCCCTCCTTTCAAAGGCTCAACACGCCTACAACAAAGGAAAATCAGTTGAAACGGCTCTACACAGTATAGTACGTACAATCGAATATTCCCTCCATCATAAAGAGTACACCTTAGTTACCTTCTTAGATATAGAAGGTGCATTTAACAATGTCGACACATCTGCAATTGCACGTGTATTGACATCTCTGAAGGTAGATAAGTCGATCAGCGAATTGATTAATCAGATGCTGATAAGCAGGATTATCAATTCAAAACTGGGCGATTTTACTGCACAAAGGGGTGTCAGCAGAGGTACGCCACAAGGTGGTGTCCTATCCCCTCTCCTCTGGAACTTAGTAATAAATGAATTACTAATTACTCTAGAAAGAGAGGGATACAGAGTGTTTGCTTATGCGGACGATGTTGCTATTGCAGTAACGGGTAAACATCCCAATATACTAAAAGAACTCTTACAAAACGCTTTAAATAAGATCACCAGATGGGCAAATCAGTGTGGACTAGGCGTTAACCCACAAAAAACCGACCTTGTCCTCTTCACAAGGAAATACAAAGTCCCACACATTGACCCCACCCCCTCATAAACGGTGTACCACTTAAATTCTCTGAACAAGCAAAATACTTGGGGGTCTCATTTTGGATAAGAAATTAAGTGGGAAACCTAATATTCAAGAGAGAATAAACACGGCCACAGTAGGCCTGTTCTCCTGTAAAAAGGCCATTGGTAATAAATGGGGCCTACCCCTACATCCCCGCATTACAAACTGGCTATACACCTCGGTCATAAGACCGATTCTTACTTATGGAGTAGCGGTATGGTGGACGGCGCTAGATACAGCGACAAATCGCGATAAACTCAGCAAAGTCCAACGAACAGCCTGCCTGTGTATGGGAGGAGCACTTCGCTCCACCCCCTCCGCCTCACTAGATGTTCTGTTCCATCTAATACCGCTGGACATTTTCAGCAAGCAAACGGCCGCTAATACTGCCATACGGCTTCAAGCCTCCTCTCTGTGGATCAATAATGGAATTGGCCACACCACTATTTTGAACTCGTTCAGAACTATAAACAGTAATATTGACTACACCATACCCCATCCTCAGTTTAATAATTATAGCTTCAAAGTTACTATACCTCCCAGGTCTTCTTGGGAGAATACATCATTTTTGAACGATGGTCCTATAAACTTTTATACAGACGGATCAAAAACGGAGGATGGGGTTAGTGGAGGCGTATACTCAGATAGACTAAACATAAGTCTCTCCTTTCGTCTACCCGATCATTGAAGCGTGTTCCAAGCTGAAATCCTGGCTATAAAAGAAGTCCTATCCTGGCTTAGAGAAAACGTTATATCAACTAATGATATACGCATCTTCTCGGATAGCCAAGCTGCGTTAAAGTCCCTAGACTCTGTCTCCACAAATTCACTAACAGCCCTAAATTGTCGATCATCTCTTACGGAGATGGCTACACAGTTCAACATTCACCTTTTCTGGGTGCCGGGCCATAGAGACATTCCAGGAAATTGCAAAGCTGACGAACTTGCAAAAAGCGGAACAACTTTACCTCTGCTGGCTCACAATGCTAGCATAGGTATCCCCTTAGCTACATGTAAACTCATGCTAAAGCAAGATACCATAGAGAAAACAAACTTCAGGTGGAATAACACCACCACCTGTGTAGCGACTAAATTAATTTGGCCTAATCTTAGCGCCAGGCGCTCAAAGCAATTAATCTCTCTGAGTAGATTGCACATTAGCTACGTTAAAGATGTCCTGACTGGGCACTGCTTAATAGGACGGCATGCTATTCGACTTGGAGCCCCTGCAAATGATTTTTGTAGGAGTTGCATGGACGAAGAAGAAGAGGAGACAATCTCTCATCTTCTGTGCACATGCCCTGCCTTATCAAAAAGACGTAGAATCCACCTTGGAGACTACTACTTTAACGATACCAGCGATCTAAAAAATTCAGACATTACTTGTCTCCTACGCTTCATTCGAAGCTCCAATTGGTTCAACGAGTTAAGCTGATTAACTGATCCATGTGGTATCACAACGGACCATACTTTGGTCTAAGTGTGTTGGACGTCCCAACCAACATCCACTTTAACCTAACCTTACCTAACCGGTGACACTGTACGGGAACAATAAATCTATTGAAACTTTTGCTTTTCTGGATGGAGGCTCGTCTTTAACATTGATAGATGAAGAACTTGCTGATGACCTAAATCTTCCCGGTAGGTCCGAGGAGCTTTGTTTAAGGTGGACATCCGAAACTACGCGCGTTGAGAAGAACTCAAGAATAGTCGCTTTAGGCATATCATCATGCAATGAAGGATGCCAGAGGTACACTCTTCGGAATGCTCGCACAGTTAGAAGTTTGGGTTTACCAACGCAATCAATTTCAAGTCAAGTTTTTAAAAATCGATATCCATATATGAAGGGATTGCCTATTCCATCGTACCAGTGGGCACAACCGAGAATTCTTATTGGCATGGACAACTGGAAGTTAGGAGTTCCAATACGAGTGCTTGAAGGTAATTGGTCCGAGCCAATGGCAACAAAAACTCGCTTGGGATGGTGTGTACAATGTACATGGACCTGAAAGAGAAAACAAAAATTCGCATGAAAATTTAAAATTTGCCTTGAATATATATCAAACCCAAAGCGATACTGAGCTACACCAACTGGTTGAAAATTTCTTTTCAATTGAAAACATGGGTGTACGTATTCCAACCCACCAAATAATATCAGCAGAAGAAAAAAGGGCCATCAGAATTCTCGAAAAAAATTGTGTTCGCGTCGGCAAACAATTTGAAGCTAGCCTTCTTTGGAAATTTGATAAATTTTCTATGCCTGACAACTATTAATGGCACTTCACCGCTTATAGCTACTTGATCGAAAAATTCAAAGAGATGTTCAGCTGAGTAAAAATTTAAATGAACAAATTTCTAATTTAGTGGTGAAAGTGTACGCCAAAAAGTTGTCTTCAGAGGAGTTAAGCGCTGGTGGCCACGTCTGGTATTTGCCAATTTTTATTGTCAGGAACCCAAATAAGCCTTCAAAGGTGAGACTCGTATGGGACGCAGCTGCCAAATGTGATGGTGTGTCTCTCAACGACTTTCTTATGAAAGGACCAGACCAGTTGGTCCCAATCACATCCGTACTTTATGGTTTTCGATGTGGAAGATTTGCCATCTGCGGCGACATAGCAGAAATGTTTCATCAGGTTCGTGTGTGTAAACCAGATAGGTCAGTGCAGCGTTTTCTATGGAGAGATGATGAGAATATTGGCAAACCCAGTGTTTACGAGATGCAAGTTTTGACCTTTGGTGCATCGTGCTCCCTGTGTATTGCTCACTATGTAAAGAATCAAAATGCTATAAGTTTCGCGAGCAGTAAGCCAAGAGCAGTGGAAGCAATATTACAGTACCATTATGTGGATGATTTCATAGATAGCACAGACACCATAGAAGAAGCTATTCAACTTGCAAAGGACGTGAAGTATATCCACGCAAATGCAGGGTTTCATATAAGAAACTGGATGTCTAATTCATCAACGGTTCTCAACGCTATGCGAGAAGAAGGCGAGAAATCAAATAC
Organism: Eupeodes latifasciatus; assembly: GCA_920104205.1. Classification (NCBI taxonomy): domain Eukaryota; kingdom Metazoa; phylum Arthropoda; class Insecta; order Diptera; family Syrphidae; genus Eupeodes; species Eupeodes latifasciatus. The sequence goes on along the minus strand of OV049927.1, from coordinate 18,246,745 downwards.
TACCAAAGCCTTTGGGATGAATGACACAGGCATAGTTGTAACCGAGAAAGTTTTGGGCATGCATTGGAATACTTCGGTTGACACTTTTACATACATTTTAAACTTTAATAGCCTGAATCGAAAAGTACTTTGTGATTAAAAAAGTACCAACGAAACGTGAGGTGCTTAAAATATTAATATCGATGTTTGATCCGATGGGATTTCTATCTCACTTTTTAGTGTTTGTGAAAGTTCTTTTGCAAGACATTTGGAGAATCGAGTTGGACTGGGATGAGGAGCTACCTCTAGCGTTGTATGAAAGGTGGTTACGGTGGCAGATGCTGTTTCCTAGAGTAACTGAATTGCAGATCTCAAGATGCTATTCCTTAAACCTAAGACAAACTGGAATATCCATTCAGCTTCACACGTTTGTCGACGCCAGCGAAAACGCTTATGCGGCAGTGTCGTATTTTCGAATTGCTGACGGCGACCAAATTAAAACAACTATAGTAAGTGCAAAAACTAAAGTAGCTCCTCGACGACCGTTGTCGATTCCTAGGCTTGAACTTCAGGCCGCTGTTCTCGGAGTACGGCTAATGAATTCTATTTGTAACGCACATAGTTTTTCAATTAGTCAAAAGTTCTTGTGGTCTGACTCAAAGACTGTGCTTTCTTGGCTTCGTACTCACCCTCGAAGATTCCAGCAGTTTGTCATGTATCGAGTAGGTGAGATTTTAGAATCATCGAGCATTTTAGATTGGAAATGGATTCCATCAAAACTGAATGTGGCAGATAAAGCCACGAAATGGAACTCCGATCCTGGCTGGGATGCATCAGATGAATGGTTTAAGGGGCCTGCCTTCTTACTCGAAAACCCAAACGAATGGCCACAGATGCCTACAATCCAAAAACCCGACGAGACCGAAGTTCGGCCACATGTGCTACGAATCAACGAAGTCAAAAACGCTATTAAGTTGATTAATGTAAATCGCTATGGAATATGGAGAAGTTTATTACGTTCTGTGGCCTATGTCTTCATGTATATTGACCAATTAAAACTAAATGTTAAAAGGCGTAAAGAAGGAAGTTCGAAAGCACTAAGTCTTATTGAACAGCTGAAGCAAAATCTTAAAAGCTGTGACTTTGGAATAAGTCGTGTTGTTATATAGTCGACATCAATCAAAAGGTCTCAAATGCTTCTTTATCGACAATGCCAATCAGAAGTCTATTTTGAAGAAATAAATATCTTAAAAAGAAGCGCTGGCATTGTATATATACATATTTCTTATAGTACTCTTATGAAGAGGAACGATCGAAGCGACATCTGAGCGGCGTGGAGATGATTGAATTTGATTTTTTTTTTATACCCCTCAATAGATGGGAAGAGTTGAGAATAAGGGAAAATTCAACAATAATTAAAGAATAGAAAATAGAGAAGAACATATGCAAATGTAGTAGGAGATCGAGGGAGACAATAGAAACAACCTTTTGACATTATATGTGTGTATGCATATTATACTTGAAGAGCAATGATTTTACGGTTATGCCATTGTATATATATTTACTATAGTACTATTATGAGACGAAATTTTTACTAAAGAAAGAATGAGAAAAAAAAATTGTTTAAGTTTCATAAGCATTAAAATGTTCGAGGGAGATAGCCAAAATACAAATGTCAAACCAAGAAGGAATAATATTTGTTTACATTTTTTTTGCTTTCACGTGTGACTGTAGAGGAGATGTGCTTGTGCATATGCATACATTTGTTTATAGCTATGTATACTTTAACGTTGTAGGTATTTTGAATTTAAAAATTCTCGTTTGATTTTAAATTTTCAATTTTTGTGAAAAATGAAATGTTGCCATATACAAATACATATATGTTTGTAGCTATGTATGTATACTTTAACGTTGTAGGTATTTTGAATTTAATAATTCTCGTTTGATTCTAAATTTTCAATTTTCAATTTTTGTGAAAAATGAAATGTTACCATATTTGGCATATGATGCATTGAAGATTTTAAATATATTCAATTATTTTGTTGCTGTTATTATTGCGTATTATTTGTTATTTGTAGGTATCAACTACAAACACAATCAAAATTGCATACATTTGAAGATATTTAAAACTAGGTCGTTTTTTGTTTTTTTAACGGCTTAACAGGATGTACTGCATTGAATTTTTAATTTTCATATAAAAACATGTAAATAAACAAATATAATATAATATAAAACTATGTTAATTAACCTTACAAGTGTCAATGCCTAAATTGGAAAGGTATAAGCTTAATATATGAGGTATCATGATGACATGGTCTCAAAAATGGATATCTTATTAGAACTTATAGCCCATTTGACTCTAGTACATGAGAACTTACCAAGGAATTCGTAGATAGTTTGAGGTTTAGCTGCAAGTATTGACGCAATCAAAATTCATGGTTAAATTATAGACCAAACTGAAGACAGTGAAACAAAACACGAAACGTGCTTCAGCTGTTTAAACCAGTGTTTTCAAAAAGATAATAGCTAAAAAATCACCCTTTACTTTAAAAGGAACTCTTTTGTTTTCAAAAGGATTTTTTTCTTGATTAGCTATTCGTTAATAATTTTGATTGCGTCAGTACTTGCAGCTAAACCTCAAACTATCTACGAATTCCTTAGTAAGTTCTCATATACTAAAGTCAAATGGGCTATATGTTATAATAAGATATCCATTTGAATCTTTTACAAGAAAAGACCTAAAAAGATTAAAACTGAAAAAAGTAAAATGTTCTGGACTATATGAATCGAAGAGACTCACAGAAGCAATTAATGTTATCATAATGATATCTCCACACAAGAAACACTTCCATTCTGTCCAAATTACTACCATGTCATCATAATACCTCATACATGCATTAAGCTTATACCTTTCCAATTTAGGCACTGACACTCTTGTAAGGTTAATTTTTCAACGTAGTTTTATATTATATTATATTTATTTATTTATAGGTATGTTTTTTTATGAAAATTAAAATTTCAATGCAGTACACCCTATTTGGCCGTTAAAAACAAAAATCGACCTAGTTTTGAATACCTACCTTTTAATTTTTGATTGTGTTTGTACTTGATGCGTACAAATAACAAATAATTCGCAATAATAACAACAACAAAATAATTGAATATATTTATTTATTTATATGGCAACATTTCATTTTTCACAAAAATTGAAAATTGAAAATTTAAAATCAAACGAGAATTATTAAATTCAAAATACCTACAACGAGTATACATAGCTACAAACATATGTATCTATTTGTATATGCCAAATATGGCAACATTTCATTTTTCACAAAAATTTTAAATCAAACGAGAATTTTTAAATTCAAAATACCTACAACGTTAAAATATACATAGCTACAAAGACAAACATATGTATTTGTATATGCCAACATTTCATTTTTCACAAAAATTGAAAATTTCAAATCAAACGAGAAATCTTAAATTCAAAATACCTACAACGTTAAAGTATACACAGGTACAAACATATGTATGTATATACATATGTACATATCTCCTCTGCATTGCCACGTGGAAGCAAAAAAAATGTAAACAAAAATTATTCCTTCTTGGTTTGACATTTGTAATTTGGCTTTCTCCCTCGAACATATTAATGCTTATGAAACTTAAACAAATTTACTTTTTCATTCTTTCTTTAGTAATTTTCTCCTCATTATTAATTCCCTACCAAATATTTTGATACACGCAGCGCCCTCAAGGCGTTGTGGAGATGAAATAAAAAAATTCGTCTCATAATAGTACTATAGTAAATATATATACAATGGCGCTGGGAAAACACCATTTATTTCAAAAAGTAGCGCCCTTGGAAAGCTCTCCCCCTTTTTGGATGAAACTGGAGTTGTGAGAATGCAAGGGCGGACTGCCTTCGCCGACTTTGCTTCAATGGACTGCAGGACGCCTGTTATTCTTCCAAATTCGCAGTATATTACCTACTTGATAGTTGACGCTTACCATCGTAAATACCATCACGTGAACCACGAGACAGTCTTGAATGAAATACGACAAACGTTTTACTCAGAGTTTTATTAAAGACTGTAAGAAAAGTTTGCCAAGTTTGTAAAATACAAAATGTTCGCCCGCGAGTTCCAGAAATGGCTAATCTGCCAAGGGCAAGGCTAGGAGCGTTTTGTAAACCTTTCTCATTTGTTGGAGTGGACTTCTTTGGTCCGATTATCGTCATCGTTGGAAGGCGGAACGAGAAAAGATGGGGTGCACTATTCACGTGCCTGACAATTCCAGCGGTGCACATAGAGATAGCACATAGTTTGACTACAGATTTTTTCATAATGTGTCTGAGGAATTTCATCGTTCGTCGTGGTACACCGCTGGAAATATATAGTGACAACGGGACAAATTTTAGAGGCGCGGAGAAAGTGCTCCGAGAAGAGTTGAAAAAAATTGACTTGGGGCAGGTTGCTAATGAGTTCATGACAGCAGAATTAAAGTGGAAGTTTAACACACCGTCAGCTTCCCACATGGGCGGCACATGGGAAAGGCTGGTATGACCAATAAAAACCGTAATTTACCAAATACTTTCCTCAAGAAAAGTCGGAGATAAAAGCTTGCGTTGTTAACTCCGAACCACTTTCCTCTTGGTACCTCAAACGGTTCAAAACCACCCTGTGATCTACAACATTTTGACTTTAGAAGGAGCTGGAAACAATCACAAATTTTAGCTGAACTTTTTTGGAAGAAATGGGTGAAAGCTTTCCTGCCCACTCTTAATCGAAGGTCGAAATGGTTCATTAAAGTTAAGCCAATCGCTAAGGGCGATTTGGTCGTCATAGTGGACAACGATCTGCCGAGAAACTGTTGGCCAGAGGGACGTGTTGTAGATGTGGTGATTGCTAAAGATGGACAGGTACGCAGAGCAAAGATTCAAACCAAAATTTGGTCTGTACGAACGACCTGCAGTGAAACTGGCGGTCTTGGACGTTACCAGCAGAGAGCAAGGAAGTAAGGCAGATGCAGATTGCAGTCAGCTTAGTGGGGGCGGTAATGTTAACGCCATCTTTCCGCAAAAAATAGACAACAGCCTACCTTTGCCAACCCTGCAATAATGATTGCATCTATGTAATTGCCTCATAGGCAAAAAATTCAACGTAACCTATTTTTCATGACAAGTTCTTTTCTTCTTTTCTCTTGCTGCACAAAAGAACAAAAAATCATTTGAATTGTTAACAAAGGTATATTTTTTACTACCTTTTAATATTAATATGTATACCTATATAAAATAAAATTATTCATTCACACCTACTCCGATACTATACGAAATTATATCTATATGTAGGCACAAACTGTTCGTATGCGTATTTGGTGTACAAATGCAATACCTACAAAAAATTCTGTCACTGAAGCTAAGCAGTGACGCAGCCATCGCTATCATCCCTCATTGTGTACACGATATATGGGCATATCTTCTTCCCTTTTCTCATATAAAGAACACAAACAAAAACTTAATTTTGTTTTACATTGTGTCTGGTGCATTTATTTTCTCCCTTACTCTGCTGGCTGCTTATGGAAATGAAAATAATATTTTCCTCGCGCTCCCATTATTCTCTCCACTTCGCGACACCAACGCCAACGAGGCGGCATGTGGTCGCCCTTGAAGTTTCTGCTCATAAGAGTACTATGGTTTTTATATACAAAGATAATATAAAATTAATATATTGGTTCGTTAGATATTTGAGGCCAATCAAAATTTTCAAAAAAAAACACCCCCTCTAATTTGTCTGCATCTATCGATGTTATTATCAGTAAAGCAAAATTTATTTGAAGCTGATATCTACTGGTTCTTGAGATATGGACACACATAGAAACATCTCTCTAAATACCATATTCCAATCAAATACAGGATGCAAGCAAACATTATTTTAATAAATAAAATAATAATAATTTAAAAGGCAGTTTCGAAACGCTCTAATTCGAATATTGATTTGTATGGCTTTGTGATATTGTTAATTGAGCATCGTACCTTTGTATGGTCTTCCCTTTTTTTCCGAAAAGTATTTATTGCATATACATTTTCGATTCATCAAAAAATAATTCTTTTATGATCATGGTATTTTCTTTTCAAAAAATAGCTTTCATCAAATCTTAAAGAAGAACGTGAACTAGTTTTGTATCCAAATAAAAATGGAACCATTAAAAACCTTCTCGAAGAAGCAGCTAAACAGATACAATTCGGTGAAGAAAGTACCAGAAAATTACGTATGGTGGAAGTAGCTAACCATAAACTTCTGCCACGACCTCGTGAAGATACAACACTAGAATGTAAGATGAACAGAACTTTATAAACAAATATCAGTTTTTTTTTTTTAATTTTATTTAGCTCTCCAACCTCCGGATTCAATGGCCAATCAATCACACCATAAAATTTATCGTATCGAAGAGATACCTTGTGATGAAATACTCTTGATGGATACAGAAATGTTAATTCCAGTAGCACACTTTAGCAAGGATATATATAGTTCGTTTGGTACACCGTTTTTTATAAAAGCCCGGTATGGAGAACCATACAGTGATTTGAAGGAACGTATACAAAAGAAACTTAATGTTCCTGAAAAGGAATGGGAAAAGGTAAATAATCAGATATTGAGTGATAATAAGAATGAGAGCTGGACTTAAATAAATATATACTTTTTTAGTTTAAATTCGCTACTGTTGCACTGGGGCGAACCGAATATATCGTTGATGACAATCTTACCATAAATTTGGACATTTTTAAGCATGCTACACAAGGTAAAATTTAACGATGAATTAATATTTAATTTATTACTTACCCAACTACCTGCTTCAAAACAATGTCATGTAATGGGAATATGGACGCAGACTGGCCTAATTGTTGTCTTTTCCAAACTTAAACATGTATTCTTAAAGCAATTTAATCAACAAAATATGAAATATACAAGTGCTTAAAAAAAGACGTTTTTTCATAAAAAATAGTAATGTTTTGATATGCTCTAAAAAGTACACAAACCAGTTAGGTCACTCTGCTTTAGATTACCAGAAATAATTTCTTTTTTTGACTTGTTCATTTTTTGATGAAATGTATTTTTTTTAACGTAAATAGGTGGATCACCATTACCATTTTTTGGGCTTGAGCACGTTAACAAATCTCAAAAACGGACCCGGTACAATTACTTAGAGAAAGCTATTAAAATCTATAATTAGCTTCAGAGAGTTTCGATTTGGAGTTCTCTTCGATATACTTTTTCTTTACGAGAAAGAGAGAAAGAAAAAGAGGGAACAAAAACAAGAAAACCACTAAGTGCAGTAATTGAGTCCAAGTCCAAATAAAAAAAAGAAACAAAAAACAAAAACATTGAATATTATAAAGCATAGTTTTCACTTCGAAAAACTCAAATTTAAACAAAATAAAAGCTTAACTTTTAAGCTGGTTTCTTATATACAAAAATATATTCTTTGCCAAAACTATTCCCAGAGTAGTTTAATTTTTCTTTTTGTTAATATAAATAAAAATATATATTTGTAAAATATTTTTGTTTGAGATTCTAAAGTGTGACATAATTTTGTTTCTATTATGTTTTTTTAACTTATTCTCAATTCGACACAAATGAATTAAAAAAATGTTAATTTGAAGACTGAAGAAATAAAAAAAGCTATTTATATCAAAAATACTTACTATATCTAGCCTGTTATCAATTAATAAAGTAATGAACTGAATACTTTTTTAATTTTAATTCTAGACTTCTATGTATTGCTTTATTTTATTATATAGAAAAACTGAAAAAAAAATTAAACACAGCGTTACCATGTATTTATTTAAAGTTTTTTTTTTGTTTATACCAAAAATATTGGTTTTGTGACTATTTCGTTATTATCGCTTTTTTTTTTTATTTTATTTTTAAATGTTCAAAATTACATAGTTTAAAATTAAGAAAAAAATATATGATGAATAAAAAATGATATCCTCAATATGTATGTTTGTTATTGGTGTATATATACCCGCCCAGCTGTTTTTGAAAAAAAAAATCAAAATTTATTAACTTTTTTCTTACCGAAGTTTAAATTTTTTTTGTCTCAAATTAAAGAAAAAATGGTGAGTTGATTAGTTTCACTGTCAACTCAATAAAACCTTTAACTGAAGTTTTAAAATTTTTAAAAACTACTAAAAGCAAGTATTTTACCACAGTTTTTAAATGTATTATTTGTCTAAATGTATGTTAAAATAAAAACATACGTAAAAAACATGAAATTAATTTCTGCAACAATTTTTTCGATCTTCATTATTAAAAAAACAAAACACATACGAAATATAAAAGTATTTATCTTAATTTTTTCAAAAAACAAATATAATGTAATATAATTTAATATAATACATTTAACAAAAGATATGAATAAGAACTTTGCATATTTCACACGATTATTAACATAACATTTTCATTTGTTTTATTTATAATATTTAAAATAAAATTGTAAAGATAAAAACAATAAATTAAGTAAAATTAACAAAATGAAAATAAAATTATAAACCTATATACCAACATTTTTATTTGCATTAAATTTTTAACCATTGTCATCAGAATTTCATCACTTAAATATTCTATTTCGTCATTTTCATCTTCATTTAAAATAATGTCATCAACATTTAGAGGAGTTGGGTCGCCTTGAAACCAAAGTGGTAATAACTGGTCATTTTTTATCTCCCATCCAAAATTTTCTGGATTCAGCTTTACACAATCTGCCTCTGTTGCATTTTTCCACATACAACTTAGGAATATTGTCCTATTTATTTTTTCAAACAATGATTTAAAACAAAGTGGAATTGAACTAGAGTCAAAATTTTGTATGTTCTTTAAAAAATTACCAGAAGATACGTTTTTAGAGCCATATAGATTTTGAAATATTTGAACTCTTGCTAAATTTACGCTTTTGCAATTCTTAAGCCGTACATTTGGCAAGTAAAATTTTTAATTATTTTAGTGCTTTTTTCGTTTAAAGGTTGAGCTTCATTACTTAGTTTTTTCAAAAGCGGCCTGATAATGAACATTTTTTTCTAGTATTTCGAAAGGTTTAGCTTTTCCTTTTCGAAAAAAAAAACTGGACGTATAGTCACAACCTGTGAATGCATGAAATGCAGGTAATGCAGCACACAAACTCATCTCTAGTTTTGCGGCAAGTTCTGTACAATTTATGCAACTTAGATTGTTCCTTTTTGAGTTGCCACTAGCTGGCCAAATATTTAAATGCTTTAATTTATGCAAGTTTCCAAGTAAAATAATAAGTATATCCGTGTCAGACGCTCGAATCGTAACATTTGAATTCGGTTTTACTTTGCTGACATGATAAATTAGCCTCGTGTTGGCTTCTTCATGACTGCAATTGTATTGGGACTCTTCACACTTTGAGATAGATTCATTTAAAACTTCGTAAGAAAAACACTTATCGTCAACCATCAAAAATACTTTTTTCCCCTCAAAATTGAAATTAATGAACTATCCTCCTAATGTTGCCCTAAGAATCTTACCACAAATTCCTTGAAATTTGAATTTTTCATACGTTTAAGGAAGTCTTCTGTTCTTTTTTGTAGTGGGCCAGATATTGTAAAATGTGTGGTTTCCTTTTCATTTCTATTGTAGTGTTCCGAATCCTTAATTGATGGTTTTAAATATCGGTTAAAAACAATACATATGTATTTCCTGAGACCAGTAGAACATACTCTTTTTAAAATCATTTCTGATATTTTATTAAATGTTTGCGGAACTAAAGGTCCTAACAGATGCAAAAAATAAAAACCATCAATTAACTCAATGTCTTTTTTGATGGCTCTGAAGGCGATATGCGAGATTTAATTTTTTTTGCCAAAATAGCCTTGTCCGTTTTATGCATTTCAACTGTGTAATGGCAAAGGGCTAGAGGAGCTGGCGACAGAGGTTGTGATAAGCAAACCTCCATATCGATTTTTTTTTTCTAATGCTTTATCGCTCACAGCCTCCCAAAGACCTCGCGTTCCATTTTAATAAGACCCTGTTTCTTACCATCACTACTCTTTTGGTATTTCTTTAATCATTCAGACGCAAAGTTAAAAACTTTATTTCGCTTAATCGGTTTTGCAAATCGATCAAGGTCTTTTGAACACTCTTTAATAAAATTATGTTTTTGGGTTTCACCTATTTCATTTGCATTTTAAATAAAATCTGCTATATCTTGACTTGTCGCTCTACCCGTTGTTATATTAAATAGAAATCCTTTCTCTAAATTTTCACCAAAAGGATTAATATTTTGTTTTAAAATGTTAATTATTTCAGAGAATGAAATGATGGAAAAGTGGGTTAATCCAGTTAGCGAGTTAGCAGCATCTGCATTTATGGTCTGCGTAAGTGTTAAGTCAACAGGAGACCTAACAAAACTTTCTGCAGTTCGTTTTATTCCAAATGCACGACGCTTAAATTCGTTGATCAAATTGGAATTTTTTATTTTTAGTTCAACTAAATTAGAGTGATATTTCAATATCCACCTAGCATAATTTGGTTGGTTAAAAACAAAAAATAAATTTGACAGTTCGAAAATAGAAGATACGAGTACATATAAATCAAAATCACTTATTCGTATACTTTTTGAAAACCTGGAAAAAATGTTCATAAACTCAACATACTGCATAAAGAACTGTGGAGTCTTACCATGATATCCTCTTAGGGTTTGACCGATGTATACTCTGTATTTCGATAAAATATCTTCAAGGTATGGGTTTAAACACGGGGTTTCATTTGGTGGCAGAGAGTTCTGAAATATGTCTTGTAAAACTTCTACAAAATCTTCTGCAATATTTATATTATTTTCAGAACAAAACCGTTGGAAATGCAAAGTTTGAATAGCACCTGACAATAACGGATGTATTCGTTTGCACCTATTGAAATGCTTACCATCGATAAATCTTACCATCCATAAATACTTTTATATTTCGTGTGTGTTTTGTTTTTTTTTTAATAATGAAGATCGAAAAATTTGTTGCAGAAAATAATGTCATGTTTTTTACGTATGTTTTTAACATACATTTATACAAATAATACATTTAAAAACTGTGGTAAAATACTTGTTTTTAGTAATTTTTAAAATTTTTAAAACTTCAGTTAAAGGTTTTATTGAGTTGACAGTGAAACTAATCAAGTCACCATTTTTTCTTTAATTTGAGACAAAAAAAATTGAAACTTCGGTAAGAAAAAAGTTAATAAATTTTGATTTTTTTTTTTTTCAAAAACAGCTGGGCGGGCACATGTTTGGCCCATCAACAGTTAGCCCGCCCAACGGATTCTTAATGTAGAGAGTATAAGCTTTCATTTGTAACGAGTTTTTGTCTTTGAGGATTCGCTGGCACACAAAATATCCCTCGCTAGCTCATGCGTGGATCCTTGTCCTCCTCGTTATCAAAATTAAAAAGATGCCAGGCTTTTCATCCTGATGTTATCGATGCGCGAGTTCTTTCTTCTCATCCCACCCTACCTGGTTGTTTTTCTCGCCGAACAACCCCTTTAAACAACGTTCCTTTTCCCTCGCACTCTTATCCCATTTCCCTTAACTCCTCATCTCCCCCTTTTAAATCAAAAAAACTTAAAGATTCATCTTCTTATATCTATATGACAATTTTTATTAATCGTTCCAGAGTTATCATTATCAAAATTCAATAAAAAAATCTCACATTTTGAAGTAACCAGCTAGTAATTAAAAAAAACTTTTAATTTCAATTTTTGAAAATTTAAATGCTTAAGATTTGTCAAATTATAAATATGTAAATTTTAAAAAGGTTTAATAGAAAAAGGTAAAGATATAATTATAGTCTCGTGCAATTATATTCCTTTGGAAGCGAGATCGGGCAATATTTATATAGATGTATGTATGTCTCAATACGACCGTAAAAAAAACAGAAAAATCACTCACCCCAAAAATTCGATGCAGTGGCCACTCCCTCGATGTTTCTTGGCTAGAGGAGGCGATCCTTTGTACGCCTTATGTGTTTGTTTAATTGAAGATATAAATTTTACCACCTTTCACTAAAAAAATATAGCTTGCACTATGCCTATTTTATGTATATCTATATATATATATATACGAATCTGTATATATATATATATAATAAATATAAGATAAATCTTATCTGGAATATGCGAACTGAACCCACCTTTCCTTTCCGCGCGGTCGGGTAGTGCATGGTGATAAGTGGTTACAGGTAAAATTTAAAATTTACGGAATGAGTTCGCTTAGGCGAAGTTGTTTATTCTAGGTGTTTTTTTGTGATAAAAAATCTTTGGCAAGAAAAAAAATCCATCATAAATAATTAGTGCAAAAAAAATAAAAACAAAAAGGAGTGTTAACAGCAAAAAGAAACGGGAATTCGGAAAGTGCATGTCGGTTGTTTTTGACATTGTGTGCGACAAAGACAAACATACTAGTCGCGAGTGAGATACCCGACGAAAATCCGCTACATTAAATGAAACATAAACAAATTGCTTAACCCAAAAAAACCAGAGGTCGTTCACCTCAACCATATGTTGGTATTCGCGGCAAAAAAAAATTTGTTATTTGTGATGTGTGTCGTTTTGCCGGCGGCGTTTTGAATTTTGATTTTTCTTCGCGATTTCTTGATAAAAAAAATCGTGTTAGGTTTTTGGTAATTTAAAAATAAATTTTTAAGTCAGTTCGGTTTAGTTTTTAAAATGTTCGAGCTTTGTTGTGTGCCAGCTGCTGTGTTAAACGTGGGGCGCGAACCCACTTACCGGCATAAAAGAGTGACGTCAGATAAGTTTAAACAAAATTATTTATTTTTTTGAATCGACACTTTGTGTTCTTTTTCTTTTCTTTTCAGCGTTACTGCCGAATGTCTTTGGCGTGGAAAATGCCGAGAGGTTTGCCAGATCTGGATTCCAGCTCATACATGCAGTTTCCAACTACTTTTCTCACTCGGGATTTTAGGAATTTTGGGAGCAACTTAGCATTAATTCCTTGAGAGAAATTACTTTGGGCGAAGTTCCTATGGAATACCTCTTGACCTTCACGGTAAGTGACATTTTTAGTTCTTTTATTATAAGTGTTTCTCGACTTAACGTATGCCCTGTGCAAATTCTCCGCCAACGTCTGTCTTGCGAGTGTCAAATTAAGTGCGCGCGGTTTGACCAACATTTCGGGATCGTGCAATGCGTTTAGTTTTCTTAGCAAAGCATAAGTTGAACCGTGGTTTATCATGTTTTGTCCAAACATGGCGAAATATGGTTGACAATTTAGCGAGTCGTGTGTGTCGGATCGTTACGCACATGCTATACTGGACAAATGAAGGTCCCAGTAATTTTGCTGCTTCGAAATTAAAATTCTCAACTTGCTAAGAAAACTACGATTGACCCGCTCCGAAATGTTGGCTTGAGGCGAATACCTTGCCGTTCGCACATGCCTAACGCCGTAGTTGTCCAAAAAGATTTTGAAATCTTTGGACACAAATTGACGACCGTTGTCGGAGTGGATTTGTTCAGGGGTCCCGAAAGTATGGAAAATCTCTGATTCAAGATATTGCATCACACGGTTTGACGTAGCTTTCGGTAAGGCTTTGAAAAACATGAACTTTGTAAAATGGTCAACCACAATGAAAACGTAGATGTTTCCTCGCTTAGTACGCGGATACGGACCAAGGAAGTCAACGTAAAGTCGTTGCATGGGTCTTTCCGTTTTTGTTTGGTTGACTATCGGTGGGCGAAGAATTTCGTTTGGCGCCTTAACCATTTTACAAATTTCACAGTTTTTTACGTAAGTCTTAACATCTCTAATCATTCTCGGCCAATAATATTTGGATCGTACGCGAGCGTAAGTTTTGTCAAAGCCACTATGGCAACTTAGTTTGGTATTATGGCACATTTCGATACACTTTTGAGTTAGATTATCGGGAAGCCATAAGCGCCAAAGAGAATCTTCTTCGTCTACACTTCCGGTTCTAAACCTGACTCTCCGGTAAATGAATTTACCGGACACTACGAGGTCTGGAAGGGTCGATTGTTTTTCGGAGATGTTCTCTCTTAAGTGAGTATATTGTGGCGAATCGAACTCAGCCGAATCTAAATCGATATCACCGCAAGTCATTATCGAAGAATCTTCACAAATCCCATTACCCACTACCGTTCCGCTTGCTGTGATTTCGTCCATGTTCATTCGTGATAGGCAATCCGGCACTACGTTTAGGCTCCCTTTGCGATGTTCGATTGAGAAGTTATACTCTTGGAGTTCTAGACTCCATCTGGCAAGTCTACCTGATAACTCTTTCATCGACATGAGCCATTTAAGACTCGAATGGTCCGTAATGATTGTAAAGGGCAATCCGTCGACGTAAGGCCGAAATTTTCGCACGCTTAATACCGCTGCGAGACACTCTTCTTCCGTGACTGTGTAGTTTTTCTGGGATTTGTTAAGCTTCTTCGACATGAAAGCGATAGGCTTCTCATTACCGTTCTCATCCACTTGAAAGAGAACACCGCCTACTCCTTCAGACGAAGCATCGCATTGAATAAAGAAACGTTTTGAAAAGTCAGGTTCAGCTAAAACTGGAGCTGACGACAGAGCTGTTTTCAGTTTTTCGAAAGCTTCAAGTGCTTCCGACGTAAATTCAAACTTAGACCTCTTTTGAAGGCAATTGGTCAAGGGAGCGGCTAAATCGGCATAGTTCCGGATAAATCTCCTATACCACCCTGTCAGGCCCAAAAATCTCCTCACTTGCCTAACAGTAGTTGGAACTGGGAAATTGACCATTGCTTCTATTTTGTCTGGGTTAGTTTTCAGGTTTCCCTGACCTACGATAAAACCTAGGAATTTGATCTCCTTCATGCAAAATCTGCTTTTATCGAGATTGATTGTTAGATTTGCTCGGCGAAGACAAGATGCAACCTCTTTAAGGATGCGTAAATGCGACTCAAAATCCGAAGTACATATCAGTAAGTCATCTAAATAGACAAACACGTTATCACAGAGATGACTTGGGATTACTTGATCCATAACTCTACACAGCGTTTGTCCAGCGTTGCTCAAACCGAATGGCATTACCTTAAACTGGTAGAGCGGCCTACCAGGTACGGCAAAAGCTGTTTTCTCCCGAGATTTTTCATGTAGAGGAATTTGCCAATAGGCATCATTTAGGTCTATCCCCGTGATAAAGTGCGTGCCTTTTATCCGACTTAACAAACCTTCGACATGAGGCAGCGGATACGCATCCTTAACGGTGACAGCATTGACTTTCCGGAAATCTAAACAAAGGCGGACTTTACCGGGTTTCCTCACCAACACAACGGGACAACTCCATGGAGAGTTACTTACTTCTATTACTCCTAGCTCCAACATACGATCTAACTCCTTATAGACCTCACCTTGCCGAACTGGAGACAACGGATAATGCCTAGATTTTATCGGGGCTGCATTTCCAGTGTCAACGACTTGACACCCAAGGTCTGTCTTTCCTAACCCCAGGACAACGAAATTTGGAAACAGTCTCTTGACATTTTCTAATTGAAAGGACTCTTCGGTTGAAAGTTTCATCAACTCGGTATCGTTTTTAAAGTTTTCCTCAGTTTCACCGGAAGTAAAATCCAACTCGACTTCACTTATCTGTGGTATCAACTGAAAGCTTCGCCAGAAATTCATACCAAGATAAACTTTTTGCGTCAAATTTGGTATCATATAAAAAGTTAAGTTCTTTGATATGCCGTTATATTTGGTCTCGATCTCGCAACATCCCACAATTTTGTGTGAATTGCCATCTGCTGTACGCACTATGTTATTGTAGGGCATCATTTCAACCCCTAACTTACGAACTAACTCGAAGCAACCCTCACCCAATACGGAGATTGAGACTCCACTGTCGAGAAGTCCAAAAACCGACTCATTATTTAAAAAGACGTTAGCATACATGCGTCCGTCTGTATCAGATGATATAATCGTGTCTATAATTTGTTTTCGAAACTTTTTTCGATTTTGAAAACGATGCCGACATTTAGAAATTTTCGAACTTATTGGTTTTATGTTGGTTCCGAAGATTCGGGATCGAACCTTCTCATAATTTACTTTTCTCTCGTGAAGAGACTTAAGATTATGGAATTCCATCGGATGAAATGGTTCACTATCGACGTTGGACCTTTCCCTTTTTAGGATTTTAATCGGACTTAGGCCCTCGTCGTTATCATCCAAGGAATTCATTTTGGTATTTAATTTTGTGAGTGGTTCGTGAGATTCCTTGAGGATCGAATCTCTCCACTCCTCGTTTCGTCCCTCGGGAAGTTTCCCTTTTTACCACACTGAATGGTTGTTACGCCCTTTTCACCACACAGAAAACAAAATAAATTTCTTACCTCGGATGGGCAAAAATGGTATGCGTGACCTTTTTGATCGCAATTCCAACAAATATAGTTGGCAGTTGAAATGGGTTTTTGTCTCGAAGAAATCGCTGCAACTTCTTCAACCTTTTGATCGCAATCATATTCTTCTTCGACTACGATTTCATGGACTGATCGCTGATTGAAATTACGTTTGTTCAAAAACCGTTCAGCCTCGCGAGCTTTTTGTCGAAGCTGCTCTAAGTTTCTGACTTCAGCTGACAACAAAATCTCGCCTAATTTCTCTTTCGCATTCCCTCTAATAATTTCGATCAGTTTCTTATAATTGAAGGGTTCTTTCAGACGGTCGTTCAAGCTACTGATTGCAACATAAAAATCGTCGAAGGATTCCTTAGGACCCTGTTTGCGACACATGAGTTTCATGTAGATGTCGATTTCACAGACTCCATCCTACCGAATTCTTTCTTCATGGCTTCTTTTATAGAAGCTAAGTCCGCGTTCGGATACTTCTTTACGTAGCCCCAAAACCATTTATTTGGTCGGCCTTCAAGCAAAACATGAAAGTGTGCTGCGATTTGCTTGTCGGTATAGGAAGACGAAGATTGCATTCTTCCTATCTTCAAAAGGAAATCAGAAACATTATCAGAACCATCGTACTTAATGCTCCAACGATCTAGCCTACATGCACCCGAAGCGCTAAACGTTGTTGAACCACTTGAACTCCTAGGTAAAGGAACCTGGGCCGTCATAGAGCTTTGCCTATCTAATTGAGGAGGGTTTACTGTTTGTTTAACGTCGAAAACTCTTTTGAATTCGACTTGATTGTTTTACTTGATTTTATTGCTCCTTACCTCGGGTGGGGGGTAGCAATTGGAATAAAACAACCTAATTGACTTCTGGATTAAAAGTGATTTTATTATTAATTTTCATGGCTATTTATACTTGATTCATAAACAATTTGACACTAGTTCTGATTCTATGGGAAAATAAATGTGGGAAAATAAATGTAATATGATAGGAGAGCACCTGTAAAAAGTGCTGATAGTACAGTTTTGGTGGGAACCATATGAAAGGTATGGATAGTGATGTTCATAAGAAATAGGGTGTTCTAGATATTAATAGGGTGTTAAAAAATAAGCTGCTTAAACATCCTCCCCGGCGTTGAGATCTCGGAGCTCAAATTGTATAGCATGTGGGGTATGAGCATTCGTCATCTTCCTCTGTAGTAGTAGTAAAACAGTAGCCAGGATTACAACTCCAAAAAATGAAAGGTAACTAATGGAGTACTGATGAATATCATGATGAGACATTTCATTGGGTAACACTTGCTGAGTTTTTTGTTTTTTGAAATGAAATTTTGTTCTTCAGTAATGCTAAGTTGTCTTCCCCTCGAATGATGATTTCTTTTTTATACATTTCGTCTTTGAGTGGTTCGATATGAAAGTCTTGGACGAATAAACTTAAGTTGATTGTCGGCAAAAAAGGCGCAGTTGAATTTGATGTGTAGAAGTTGTGAGCATTAATAGTCATGGTTGTCTGTTTTATGATACAGTCAGCTCCTATTTTCATAAGTCCTACTCCCTTTAGTTTTGTAGTTAGGATTTCCGGTCCGCATAGTACAGACAATATTTCTTCATATTTAAAAGCGAAGATCCAGTTGTTGGGATTGTGAAGTTGAATCCACATCCTGTCCACTTTGGCGGATTTTAATTCACAATGTGAAGAGAGCTGCTTATTGTGATTTAGCATTTGGATCTCACATCGATTTTCGACTGAATGTGTATTGAAGATTGGATGTCGCTGTTTACATAGATACTTTCTGTCATCAAGATGTTTACAACTCTGATATTCGGCATTTGATAGCGCGAAATGCTGATCTCTGAATGGAGTGATTGCCAAAAATTCTGTAGATGGTTGTATGAAGATGAAGGATGTGTTTTGTTGAACTGGTAACGGTATCAATTTGAACAACTGGAACATTTGTGAATTTAATAATGGCAATTTTACAAGGAGTAAAATTGATGACGACGTAACTCGTGCTTTGACTCGTAAAAGTTCGTAAAGCTTTGGAAGATTATGTTCATCATACCCAGGTAGTATAAGTGAACTGGGTATTATTTTGCGAATTTTATCCAGTTCGGTCAATAGTTGTCTGGGAGAAAGAAGTAAAGCGTTTATTCTTCCATGATGAGTATCTGAAATAGCATCTAGAATTGCTATTTGAATGCGTTGAAAGCTGTCCATTATTTGAGTGACATAAATCGTGACAAAGTTGAGGATTTCTGTTCTTTGTATGGTTTCATTTAGGCGGTCCATTGAATCATAAGCGATGGTCAGCTGATGTTTCACCTCACTAAACTGTTCTTTTATTGAAGACATTTGTTGAGAATATTTGTTGTAGATTCTAGTATTGAGGTCTGATTTTTGCTCAATTCAAGTAGGTGATTTTCATTATTATGAACCATCTGGATGTTGTCTTCGATGTATTGTGCATATTCTTGATCAAGAACTCCAAATAACGTATTTGCAACTGTTCCAACGAAGTCGAATGGGGACCTTCTCTTTCTTATTGCGATTCCGTTTCTAAATTTAAGAACGTCATTTAAATTTTCTGATTCCATTAGACGCATTTCGAGATGATTTATGATGGCCTTACAAAGATTATTCGAGTTTGATTTTTCCTCACATCTGGCTTTTAATTGGGTGACACTTCTTTGTATTCCTTCAAACTCAAGCCAGTCACTAGTCATATTGAAGTAAACAAACAGGTTCCAATCATCAGTTATAAGTTTTGCCTCTCCAATGTCCTCAAAATATAATCCAGGACTGGTTTCAAAATGTTGAATATCTACTGCACTTTGTTGAGTAGTTTGTCCAAATGCGGTGCTTAGTATTAATAAGCAAATAACCAATATTGTATTGATTGGATTTATTCTCATTTTTCGAGTTGGCACAGAAGATATTTCCGGATTGTGTCGCTTTCGATTTGAGCGTTCCTGAATTGGAAGGAAACGACCTTTAAGAGGATGTTTAACCTTAGTTCGAAGGTGTGGAGCCCGTTTTTTAGCTTCAGAAGGCTCCTCCCCATGTTCTAGTTTGGATGGATCTTGAACTTCTTGCTTTGGTTGAATTTCAGTAGGAAGGGGACACACTTTGGCGATTGATCTTCTTATTTCTCCTGAAGAGGTTTTAATATCAACCACTCTTGTAAGTTTATCCGGACCAGTGATGGATCTTAGCACTCTACCCATTGCCCATTTAAGAGGAGGTAGATTATCTTCTTTAATTAGGACTAATGTGCCTGGCTGGATGTCGGCTTGAGGATGTTTCCATTTATACCTTTGTTGTATTTCTTGTAAGTATTCATATCTCCATCTACGCCAGAATTCCTGATGAATTGATGTTACGAGCTTCCATCTAGCAACATGGGTCAGCTTTGGTGCTTCTGCTGATTCTGGATCCACTACTGCAGTTAAAGGTGCTCCAATCAAAAAATGTCCAGGAGTTATGGCCTCAACATCATTAGGGTCATTTGACATCGGAGTTAATGGTCTAGAGTTAAGGATTGCCTCTATTTGCGCAAGGACTGTTGTTAGTTCTTCTTGTGTTAAGGATGCGCTTGAAAAGATGCGTTTCATATGGTGTTTGGCTGATTTAACAGCTGCCTCCCACAAACCTCCAAAGTGAGGAGAACGTGGAGGTATAGGTTTCCAATTAATGGTTCTTCCAGTGCAATAATTTTGTATTAATTTTTGACCTTCCTTAGTAAAAACCATGGAGTTGAGCTCGTTTAGTTCGTTTCGTGCTCCTATAAAGTTGGTAGCATTATCGGAAAATATTTTTGCTGGACATCCTCGTCTTGCCACGATTTTTTTCAGTGCCCCAAGGAACGGCTGAGTTGTTAAATCCGTCACGAGTTCTAGGTGTATCGCCTTTGTTGAGAAACATATGAAAACTGAGACATATGCTTTTGTTGACTGTTTACCACGAATTCTGTAGTGAATGTATACTGGACCGAAGAAATCTATGCCCACATTCATGAATGGTCTTGATGGTTGGACACGTTCGGGAGGCAAATTTCCCATCAACTGAGTAATACTCTTGGGTTTCGCTTTGAAGCATTTCATACAGTGACTAACGATTGATTGGGCTAATCGTTTACCTCCTAGTATCCAGTAATTTTGCCTCGGAATGGATAGTAAAGCTTGTGGTCCAGCGTGCATATTTTCTTCGTGAAGTTCGGACATCAATAATTTTGTTATTTCATGTGAGCATGGAAGAATCATCTGATATCTTGCTTCATATGGAAGATGAGAGGCATCTAGTCTTCCTCCCACTCTTATTATATTTCTATGATCAAGAAATGGTGCAAGCGAGTTTAGATGGCTGCTTTGGGATACACAACCATATTTAATGAGTGCCTTTAAATCTTCTTCAAAGGCAGTTTTTTGAATGTACTTTACAATGTGGACGGTTGCTGATTTTAGCTCCTGTGGAGAAGGAACTGTGTCCACAAGCCGGTACTTTTTTGCTCGCTTTAGGTTACTTATGAAACGTATGGTATACGATGTAACCCGTTGCAGGAATTTGAACGAGTTTTTGTGATTAATTCGTTCAATAAAGTGGTCATTTATATTTGATTTTACCAGCAGTATAGTCTTCAGGACTTTCATCTCTAATAGCTTCTCTTCTTCTTTTCTTAATGGTTGTTGCGGCCATTCCGATTTAGACTTCTTCAAAAATGCTGGACCTTGGAACCAGATTGTAGATTTTAAAAGTTGATCCGGAAACACTCCTCGTGATAGAAGATCGGCTGGGTTCATTTCAGAAGGAACAAACTTCCATTGGGATTTCGTGGTTTCGTCATGAATACTTGCTATACGATTAGCCACGAAAGTCTTCAAAGGTGATGTTGTGTTAATCCAAGACAACACTATTTGAGAATCGGTCCAATATGTTATTTGTTTGATTTGGATAAGGCTTTCTTTAACAATTTTTACTAGTTGTACCAATAATTTTGCGGCGCAGAGTTCCAGGCGAGGAATCGTCTGCTGTTTAACTGGTGCAACTCGTGTTTTGGAGCATACCAACTGAACATTGACCTCTTCCTTCGAGTTAGTTGATTTAAGATAAACTACAGCACCATACGCTCGTTCGGAAGCATCTGAAAATGCATGCAGTTCGATAGATACTGCGTCATTTATTATGACATGTCGTGGAAATCTGAGATTGTTAAGTTTGAGAACATTTTCTCTGAAGAATTTCCATTTTGTAGTCATCTCCATTGGCAAAGAAGAATCCCAGTCAAGTTTTAATGCCCAAATTTCTTGTAAATAGATTTTTGCAAGAACGACAACTGGACTCACTATTCCTAGTGGATCGAAAATATGAGCCGTGTCAGACAATATTGATCTTTTAGTAATCTTTGTCACTTCATTCCAGTTTGTTTTAATAATAAATTGGTCTGAAGCTGGGAGCCAGGTTAGTCCCAATGTTTTTATAGATCCTTCTTCTTGGTCGTGAAATATCCTCTCGGTTTCGCAGTGTTCCTTTGGGATTCCTTTTAACAGTAAAGGAATGTTGGAACACCATTTTCTTAGATGAAATTCCCCCTGAGCCAAGAGTTGTATTAGTTCTAACTGCATTTGAGTAGCGGTTTTAAGGTTATCACTGCCGGTTAATATATCATCCATGTAAATGTCTCGACGAATAATATTTGCGCCAAGTAAATGCTGCTGATTTGCCTTTTCTGCCAGATCATGAAGACACCTTATAGCGAGGTAAGGCGCAGGTTTAGTACCGTAAGTGACAGTATTTAGTTGATACGTCTTAAGAGGTTTCTTGGTAGATTCTCGCCAAAATATACGTTGGAATCGTTTACTAAAGTCGTCTACAAGAATTTGACGATACATCTTGGTAATATCAGCAGTGAACACATATTTGTGAGTCCTGAATCGCAACAGAATTGAAACGAGATCGTTTTGTAGTGCTGGTCCAGTGTGCAAGATTTGATTGAGGGATAGATTTGTAGATGTTTTTGATGATCCGTCAAATACGACTCTCAATTTTGTTGAACTGCTTTCTGGGCGTAAAACGCAATGATGTGGAAGAAAATAGTGTGGCATTTTATGAGAGAGGTCATTTGGTTTTACCTCTTCCATATGTTTTAATGCAATATAGTCTTTCATAAATTCTATATATTGCTTATGAACCTCAGGGTTCTTTTCTAACCTTTATTCTAGATTAAGGAATCTTCGAACTGCTATTTCCCTTGAATACCCTAGACTTTGTGGGTCATTTAAAAAAGGAAGGGTTACAATATACCGTCCAGATTCCGATCTTCTTGTAATTCTCAGAAATATTTCTTCACACTGACGTTCTTCTTTTGTGAGCGGTTTTTGGATGCTTTGGGACGGGGAAGCTAGATTTTCTTCCAGATTCCAAAAGCGTTCGACCAGACTATCTAAGTTACAAGATGAATTGTTCACACCTATGCCACAGAACAGTGTTGACAGAGTGTTTGTGACCGTTTTACCCATAACAATCTACCCCAGTAATGTGTTTTGTAAGGTTGGTCCACTGTTATTTATTTTAATCTGTCCCACGGAAAGAAGTTCAGGGTAAAGCTCAGCTCCGATGAGTAAATCTACGTCATGAGGTTGATTAAAGTTGCTGTCTGCTAATTTAATGTTCTGAGGCATTTTCCAATGACTTATATCGATAAATTCACTGGGTTGGTGTGTTGTTATTGTATTGAGCACAAAAACTTGAATCTGAGTCTGATAGCCCGTAACTCGTGACTGCAGACATACTTCAATCGTTTTATTCAATTTGATGGGTTGATTTCCCATTCCAGAGACTTCGAGGGTTTCGTGTTTCGTGATGAGATGAAGCTTTGAAGCTAGCTTCTCGGTTATAAAGCTCATTTGTGAGCCTGAATCGAGCAATGCTCTTGCTGTGACAGGTTGATTTGTTCGATTAAGTATATTTACTAGGGCTGTTCCCAATAACACATATTTTGAAGGTTTTGTGTTGCTTATTGTAGCTGAAAGGCTGGTCCTGTTGTCTATCGCAGGAGATTGTTGTTGCTGGTTTTCTGTTACATGAAGTAGCGTATGGTGATACTTATTGCATTTTGTACAGTGTATTGCTTTACATTTTGGGGCTTGGTGTCCGAAGAGTAAGCAATTAACGCAGCGGTTGAGAGATTTTACAGTTTTAAGTCTCTCTTGTGGTGAGAGTTGAAGAAACTTCGGGCAAACGAATATGGCATGTTTCTTCTGTTTACAAATCCAACAATTATTAGTTTTGTTGGTAGAAGCAAGAGCTACCCTTGACCTTTTGTTTAAGTCGTCTGGGATTGTTTTCACTACCTTTGGTCCCATAGCTTCTAACGATTGAAATCGTTGTTCTAAGAATGACAGGAACTCGCTCAATGATGGCAATGCCTTTGGTTGTTTTAGCGATTGTTCCCAAAGTATTAAAATGTTTCTATCAAGCTTCTTAATTAGAACGCTCATTAGAAGAGGGTCCCAATTATTAGTATCAATGTTCAGACCCTTGAGACTCAGCATACATTCTTGTGTGGTATCATGTAATACCTTAATTGCTTTTGCAGTTTCGACCTGGATTGTAGGTTGCATCAAAAGTCTCTGCACATGCGCAGTTACTAGTAGCCGCGGGTTATCGTATCTATCTTTTACTACTTGCCATGCTGCATTGTAGTTGTTGTCAGATGTTGAAAAATGACTTATTAAGGTTTCAGCTTCACCCGTTAAAGTTGTCTTTAAGTAGAACAACTTCTGGCAATTAGCAATATCTTGTTTATCAACAAGTTCTGTAAACAGGTCATAATACTGCTTCCATTTCGTGTAGTTCCCATCAAACTTTGGCAGGGTTATCTTAGGTAACTTGAGAGTTTGCCTATTTGTATTAACGATAGGAACGTTTGTAGCTGGAGTGGGTGGTAGTGTGGAAGATTGTTCAAGTCTACTCGTTAAAGCTATCAGAGAATGCTGAACTTCTTCTTCGAATTTGTAAAATTCTTTCAAGTTATACCCTACTTGAGTCACATTATCTACAAGCTCATGGATCAAGCGATGGGTTGTTTCAAGCTCACTCCAGTACTTTTGAAGCATGCTTAATTTGACGCTACAAAATGTTGAGCTCCAATTCTCCTGTGCGGTTTGAAGAGAGGCAATCAACCGCTGTAGAGACTGCGCAGTTGTGCTATGTCTTCTCATAACTCTGTAGAGTTCCTCATGTTTTTCATCAGGTTGATTTTGGCTACTAGTAGTTGCACTTGCTTCACCTGTAGCAACTCCGGCTGATTTCTTTGGAAAGTCATCCTCAGAACCTGTAGACACAATTGATTCTAGTGTTTGCTTTAGTTCTAGGTATGTCTTTCTGACTGTCTCGTATGTATTGCCTTGAACATACGGAGTATCCGCCTTTAAGTGTACTTTTATTTGTTCATGATTATCATGGAATTCTCCCCATAATAATTCAAGCATACGTAATTTTTTTACCTTATATTCTGCTGTCTTTCGGTCAGGACCGTCTTTGCCAACATTGGTCTTTAGGCGCTGTAATTCGTCAGTTATGGCCTTCTGCCTGGCCACTATACTGAAAACCTGCATTTCATCCATATTGATGAGTTGTGGATATCACCTGTGGAGACCGCGGCTGTTTGCCTCTGTTGCTGAAACAATGGCTGGAACGATGCTGAACTGAAACGACTGAACTGGAACGACTGGAACAATACGAAACTGGAACGTTGCGAAACTAGAACAATGTGAAACTGGAACAATACGAAACTGGAACGACTGGAACAATGCGAAACTGGAACAATACGAAACTGGAACGCCGAACGTTGACTACCAGTGTTTCAAAGCCCTGGTAACGCTTTTTTTAATGAACATATGTATATGTTTGAAGTACCAGTGTTTCAAAGCTCTGATAATGCTTTTTTAATGAACATATGTACATATGTATATGTTTGAAGTGCCAGTGTAAGTACCCTAGCACCAATACGAAACACGGCTTGTCGAGTGTTCTTTAAAGATCACGTCGGGGTCACCAATGTTTAACGTCGAAAACTCTTTTGAATTCGACTTGATTGTTTTACTTGATTTTATTGCTCCTTACCTCGGGTGGGGGGTAGCAATTGGAATAAAACAACCTAATTGACTTCTGGATTAAAAGTGATTTTATTATTAATTTTCATGGCTATTTATACTTGATTCATAAACAATTTGACACTAGTTCTGATTCTATGGGAAAATAAATGTGGGAAAATAAATGTAATATGATAGGAGAGCACCTGTAAAACGTGCTGATAGTACAGTTTTGGTGGGAACCATATGAAAGGTATGGATAGTGATGTTCATAAGAAATAGGGTGTTCTAGATATTAATAGGGTGTTAAAAAATAAGCTGCTTAAACACTGTTTGTTGCGGCTGTAAGCGCAAACCTTCTAATTTTTGTAAAACGTTTCCCATGAAAATGTCCATTTGTTGAAATATTCTCATTTGGTTCTGAACCATACTCCGTTCTAACCTAGAATTCGCTTCTTCATTCGGACTGACATTATCTTCACCTTGACCCGTTCGTTCCTCATCAAGATCTTCGGCTTGTACTTGGCCTTCCAAAACCTGAGGATCTTCTTGGTCCGCCATGTTAAACGTTGAATTTAAAATAACAGACTATAATTCTTCCGAGAAACTGAATGAGTTATCTAGGTTGAACCTATCCACCGTATTTCTAAATCTTTGAAAAAATTCTTCGAATGTTGCTTCGTTGTGAGCGTTTATAACGTCTATGTCGTCGTAAATTGAAATTCGACGACTTCTGCTCATACTTGGTTCGAATGAACCAACCTACTGATTTCTATCACCTATCAGTAAAGCTTCAAACGAAAAATTTCGATAGGAAAACAACAGAAATTATTTTGCCAGGAAACGATTGTTTTTTGAAAATTGCTTTTGCGACTTGCAATTTATTCTCTGCAACACTAAAAAAACGTTGGATTTGCCAATTTGAGTATCGGCCAAAACCAATGATTGAAGAATAAAACAAAAAAAAAACCAAATCAAATAATATATACAATTTTTAAAACTGTAATTCAGAATTAAGTTTAAAAAAAAAATAATAACAAAAGAAATGTTTTAATAAAATAGAAAAAATGTTTATAAAACGAAATGTAAAAAAAATATAATTCAATAAAAAAAATTTATAAAAAAATAAAAAGCGTATAATTATTTAATAGAAAACTGTATTTCATAAAATAGTGCTTTTTTTTCAAAAAAAATTATTCGGAGTATTAAAATCCTTAAAATCTCAAAAAAAAAAATTTGTTTGCGTTGTAATTTTTCATAAAAATCAAAAAGGGAAGACGAGGTATGAATCCGAAAACGAGATACAACTGCCGAGGATTGAAAAGGAACGTTATTTGAGTCGACAAAAATATGTGTAAGTATATAAAAAGAAAATAAACTAGTGTTCGCTATTGTTTTTTTTTTGGTATGAAGATTAAGCTATCGTTTTCTAAGTTTCCAGGACACTACATGACGAGCATCATCAATGAGGACTCTGGATATTCTCAAAAAAAAAAAACTAAAAATTGAAAATTTTAAATGTTTAAAGGACCATCCCAGACACCACTAGCATCAAGGGATCTCTTTAAAATTTGGGTATCTTTTCTTCAGATGCCCGAAGACTAGGCTTTTACGATTCCTTTGTTGAATATCTATACTTAACTATTAATTTCAACCTCTTTGTTGCAACGCGGTACCGGGTAACCGACCTTAGTAACCGGGACTTACAAAGATGTTGTAATCGAATTTTGTTAAGTAAAAAAAATAAAGAAAATAAAAAAAATTTAAAATGTTTTGACCAAAAAAAATAGTTTTCGACTCATGAACCAAAACGAAACATAGTTAGTCTCACCATCTTCCGATAGTGAAACCATCACGTTGGGCGCCATTTTTGTAACGAGTTTTTGTCTTTGAGGATTCGCTGGCACACAAAATATCCCTCGCTAGCTCATGCGTGGATCCTTGTCCTCCTCGTTATCAAAATTAAAAAGATGCCAGGCTTTTCATCCTGATGTTATCGATGCGCGAAATCTTTCTTCTCATCCCACCCTACCTGGTTGTTTTTCTCGCCGAACAACCCCTTTAAACAACGTTCCTTTTCCCTCGCACTCTTATCCCATTTCCCTTATCTCCTCATCTCCCCCTTTTAAATCAAAAAAACTTAAAGATTCATCTTCTTATATCTATATGACAATTTTTATTAATCGTTCCAGAGTTATCATTATCAAAATTCAATAAAAAATCTCACATTTTGAAGTAACCAGCTAGTAATTAAAAAAAACTTTTAATTTCAATTTTTGAAAATTTAAATGCTTAAGATTTGTCAAATTATGAATATGTAAATTTTAAAAAGGTTTAATAGAAAAAGGTAAAGATATAATTATAGTCTCGTGCAATTATATTCCTTTGGAAGCGAGATCGGGCAATATTTATATAGATGTATGTATGTCTCTATACGACCGTAAAAAAAACAGAAAAATCACTCACCCCAAAAATTCGATGCAGTGGCCACTCCCTCGATGTTTCTTGGCTAGAGGAGGCGATCCTTTATACGCCTTATGTGTTTGTTTAATTGAAGATATAAATTTTACCACCTTTCACTAAAAAAAAATATAGCTTGCACTATGCCTATTTTATGTATATCTATATATATATATATATACGAATCTGTATATGCCTTATATATAAGGCAAGAATCTATACCACTTTTCTTTTTGATTTTAACTTTAAATTAAAAATAATTTCTTCTCTCTTTTGCTTTTTTGAATGTTACAAAAAAAAACACAATTTTTAAAAATCACTGAATCAAACAAAAAATTTTAAAATTGAACAATAAAAAAGATTGAAGTTTGCTTTAATTTTTGATTTAAAGATAAAAAAAAATTAACTCTAATAGTTGTATATATATGTATATGATTATTTGATTGGCTTGGTTTTCCGTTGCGTTGCGGTCGGTGGGACGGTTTAGGAAAGTCGGGACTTCTCGATCGCTAATTCCCTGTCTTCTGTTTCCTTTTAAAAGAAATTTGAGGCCGCCAAAAAAGAATTTTTCTAATGGCCTAAATGCACCAAAAAAAAAATCGTTTTTTTATTATTTATTTTCCCTCTAAATATTCTTAATTGAAGCTTACCTTAATAGTAAAATATCAGATATATATATATATATGTGTATAGTATATATATAGGTATATATGTATAAATTTTGATCGTGGACGATCTTTCGCTTAGGGTTCTCTATGCGTCGAAACCAGCGCTGATAGATTTTAGCTACAAAACCATATTATAAAAAAAAAAACTAAACTTTCACATTTTTTCTTTTTGACTAATCCGAAACCTATTTAAGTTTTGAATTTCTCGATATACGTTCCTTGGCTTGGTTTTCCGTTGCGGTCGGTGGGACGGTTTAGGAAAGTCGGGACTTCTCGATGGCTAATTCCCTGTCTTCTGTTTCCTTTTAAAAGAAAATTGAGGCCGCCAAAAAAGAATTTTTCTAACGGCCTAAATGCACCAAAAAAAATCGTTTTTTTATTATTTATTTTCTCTCTAAATATTCTTAATTGAAGCTTACCTTAATAGTAAAATATCAGATATATATATATATATATATATATATAGTATATATATAGGTATATATGTATAAATTTTGATCGTGGACGATCTTTCGCTTAGGGTTCTCTATGCGTCGAAACCAGCGCTGATAGATTTTAGCTACAAAACTATATAATAAAAAAAAAACCTAAACTTTCACATTTTTTCTTTTTGACTAATCCGAAACCTACTTAAGTTTTGAATTTCTCGATATACGTTCCTTGAGCGGTCGGTCGGTGGTACCTTCTTCAGTTCCTTCCTGGCTTCCTTCATGAACGGCGGATAATTTTGAAAAGAAGGTACTTGCCGACGGCTTTTGCTCAAGAACCCTAGCTCTACCTAACTCACTACTACTATCTAACCAGGATTTTCCAGCCTTTGTCTTATTTCACACCCACATATTATAAAAATAATAATTAGCCATTAAACTTTTTATGTGCGTGTAAGCATTAGTGGGTGTGATTTACGCACTTGTTGCGAACGTCTTCGGATACAAATCGGATTCATAACTGTCATGACACCGATCGCATCCGAATTGTTTCATGCAACAGAGGTGAAATTCTCCGCCTTCGCAACATTCTCAATTTATGGCAAACTTGACATTCACTCAGTCTGCAATTTGAGTGACATCCCTAGCTCTTGGTGACCAAAAAAGAGAATTTATTACAGCTGGTAGTTGCTATAACTTGCAAAAAGAAATGGTAAACAAGTGCCGTAGTAGTTGAGTGGTCATCGTCGGTCGTGTCATAGTTGGTGGTGTTTTTTGTTTAGTTTGTTTTCTTTTAATTTTTTTATGTGTACCTAATTCATTTTTATATTATTTTAATTATTTAAAACACGGCCCATTCGGTTACACATTTGATACCTCATTTGTCTAGTCGGCGGATGAGGTAGGTTTGTACCAAAAATACCGTTTTTCGAGATGGGCGGACAAGCGGTTTGGCCCAAGTTTTTTTTGCCCGCCCTCCTGTTTTGAAACCTGTAAGTAAATGTAAACAAAACGATAGCAATATAGTTTCTATTTGATTTATGATGCATACTTTTACTTTTCAATATCATATAATAATAAATTTAAGAAAACAAATTTATTCGTCGCGAAAAAAATTATAGTTGATCCGAACTGTCAAACTTTATTCGCGTTCCACATTATCCACACTCGCAACGAATAAAAAAATCGCGCGTACTTAACCTAAAAAAATCGTTCTTGTTTTGGTTTCGGTGGTGAATGTCAAACTTCATTCGCGACGAATTAAAAACTATGTGAAAGAAATGTCAAAATCGACGAATATTCGTTCATTCGTTGGTCGTTGGTCGTGCTCATGTGAATAATACTTAAAGTCGAATGTTTTGACGAATTAACAGTTTGGTGGTATTACCAATGGCGAACTCCGTAGTTCGTCTTTGAAAACAAAACTGCCAACATTAAAAACTGAAAGTGAAATGTCATTCATTGTCATAAATATTTATAAAGTCAGATTGAAGAATATTGTTCTTTGTGAAAAAAGTAAATAAAGATGATTAGCAGCATTGATATTGTTTTTCGAGGATGAAAATGAAGAAGTTACAAATAAAGAAGAAAAAATCATGATCTGCAGATTGAGGAGAAGTTTAAGAGATGCTTCCAACCCACTGGAAGTACCAGATAATTTGTAATAAAATTAACAATTACTTTGATAAAATTTAACTAGATTTTTTTCATAGATTTGTGTTATACTTTCGGCTTAGCAAACACGCATTTAAATATGTTTTAAGTCAGATAAGTTCAGGATTTCAAACGACTCAAAGTTCTGCAATTCCACCAATTTTAAAACTTGCGTGCGCACTACGATTTCTCGGATGTGGAAGTTATCAAAACAGTGTAGAAAATGACTTTGAGCTAGGTTTCTCCCAACCTACAGTTTCAGTAGTCTTAAGCGAAGTTCTTAATTTGCTTGAAGCAAAATAATCTGCCCAGTTTGGATCAATGCAGATATATCCACTAATGAAAAGCAAGAAGCGAGAAACTATTTTTTTCAAAGGGCAGGCTTACCAGGGATAGTTGGATGTGTAGACGGAACTCACATTGGTATCATAGCTCCTGCTCAGTTACAACACCAATATTTAAATAGAAAAGGTTTTTACAGCTTAAATGCGATGGTGGTAAAGTACTTCAAAATTGAATCTTGTTGTTTAGGTAAAACTTTTTCTTTTTAAGGCTTGTGACAATAATGGAGTAATAAGGTTTATTGATGCTAGATATCCTGGTTCTACGCATGACTCGTTTGTGTGGAATCATAGTGCGTTAAAGGATTTGTTGGAAAGATGGTGGATAAATGGAGAGCGGTCAAGATATCTTGGTATGTGAATCATACTCTTATATTAGCATATGTTTAAACAATTTTTTGTTTTTAAAAATTCTAGGAGATTCAGGATATCCTCTACTGCCGTATTTAATCGTTCCATTTAGGAATGCCTCCTCAGGGTCTAGAGAAGGACTATTCAATAAAAAACATGCGAAGGCAAGACACATTATTGAGAGAACAATTGGCATTTTAAAAAGTAGATTCAGGTCAGTTTTGAATGAGCGAAAACTGCACTACAGTCCACAGAAAGCCATCAAAATAGTTAACGCTTCTTGTGCACTGCATAATATTTGTAGAAAGTACAACATTCCAGATCCAGATGCAGTGGAAGAAGAAACCTTGCAATCCAATGAGGTTGAAAATGAACCAACGGAATTGGACACTGCTAATTTACTATCAGAAGGTACCCGAATAAGAAATGAAATATTACTTTCTCTTTAGGAAATGTTTTTGTTTTTTTATTTTTTCTATTTATTTATACTTAAAGCTAATAATATAAAATACACTAGAATAATGAAGTAAAGTTAAAAAAAATCTATTAAAAAATTCATAATATATACACATGATAAATATTAATAAAATGAAAATAATGAAACTTTTAAAATAAATAAAGAATTTAGTTCAGTAAAAAAAAAAACGATTTCATACATTTGTACTTAATTCTACTTTCTTATACTATTTTGGGTGGTATTGTAATTTACATTCCAGTTTCTTTATTTTCAAATCCAGAAGATCTTTATGTTATTGCGCCTTCTGCAAATTTTCTCTCTCCTTTCGTTTTTCCTTTGCTTTGAGTAACTCAAAATGTTCCTTGTTGAGTTCATAATTCTTTCTTGAATATCTTGCCATTTCGGAAAGAGATTTTTGTATGGAATCCGACGCAACAAGAAGTTTGTCTTGAGTCTCCGTTTGTTTTTGGAGGAGTTTGACTCGTTCATCCACAAATTTTCCCCTGCTTCTACGACATTCGTTGATTTTTGTTGACTGATCTGATGTCATTGCCATCTTCAACTTCAATGTCTGCATCATTTGATTCGGGTTGTTCCACTGTTGCAGTTGAATTTGTTCCAAACAAATTACCCATTGGATTTACAGCCTGCTGTAAACTTAGCAAATTGTCAACTGCCTGTTCCAAAGGGGACAAAGACAACTGCCGAAAAGGTCCTCCACCTGTTGCGACTACATCCTTTTTATTTGTTGCGATTTTCTTTTTCAGTTTTAATTTATAGTCCAGCCAAACCTATAAAATTTTATTTTTTAAAACCGTTTTGTAATATTGTTTGTTACGTACCATATGCCACTCTTTACCCTCTCGTATAGGAGGTCCCAATGCGTTTAGCTGAAGGGCAAACGAATCCCAATATTGGGCTTGGTTTTTTTAGGATGAGCCAAACGTCCCGACACCCTTGGCAATGTCGGGGTTTGCCTCCATAAGCTCCACCAACTTTGAGAACTGGGCGTTGTTGGTTCTTTTAATGCTATACCAATAAAAGTTGTAATTATAATTTATTAAATAATTATTTAATTTGTTCTTACCTTTGTCGATTTTCACTCATTTTTTTTATGGCGCAACAAAAAATCTAGACAACTATACATCGAATTCAAAAAAAACTGTGATTTTTTCAAAGTCACCAAGAATTACAGTTCGACCGATTATGACACATAAAGGCGAGCATTCGCCAATTGTAATAGAATGACATTTCAATTCGCCAAATTTTTGAAGTTTAAGGCGAACGTCAACTTGGCGAATCGCAAACAGTAATGCGAAAAAGTCACATTCGCTTATTTTTTTAGGCGACTCGCGAGTGATAATACGGCCCTTAATTTGCCTCGGCATACCTTGAATAAGGTTTCTTACGATCACGTCGTCCGAATTATCCCACTCCTCAATCGGCGCTTCCTTATCATTTATCCAGCAAATCCCAAATATGTTCGATGGGATTTAGGTCCGGGATCATGGCAGACCAAGCCATCCCGTCGATTTCTATTTCTTCCAAGTAGTCCGTAATGCACCTGGCAACGTGAGGTCTCGCATTGTCTTGCATCAGCAAGATATTTTCACCAATAAATGGTGCGAAAGGAACCACATATTCTTCCAAAATGTTGGTGATGTATAAATTGGAGTTCACCGATCATTCCACTATGCACAGCCCAGTCATTCCGTGCACGGAAATTCCTGCCCACACCATGACGTAACCTCTTCAGAAATTTTCCCGCTGGGCAACTATTGTCGAATAGTATCTCCCACCTGGGGTCCTACTCTGTAATGCGTTTCGAAAGCAAATATTTTCGAAAACAAATATTTTGTAGTCTATTTCTAATGCGGATAAGAAATCTAGTACCTACGGAATGACATATCCGCATTCGGATTTTCGTACCTAGCAATGCGTTTCCGAATGTCATTAGCGTTCGAAAACGGAAATTTTGTTTCTACACCAAGAGAGGTAACGGATTGCAATTCGAAGGTCGTTTTTAAAGGACACAAAAGGAAAATTGTGTTAGGTTGTGTGAAATATATAAAATGTAAGCAAGGAAATAATAATTTTATTCAAAATTTAAGCACATAAATTTCGTTACAGGGAATCATCAGCGAAAAATGTGCATACCAAACAAAATCAATTTGAAATTATGGTGGAATTCATGTCCAAGGGACGTTTGAACACCTCGGACGCCAGAAGAACTTCAAACAATTTGTGGAAAAGACTATCGTCACCTTTAAATGCGAAAGGAGCACCACTCGTTCTTCTCTATTTTTGTCATCCATCCACAGCGCAATCGAATCCATTTTATTATCTTTTTATTGAATTTTATATTTTCTCTTTAAAAATTAATTTCAACTTCCTCGTCTTGTTTTGATTTTTTTGTTTTTGTATTTTTGCTTTGACAAATCTCATGAGAAATTCTTCGAGACTCGGAAAATCTATTCTAATGGGTGATTTTTTTGAGGTTAGGATTTTCATGCATTAGTATTTGACAGATCACGCGGGATTTCAGACATGGTGTCAAAGAGAAAAATGCTCAGTATGCTTTGACATTTCATCATGAATAGACTTACTAACGAGCAACGCTTGCAAATCATTGAATTTTATTACCAAAATCAGTGTTCGGTTCGAAATGTGACAAAATGACAAATTTTGTTCAGCGATGAGGCTCATTTCTGGTTGAATGGCTACGTAAATAAGCAAAATTGCCGCATTTGGAGTGAAGAGCAACCAGAAGCCGTTCAAGAACTACCCATGCATCCCGAAAAATGCACTGTTTGGTGTGGTTTGTACGCTGGTGGAATCATTGGACCGTATTTTTTCAAAGATGCTGTTGGACGCAACGTTACGGTGAATGGCGATCGCTATCGTTCAATGCTAACAAACTTTTTGTTGCCAAAAATGGAAGAACTGAACTTGGTTGACATGTGGTTTCAACAAGATGGCGCTACATGCCACACAGCTCGCGATTCTATGGCCATTTTGAGGGAAAACTTCGGAGAACAATTCATCTCAAGGAATGGACCGGTAAGTTGGCCACCAAGATCATGCGATTTGACGCCTTTAGACTATTTTTTGTGGGGCTACGTCAAGTCTAAAGTCTACACAAATAAGCCAGCAACTATTCCAGCTTTGGAAGACAACATTTCCGAAGAAATTCGGGCTATTCCGGCCGAAATGCTCGAAAAAGTTACCCAAAATTGGACTTTCCGAATGGACCACCTAAGACGCAGCCGCGGTCAACATTTAAATGAAATTATCTTCAAAAAGTAAATGCCATGGACCAATCTAACGTTTCAAATAAAGAATCGATGAGATTTTGCAAATTTTATGCGTTTTTTTTTTTAAAAAAGTTCTCAAGCTCTTAAAAAATCACCCGATATAATAAGAAAAAGTCCTAGATGATTGTTTTACTCGATTCGAAAATTTTACAGAGTACGAATTCATAAACGAATCGAATATCAGATTCGAATCGGATTGGCTTTCGAAACGCATTACAGAGTAGGGCCCCTGATCTTCTCCACACTCTTTTACGTCTATGTGGTGAGCGTAGATAACACCTGGACTTATCAGTGAAGAGAACTTTACCCTAGTTGGCCTCGCTCGTGCTGTATCGTGAGTCTTGGTATACGACCAAATCACTCCATTAAACACCGCCCCACCGTTTAAGCATTAACAGTGGTCCCTCTCACTGATTAAAGTCTGTGAGACACTTCAACCACCGCTGTTTGGTGACGATCTCGAAGGATTTGAAGCATCAAATATCTGCAAAAATATTATCAAAATAGATACTAACAACACATCATAAAGTATGATTGCGCCACTTTTTTTGTAATACTAAGGATAATGTCCAATAAAAACAAAATTTGATAATAGAATACACTGAGATGAAATGTTCATTAAAACATTTCAAAATAAAATGTATAATCGAATATGCGATGTGTGTGTATAATTTATATCGTTAGCGAATATTTTATGTTTACTTTGATGCAAAATCTCTTTATATTAAGAATTATATTCTGTGATAATTTTTCTCAAAATAATTGTTTTCATCAGTAAGAGAATTTCCTCTTTT
Source organism: Eupeodes latifasciatus (assembly GCA_920104205.1). Taxonomy (NCBI): domain Eukaryota; kingdom Metazoa; phylum Arthropoda; class Insecta; order Diptera; family Syrphidae; genus Eupeodes; species Eupeodes latifasciatus. Next base: position 18,210,805 of record OV049927.1, on the reverse strand, counting down.
TGTTGCGTCAAGTGAATTCTTTAAATAAATTACATTAAGTGCAAGACATTTGTGTTTTTTTAATTGTAAATTTAACTTATATTAATTTACACAGCTTGATACTTAATGCTTTTCATTGAAACAAAGCTTCAAATATTATAAATAAGTTAAATCAAATTGAAAAAAAAAAGAAATTGGTTTTTGTATTTTTGCTCATCATTTTATTTTTTATTGATGTTTATTGTTTGTTTATACCAGAAAAAGATTCCCAAAATATCCTTGGCAATACCCAAAAATCATTCATTCATAGTTTCAAATATGAAAATCTTCCGTTTCTATTGTCGTTTTATCAAAAAGACAGTTGTTTTCTTTGAATGATTCCAGGTGTGGGTGTATTTACAATTCGAACATTTGGAAAGTAAATACTTGACTTGATTTCTTGGTTGCAATATTTAATTTTTTTGGTTTAGACTTTAAAAATATTTATTTACTGGTGGTTGCATGTATTGACGCAACTAATTAATCGCAAAAAATTAATTTACAGTTTTTAATACATATACATACAAATATAATAAGGACAAAAACATAAATTAAAAAAATATCTTTATATAAAAAGAATGTAACTATTCAAAAATAAATATGAAATATATGTGTGTCCAAAAAACTTATTTGTTTTACTTTCTATTTTATCCATTGAGTTTTTTTTTTTAATTTTTCTCATAATAACTACCACTTTCATAAGAATTTTCTATATTATTAAATCTTTAGTTGCTAAGAATCATTGTATTATAATCTCTATATGTTATAAATATTCTACCATGTAACACGAATTCATTGAAGAAGAAATAAATTTGAATTTGAACTTTCTACTTTTCTTTTGAACAACAACAACAACTTAAAGGTGCTACCACTCATTGTTTTTGGCTGGAGATATAGCTATTTTGTGCTTTGCCACTTTTGCACTCATCAGTCTCCTTTTTTGTGGTGCTGAGCTTTAATCCAATTTTATTTGAAAAACTTTTTATGCACAACATAGGATTCGAACCCACGCATATCAGATTTGCTCCAAATGTTTTTTGTGGTGCTGAGCTTTAATCCAATTTTATTTGAAAAACTTTTTATGCACAACATAGGATTCGAACCCACGCATAAAAAGTTTTTCAAATAAAATTGGATTAAAGCTCAGCACCACAAAAAAGGAGACTGATGAGTGCAAAAGTGGCAAAGCACGAAATAGCTATATCTCCAGCCAAAAACAATGAGTGGTAGCACCTTTAAGTTGTTGTTGTTGTTCAAAAACATTCAATGACATTAAAAGGAATGGTCAAGTCTAACAAGCTGACATTCTAGTACGAATAGTACAATACAAATAATAAACAATAATAACTTAATAGTCTGGTTCGTTACCGATCTTCCAACCTCTCCCCCTTTGATACGTACTACGAATTGTAAGTCTATCAAATAAGGTATGGAGAAAAATGGAGGCGGAACAAAACAGCATACTCAAAGGAGCTTATAAAAAGGTTGATGCTTCAAATGCATTTGATAAACAATTAGCACATCTCGACCTGTGACGTCAGTGGTCTAAAGTAGTGGAGTGCGTAGTGCACACGACTTCTAAGACTGAGCAAATCTGATATGCGTGGGTTCGAATCCTATGTTGTGCATAAAAAGTTTTTCAAATAAAATTGGATTAAAGCTCAGCACCACAAAAAAGGAGACTGATGAGTGCAAAAGTGGCAAAGCACGAAATAGCTATATCTCCAGCCAAAAACAATGAGTGGTAGCACCTTTAAGTTGTTGTTGTTCAAAAACATTCAATGAAATTAAAAGGAATGGTCAAGTCTAACAAGCTGACATTCTAGTACGAATAGTACAATACAAATAATAAACAATAATAACTTAATAGTCTGGTTCGTTACCGATCTTCCAACCTCTCCCCCTTTGATACGTACTACGAATTGTAAGTCTATCAAATAAGGTATGGAGAAAAATGGAGGCGGAACAAAACAGCATACTTAAAGGAGCTTATAAAAAGGTTGATGTTTCAAATGCATTTGATAAACAATTAGCACATCTCGACCTGTGACGTCAGTGGTCTAAAGTAGTGGAGTGCGTAGTGCACACGACTTCTAAGACTGAGCAAATCTGATATGCGTGGGTTCGAATCCTATGTTGTGCATAAAAAGTTTTTCAAATAAAATTGGATTAAAGCTCAGCACCACAAAAAAGGAGACTGATGAGTGCAAAAGTGGCAAAGCACGAAATAGCTATATCTCCAGCCAAAAACAATGAGTGGTAGCACCTTTAAGTTGTTGTTGTTCAAAAACATTCAATGAAATTAAAAGGAATGGTCAAGTCTAACAAGCTGACATTCTAGTACGAATAGTACAATACAAATAATAAACAATAATAACTTAATAGTCTGGTTCGTTACCGATCTTCCAACCTCTCCCCCTTTGATACGTACTACGAATTGTAAGTCTATCAAATAAGGTATGGAGAAAAATGGAGGCGGAACAAAACAGCATACTTAAAGGAGCTTATAAAAAGGTTGATGCTTCAAATGCATTTGATAAACAATTAGCACATCTCGACCTGTGACGTCAGTGGTCTAAAGTAGTGGAGTGCGTAGTGCACACGACTTCTAAGACTGAGCAAATCTGATATGCGTGGGTTCGAATCCCATGTTGTGCATAAAAAGTTTTTCAAATAAAATTGGATTAAAGCTCAGCACCACAAAAAAGGAGACTGATAAGTGCAAAAGTGGCAAAGCACGAAATAGCTATATCTCCAGCCAAAAACAATGAGTGGTAGCACCTTTAAGTTGTTGTTGTTCAAAAACATTCAATGAAATTAAAAGGAATGGTCAAGTCTAACAAGCTGACATTCTAGTACGAATAGTACAATACAAATAATAAACAATAATAACTTAAGAGTCTGGTTCGTTACCGATCTTCCAACCTCTCCCCCTTTGATACGTACTACGAATTGTAAGTCTATCAAATAAGGTATGGAGAAAAATAGAGGCGGAACAAAACAGCATACTTAAAGGAGCTTATAAAAAGGTTGATGCTTCAAATGCATTTGATAAACAATTAGCACATCTCGACCTGTCACGTCAGTGGTCTAAAATAGTGGAGTGCGTAGTGCACACGACTTCTAAGACTGAGCAAATCTGATATGCATGGGTTCGAATCCTATGTTGTGCATAAAAAGTTTTTCAAATAAAATTGGATTAAAGCTCAGCACCACAAAAAAGGAGACTGATGAGTGCAAAAGTGGCAAAGCACGAAATAGCTATATCTCCAGCCAAAAACAATGAGTGGTAGCACCTTTAAGTTGTTGTTGTTGTTCAAAAACATTCAATGAAATTAAAAGGAATGGTCAAGTCTAACAAGCTGACATTCTAGTACGAATAGTACAATACAAATAATAAACAATAATAACTTAATAGTCTGGTTCTTTACCGATCTTCCAACCTCTCCCCCTTTGATACGTACTACGAATTGTAAGTCTATCAAATAAGGTATGGAGAAAAATGGAGGCGGAACAAAACAGCATACTTAAAGGAGCTTATAAAAAGGTTGATGCTTCAAATGCATTTGATAAACAATTAGCACATCTCGACCTGTGACGTCAGTGGTCTAAAGTAGTGGAGTGCGTAGTGCACACGACTTCTAAGACTGAGCAAATCTGATATGCGTGGGTTCGAATCCTATGTTGTGCATAAAAAGTTTTTCAAATAAAATTGGATTAAAGCTCAGCACCACAAAAAAGGAGACTGATAAGTGCAAAAGTGGCAAAGCACGAAATAGCTATATCTCCAGCCAAAAACAATGAGTGGTAGCACCTTTAAGTTGTTGTTGTTGTTCAAAAACATTCAATTAAATTAAAAGGAATGGTCAAGACTAACAAACTGACATTCTAGTACGAATAGTACAATACAAATAATAAACAATTTCTACTTTTCTATTTTTTTAAGTGGTATGTGTTTGAGAATTTTTCCATAGTAACCATTATCTAAAAAATGTATATTAGACATTGTTCAAACAAATTAAATTGAATTGATCACCTTACACAGATGGAAAGCTCTCAATCATAATCAAATGTTACAAAAATGTTACATTCACTTAAAAACTTAGCCGATTCATCCCCTTCATAAAACCGGAAGTAACTTATTTTGCGACATTTACTGTGTTCAATTGAACATTGAAGAAGTTCCACCGGTTCAAAAACGACTAAAAAAATTAAAATTGCACTGAATTCGAATAAATTTCCATACAAAAATGTACACATACAAATTTGGGATAGTCTTTCAATTGACAATATCATACAAAAATACGTTAAAACTATAGTCAGTCATACAAAAATAAAATAATAAGAAATAAGATATAAAATAACTGGAAAAAACTATAAAATATATGGGAGTTACTATAATTTAAATCAAATAATTCTAATTAAAATCTAAATTTATTATTAAAAATTCATTAAATTATAATTTTTCAATATTTTTGGGACCCCCTTTTAAAGCATTATTAGAGATATGATATTTAATATCTTACGATTAGGAAAAAAAGTATGCTTCAGTATGTTAATAATTTTGTGGAATAAAAAACTATTGAAGAAAACAACCTTCATTTGACAGAAACAAATTTATTCATTGAAAACATCATCTTTCTTTGATTTGTGTACATTCCAACCATAATCGTTAAAAATTACAATTCCATTATAAAATCCTCTTCTTATCAAAACCAAAAAAAAACGAATCAAACCATACAAAATACCTACACGAAATCGTTATTCACCTATTTTGTTCTTCCTAGAATTCGAAAGTTTCCCAGCTGAAAATAATTCGACGAAAAATATCTAGATGCCGCCCTTTTCGATGTCCACCATGAGTGTATTATGATTTTCGTATACAAAGGTTATGGTCACTCACCCACTGCGGTGGAATCTGAAAAATGAATGACAATAAAATATAAATATGAGCATCAATCAACAGTTGATCTTTAACTGTGGAAGTGAGTGGTAGTTATTGTCGGCTTTCGCAGTGTATTCAAATTTCCAAATAAATAAGAGTGTTCTATAAGCAACTAGTTTGCTCAGCTATTTTCAACATAGCTGATAGCTCAGTGGAAGAGGTGGCAGACCGTCAAGGCAAGGTGTGGGAGTTCGAATCCCAGCCGGGCATAAAACATTTGGCTGCTTTTTTTCACAATCGTGAAGTGGAAGACTTCATTGATTGGGAAAACAAGCAGATGAGTGAGAGTAAGGAGGCGGGGACATCGAAAGGTGTCCCAACAACAACAAAGCCTACAAAGGCTATATTCACGAAGCCAGCAGCAGAGGCAATTGTTACCAAGCCAGCAGCAACGGCAAAATCTATGAAGTCAGCAACGGCAACAACAGCAAAATCATCCGATGTGGTACAGGTTGTGCCACCGGTCGAAACGGTCGAAAACATCGTACCATCTGGTGTAGTTCCGGAGGTACAGCAAAAAAGAAGGCGGTCCATAAAAGCGACACCAAACATGGTAAAGAGGAGAGCGACGGGTACCTCAGCTAAGCTGCCGGCTGGGGGAAGCGAGTTGCGGTCAGCTAAGACCACGGCAGCAAAAAAAATTGCTCAGCAATTAATTTCCTCACCATCCGATGACGACATCGAATATATGTCAGAAGATGGTGAGGTACGATACAGGTCCGGGGACAGCAATGGGATTGCTGGACTGTCGACAGAGTCGTCCTCGGACGAAGAAGAAGAGGGCGAGGTAGAAAAGGCCCAGTCAATAGTGAACGATCTATATGACGAGATCGAGAACATCAAGAAGAAGATGGAGCCTTACCTCCAAGTGTTAAAGAAGAAACAGGAGGCGAGCCGGCAAAAAGAGGCTGAGATACGGCAGAAGCTCGAAGAGGTAAAACGAAGAGAGCAACAGCAGCAGCAACAACAAGAACAGCAGCAGCAGCAAGAAAAAGCAGCTATACAAAAGCAGTCGGCAGCACCCAAACCACAAAGGGTGCCACAACAAAAACAAAAACAGCAGCCCAAACAAAACTCAGGTGCGGCACAATCAGGCCCCAGTACATCGGGGGCCCCAAAATCGGCAGCGGCCGCTGTTCCAAAGCGCTCCGCAGTTCCAATTCCGGCTGCAGTATTAGCTGCAGTACCTGCTGCTCCTGTAGCAGCACCAGAAGCAGTACAAGCAGCAGCATCAACATCAGCAGCACCAGCACCATCAGCAGCACCTGCAGCAGCACCATCAGCAGCAACAACATCAGCAGCAGCGAGACAGCAACACCAGCAGCAACCACGGACAAAGTCCGAGAAAGTGCCACCAATTCGGACCTATAAGGTCGACCTTGCAGACATAAAACAGGTATGTAAGTCGGCCACTAATAACAATTTTTCTATTAAAATTATTAACGAAAAACAAATGAGGTATTCGGTTCAATGCTTCACATTGGCCGAATACAAATTAGTTAAAGATTGCCTTAGAGAAGCCACTGCTGAATTCTTCAGCTTCACTCCTAAGAGTGAAAAAGCAAAAACGGTCCTGTTAAAGGGAATCAGTTCCTACACGGAAACCGAAGAGCTCCTAGCTGAGCTCCGTCAGAAGGCCAGCGATGATCTCGAATTCGTCGGGGTCAAGCCATTTTCCACGGTCAAGTCCAGACGGGAGGGGCATAAACTGCCAATCTTCTTAGTTTCACTGTCGCCCCAAAGTAGACTGGAGAGTCTGAGGAATATTACTGTCCTAGACTACCAGGTCATACACTGGGAAAAATTAAAGAGGCATGACGACATGCTGCAGTGCATGCGCTGCCAAAGGTTCGGTCACGCTGCAGCCAACTGCGAAATGCAGTTGCGCTGTGTGAAATGCGCCGAAACCCACAATAGGGGTGAATGCAGGTTAGGGACTGAGCGGGTCGAAGACATGGCCCAGCTCAAGTGTGTCATCTGCGGGAACGAGGGGCACCCTGCTAATTATCGGGGTTGTCCTAAGGTCCAAGCGATACGGGAAAAACAGGCCAGACAAAAAGCTGAAAGTCAACCCGTAAGACAAGCTCCAACAACAAAATCTTCTATCGTTAATCCCCAAGTTTCTTACGCCAACTATGCGAAAGGAAGGGTAAACACGAGACAGGTTCCACCACCGGTCGCCCCACAGGCCCAAGTGCTTCAGGTGTCGGCGGGGCAGCCAGACATTGTATCCTTGTTGCTGAGCATTCAAGGCCAGTTGACAGGACTGCAAAGTCAGATCAAGGAGCAAGGCGAAAGAGTAGATTACCTCTACTCTTTGTTGCCTGGCCGAGCGCAAATTCATGGTTAAGGGCGCGCTGCCGAAGTCGCGCCTTAGGATCCTAGGTTTGAATGTAAATTCATTGATTAGGATCGAACGTAGAGCCAATTTGTTCCAGTTGTTGAAAGACCACAGTCCTGATGTGTTTATGGCGGCTAGCGAAACTAAGCTAAACCAGAAACACAAATTGACTCACAATAATTACAATATCGTAAGAAGAGATCGACCCGGTTCTAATCAAGGAGGCGGTGTTGCAATCTTCATACGTAAAGGCATTAATCATAAAGTTATATACAATAATGATTTGCGAAAGCTTCAGACGTTAGAAGTTTGCGTCGTACGTGTGTCCCTCACTAGAGGTAAGCACTTATATTTGATTGCGGCTTACGCGGCTGATGCTCCGCAGCCAACTAACTTCATCACAGAGCTCGAGATTCTTTTTAGAGTACTCCAACTGGGCTTGGAAGAGAACTTTTTTATATTGGCCGGAGATTTGAACGCCAAACACGGAGATTGGGGAAATAAAATAAGTAACCCAAGAGGTAATCATCTCTTTAATTTGATGAATCTTTGCAGTGTTGAGTGCGGTGTCGACCTGCTGGCCACTGAAAGGCCATCATTTCCAAGGAGCGGCTCCTTTCTGGACCTTTTGCTGTACGATACAAGACTGACAGTAACTGACAAAGTAGGTAACCACCCGCGAAATTGTCTACAGACAATTGAGTACGACAGTGACCATTGCGGCTTGGCTGCCTTAATAGAAATCCCGAACGAGCTTGTGGAGCTGGATGAATTCGTCCCAACGCATTCTTACAATTATAGTAAGATGCGCTGGCCACGTTTCACCCAAGCTCTTTCAAGAGAACTCCATTCGGGGGTCATATCCCCACCAAACAACAGAAATTTGACAAACACAGAAATCGACAAACACCTTGAACAGATGGACGATGTAATAAAACGAACAATGGAACGGACAATACCGAAGTACAAAGAACGCGACCAAACTAACGTCTACAGTAACGCGACTATAGACGCACTTCACAGACAAAAAAGCGGACTACTGACAAGACTTAAAAACTTATACAGACGATTTACAGACCCCCACGACCTGGAGATTAGGACACTGAAGTCGTCAATTAAAAACGTAAACACTTTGATTAAAGAAAATTACAGATTGTCTGTTAATTTGTACTGGGACAAGAAAATTCGGGCCGTTAACTCTAGCGACCCGAGTATGTTCCCGCAAATTAATAAGACTTTCCGGAAAAATAATCAAAACGACCTTCCGTGTCTTAAGCTCCAGAGAACGACAGAGAACAGAGACGTACTTCTGACAGCGCAAATTAATCCAGAGGAAGCCGTCTTGGACGATGACTTCTTTGTGATTGAGGATCCGCAGGAGAAAGTGGAGACAATTGGTGCTGCTTTCCAGCAAGTGTATAAGGTGAATGCTTGCACTCGCCCGAACCACGACCATACCTAAGGAATGATATTTCTCATTGGCGATCCGAGAACTGTGGTTTCACCCGGTTTGATGACGATTTCTTAGCAAACGCTATAATCGCCGAAAGAACGGGTTCAAATCCCTTGCTCATCACGAAGGTAGAGCTCCAGCTCATCCTCGATTCAATAAAGAACAAAAAGTCAGCAGGTGTCGATGGTATACCCAACATTGTTCTAAGACATTTACCGATTGAAGCTATAGACATTTATGCTACACTGTTCAACAACGCGCTGAATAATGCATATTATCCAGTGCGTTGGAAGACAGCTGTGGTGCATCCTCTCCCGAAAAAGGGAAAGGACAACTCCAATCCTTCAAATCTGCGTTCAATAAGTCTTCTTCCAGGCATCAGCAAGGTATTCGAGAAGGTAATCAATAGGGCTCTGGCTAAGTGGGCTGCGGATAACACAATAATTCCGGATAATCAGTTCGGGTTCAAGGCAGGACATGACTGTATTCATGCCGCGTCTAATCTCGTTTCTGATATCCAATGGAACAAGTCAAAAAAACAATGTACGGGTGCTGTTCTGGTTGACTTAGAGAAGGCCTTCGACACCGTATGGTTAGAAGGGTTGTACCTAAAACTCACCAGACTAGGCATCAGTAAACCATTATTGTATATGCTTTATGATATGCTCAATGGTAGAAAGTTTGTTGTCAAAAGTGGCAATGTAACCTCTACCAGCATCTTCGAAATTAAAAACGGTCTTCAACAGGGGGCGGTCAATTCGCCGATCCTCTTCAGCATTTTTACCAGTGATCTGATAGGTAGCCTAACTAACGCAATAGCGTATGCCGACGACCTGATTGCGTACAGAACGGCCCGAAAGGTTGAAGTTATTAGAATTCTCTTGCAGCGGGACTTCGAAAAGATTCAGCGATACTGCGACGAATGGAAACTGAAAATAAATGTCCAAAAGTCGGAGACAATTCTGTTCCGGACTCCTTTGGCTAAGGCCACGAGAGATACGTGCAAGAATTGGCGCAAGATGGTAATTGTGGGGCCCGACGGGCGGCCATTGGCGAGTAAAAGTGTAGTGAAGTACCTCGGTATCTGGTTGGACCAGTATTTGTATTTCGACAGACATATAAGTGCTGCTCTGACCAGAGCCCGAGGAGCCCTCGCTCTGACGAAACAGCTGTTTTACAGCAGTCGGCTTGACCCCAGGGTGAAGGTGATTTGCTACATGGCCCTCATACGGCCAATGCTTGTCTATGGTTGTCCCGTTTGGTTCAACATTGCCCCTTCCCAAATGGAGAAGTTTCGGGTGTTCGAGAGGCAGTGTCTACGGCGCTGTCTCGGTTGGCATCGGACACCGGAATCTTCTTATTTGCATTATTATTCTAACGAGGTCTTGTACAACGGAGCTCGGATCAACAGAATTGACAATTTCGTGATAAAACTTGTTCGGTGTCACATAGCGAGAGCTATGACTTCGACCAACAACTTAATTTTCGGGGCGTTCTATCCAAACGACGAATACTTCGGTATGACACGCTTGAGCGGCTTTATTCCACCAGAGGCATTCCTCTATTTAGATAAATGCGGCCTGATACAGGATAGATTGGCAGTACCGCTTATCTACCACGTCAGGCGTAGAACCGTGGACCGGCGACTCTTGTACGAACGAGACATCCTCGCCCGAGATGGAGCAGAGCTCCTACGGTTCAGTAGGGCTGTGTCCGAACAGGACCGTATTGATAGGAGGAAGCAGGAGAACCAGTTTTGGTGGCTAAAAGAATTTAATATGGGGTAAACCGGGGTGGGGTATTTATTGCCTTGGCCGGCTTACATACTTGTTTTAGTCTTAGGTTTAGGTTAAGTAGAGTAGGGACGGTGGCACTATAAATTTAAAAAAAAAAAAAAAAAAAAAAAAAAAAACTAACACTTGCAAACATAATCAACAACACATACATATATGGACATGGACTGGACATAGCTTTTGCCGCTGTGGTTGCTCTAGTTTTAAGTAGTATGTAGGTAGGTTAGGGGTAGTTTTAAGTTTTATTTTAAGGACTTAGTATGTAAGATATAAAATAAACGATAAAGATGTTAGTTTTTTATATTTTCTAACAAAATAAACGAAAAAAGAAAAAAAAAAAATTAGTTCATAGGCCGAAAGGCATTAATTTAAGAAATCATGAATTCCTTAGAGCGCCCGTTTAGGGCAAGTAAGTTAAATTTAAGTATTATTAGTTAGGCTAGTTTTCTGAATTTTGTTAGCATGTAAGTAGATATAAGTTAATATTGAATAATATTTGAATTAAGAAAAAATGAGCATCAATCAATTTGAACCGTTCTAAATAGTTATTTAGTCACTTTCAAAAAAATATAACAACTTATTTATATTATAAAACAGAACGAATGAGGGATTAAAAATTAAATAATAATAATTATATTTGTTTTCTAACGGCCAATTCATTGACAAAGTTCTAGTCTCTAAAACTTGGTTTGTTGAAAAATTGGAACTCGGTTGAGTTTTAACTCATTTCTTCTTAGATAAAAACTTCGATTTATTAGACCCATAGATTTGAGGGTCTTTGATAATAGAACTCGGTTTATCAATGTTTTTAATTCTTTGACCGTTTTGATGATCATGTATCATGTCACTGAATTTCTTTAATGCGCAATAATAATAAATTGTTAGAAAATTAAGTTAACTTTTAGACTTAAAAAAATACACATAATATGTGTATGCATGTATATAGGTTTTATCCTTAAGACTACACAAGAGAACATAAAAATCGGGGACAATTTGTCAAGAAAAAACTTCAAATCTCAAACAAGCAATATGTCCATAGGAAAACATTTTGTTTGTTTAAAGAAGTGTGGACATTAAGTCCTTTCAAAAAGCCATAATATTCATTTAATTATACTTTGTGTTGAAAACGATATACATACATACAAGTTCAAATGAAAATTATATTGCAAAGTAAATTCTCATTAATGTTTTCCCAACAACGGAAGCGACCCCTTTACGCTCGCCACGGTAACTTTTATTCTATGAACGTTCCAGAGAAGACAAGGTATTTACACCCTGTTTCAATTTCATAACATTTTAAAAGCAAACAATACAAAATAATATTGAAAATACTAGTAGCTATCTGCAAACGCCGCGCCGGGTATAGACGTGTTTTGAGAGCCAAACCGCCACGCGGTCTGAAAATTAAATTTAAAAACTAACTTTCTATTTCTGGGGGATCCCCCAGTAGAAACAGGTTTAAGGGACTCGATTCCGATGCTCCCTCCCTTGAACCCACGCACCAAAATGAAACGCAAATTAAAACCACATTATTGTCACTACTAGTACCCGAGGCATGATGGTAAGTGCGTTGGACTGTCATGCCAGAGGTCTTTGGTTCGATCCCTGCCTATGACATTACGGGTACTGCCTCTTGCGAGGAATTGACAAATTCTCCAAGAGTAATTTTTGTCTTGAAAAGTGCTTTCTCAAATTAGCCGTTCGGATTCAGTTTAAAACTGTAGGTCCCCTCCATCCCTAACAACAGTACTCGCACACAGGAATGGTTGAGAGTTGTTAGTCACTAGGCCCTAGTTCTCAACGGACTGTTGCGCCATCTCCACCGTCATAGCGTGCGGCAGCTATGGCCGTTGAGGTGTACCTACACACAAACACAATGGGCAGCGTCTGTCGTTAAAAACTTTGAAATTATTTTGTCAAGAGAAATATAATATAAAAAACTTACCTGTAAACCAACCAAAGAAAAGCATTATGTTGCGAATAGTTCAAACGTTCACGTGTAAATCTTTAAATTATTTATCCTACTATCTGTTGCATTATTTCCAAATTGGTTAAAACTTTGTTCTAAAGTAAATTCACCCAATAGATTCTCCAAAAAACTTAAAAATACGTAAATAATGATTGGAAAGACCAAAAAATTAACATAATAATACTAATCTGGGAATTGAATATGTGTATGATAAATAGTATTTTGTTTAAATCATCCAGGAAAACACCGAAATTCTCAACACAAATTCACCATAAAATGTTTTATCTGGCACTGGCTTGAATAATTAAATATTAAAAAATAATAGTAAGATAATTGATTGATAAATTAAAAAGACTAATGTAGAAAAAGTCGTTTCCGGTTCGATATTCTTTTATTTACACACGTTTTTACTTAATATGTATTATTTACAAAAACAATATGAAACAAGGTTATTTTTAATAATGGTAAAGTACGCGTTGTTATGTTTTTTTAAATACAAAATCAAATTTAAACTGAGTATATTTAAAGAAAAGTACGAAAATGAAAAATTACGGGTAAATTTTCTTGTCTTAAAGGGAATGCGCATATTAAATTACATTTTTTTTAAACATTCATACATTTTTAGTCTCTATTATAATTTTTGCAAAACAAAAACAAAAGAAATAGTATGTCCACAAAAGCTAATCCATAAATCAATGGTCCACCTCTAGTCTTCGCTAGGACCAATCGGGGACGTATCCTGGGTATAAATTCTGTAAAGAATACAATTGAAAATGTCACATATAGGTTGTTTGTTTTAGTTGAGTTGTTAACTCAACTTAGGACTTATTTCACCTAATATGAATGTAAACAAAAATTACACAGATTTAATTAATTTATAATGTTAAAGGAATCAGAGCTAGTTTGTGATGTAAAAAAACTTCTACGAAACTTTGAGGAAGTTCTAGTTCAATGACACTAAAATCATTTGAAGTCTGTTTTATGAGGATGTCATTTTAAAATAACTGATGAAATAATAAGAAAAGCAAATAATACAAATTAATTCTCAATTTTTAACGATTTAGTAAAAAAAACATTTTTAGCAATTTCTTAAGCTTAAAAGATGATTAACCTAATTTTAAACGATTTTAATATCTTAGTATTTCTTAACAATTTGCTAAAGTTAAAATCACTAAATTCCTGCTTTAACTTTTATCAGTTTGCTAAATCCATATTACATCTTATTCTTATGAGAGCAGTGGATGGAATGGTCCAGCCAACAGTAGGGAATTCCAATTAATAGATCCGTTTAAGCGTATTTGCTTTGTTTATTTTCACGAACTGTCACTTTTAGACATGTTGTGGATGCTGGTTGATTTTTCTTTAAAAGGCAATTAGCAATTTATTAGTCATCAAAATGAAAAGAAAGGTTAAAAATGTTAGAGTCAATTAGTAAATTGGTAAATATTTTGCAAATTGCTAACTAGTTTAACTGTTTATAATTTTGGGCCGTTTTTTGTTTTTGAATTTTCCAAGAAGTACTCAGAATATCTGTGCTCATAAACGCTTCTGATTTCATTTCTGAAATCTTGGGAAAAAGAAGAATCAGTTGAAAAAGCCATCTAAGGGATAATTTGGTATTTCGTATTTTTAGCACTATCATACAAGATAATGAAAAGCAAATATCTCTTTGTTTTTTCAGATGCGTAGGTGTAGTTGCTCTTATGTGGATTGAAAACTGAATTTAAAAATTAACAAATCAAAAGATATGCATAGATCATATAAGTATGTACTTACCGTAGCTCTTGGCTTCACATCGTTCTCCTACAAACCCCTCAGCACATTCACACGACGAAAGACTATGATTTAAAATTGGATAGAGGAAACATCTTCCACCATTTAAACAAAATTCCAATTTCAAAAAGTCAACACATTCCAATGAAACTATTTCATTAATTAATTTATATTGAGCATCGTCATCTGGAAGTTTTTGTGATTCCGTTGTTGGAGTTTCAATTGGTGGTACTGTTGTTTTTATTGTTGAGAAAACATTTTCAGGATAATCATTTGCTAATTTCCGATATAGTCGTGCCTCGTCTTCTTTGAAATATAATCTTGATGATCTGTTTAGCTTTTCTTCATCTAATTGTTCGGAGTCATTATTCTCATTTGAAGGCAGATATTTGTACCTGGACCTGGAATTAGTTTGGACTTCTCCATGTCCTCGTGATATAAGTGGTATTTGAGGTGTAGGAAATGCAGGTTGCGGGGAAGGTTGGGTTTGTTGTTGATGAAAGGAATGATGATTGTGATGGTTTTGTTGTAATTGCATTGGATTGTGCAGTGAAAGCTCAATGCCAGTATTAGGATATAATTGAATGGATTTTCTATTGAAAATTGTAAAGCTCGAACAACAATCTATAAGTAGGAATTTGATAAGTATATAAAAGCAAAAAGATGTACATATATGCTTTGAGAAGCCAACCTAAGTCAGGTATGATTGTTGACAGCATAAGAATAATATTTATTCGAATCATCATGAAAAAATCGAAATCAAAAAATTAACATTTTTTGTATTACATTTACATTTGCGCAAGAGAATGGACAAAATTGGAAAATGGAAGAAGATTTTATTTACGAAAACCCGAAAAAAGCCATTTCAGACCGGCTGAAATAGTGAAAAAAAACGCGATTCGTCCACGGCGATGACGAGTAAAAGAAAAAAAATCGAACCGAAACACAATTCACGACGTCCTTACGTTTACTTGTCACGGTCACACATTGACTGGACTGATATTTAATTGATAAATACATAATCTTGTAACGGGTCATTTGGACTTAGCCTGCTATTGTTACGTTTATATGTTTTGCTCATCATAAGCATGAATGTTATAATTATGACATTTGACAGTGGGAAACAAAGCTCTTAACACTAGACTAATATCCAAAAAATTAATTATATTTTCCTTGTTTCAAGTTACAAAGTTGTTGTAATCGGAAAATTAAGATTTACTATATATTTACAATTCTTTTAGGAAGTTATGTTTTTTGTAATTTAACATACAAAGAACGTGTCTGGGGTTTGCACAATTGCGAATCCAAGGGAGTGGGGGGGGGGGGGGCTGTCGTAGGGATCATGACAAGCCCTTCTGGGATAGTATTTTTTTAATTTTCGCAAGAATTCCTTTGAATTCAAAACAAAACTACTTATATTGCGTTAATGGATATGACCCACATTATCTTTTGTATTATTTATTTTGCATACAAATTAAATTTGTATTTTAGAGCTATTCACTTTGTGGCTAAAACTGCTACTTTTAACTGAGGACTGGACCAATAACACTACATTAACCGGAAATCCAGCGTTATTCTAATCGCTCCGCACAAATTTACCCGGGGAGAAGTGTATATAAACCATAATGCTCAATACAGTTTAGTTGTATAAGCAAAGATTTCATCTATGGATTTGTAAGTAATTTAACGATATACATAGGTACCTCCAAATTTAAATTTTGGAAAAGATTTAGTAATGCTTTAAATAATTTTGATAATTTATTTTCTGAGAGGAAAAGCAAATATTCAGATTTTTAAGAAATAAATACTTGAAAAAGAGATCGCTTATTTTTTATATTCTGAGAAAACAGCATTGTTTTGTTTTCTTAACTTAAAAAACCAAAGTTGCCTATTCCGAAAACTCTTGATCAATTTCATCTTATTTTTTCGACGCACATAAAGAGTGTTAGAAAATATGCCAAAAAAGCCAGAAAAGTTTTCATATTAAATTTTTGTTTTGTTTTCCTAGGAAAAAAGATCAAATTATTCTGGCAAACTTTCTTATTTTATAGATTTTTGCATTCATATTTTTGTAGCCTTCTTCACATCAATAGAAATGCCGACAAGAACAGAATATATTATTTTTGAAATAAGCTACGTTTCAACACAATTTCTAACATTTCTGCATGAAATTTAACCAAGACTCCTCTTAACTTTTGTGTGTTAGCTCTTATATAATGCATATTTAGAAAACTGTTATAAAATTATTAATATACGTTTAACATTTAATTTTCGATACAAAATATTGACACATTTTTCAGATATCGAATTTTGAAAACAAAAATTAATATTTTTTTTTAAAATCCAAAAAGTAACATATGACATTTTTAATCATCAAATTTACTAAGACAGCGAATTGAAATCGGTTCATTAGTTTTTGAGAAAACTTTAAAACAAAATAACGGTTCTATTGGGGGTACCCTTTTGGAGCAATTCCAAAAAGTTAAGAAAAGAATTTTAGAGAAAATTTACTAAAAATCTATTGGTTCTTTTTTGAGAAAATTTACTAAAAATCTATTGGTTCTTTTTTGAGAAAATTTGAATTTTCGATTTTTTACCAAATAGTTAGTTTGGGACTATTGTTATTTTTAGTCTTAAAAAAACAGAAAACAATCGGCTCAAAACCTTGGAAATTAAGATCAATCCACCTAATGGGGACCCACTTTTTCGATTTCTCTGTAATAGTAATGTCATGTTTTATTAAAATTTAGCGTTCGAAACTTTTTACGAATGCCATACTTTTCATATATGATGTCTCTATATGTCGAAAGTAAAAAATCTAATAAAAATGGTCACTTCAACCATTGAAATATTTTATTTTATAAAGTTAAGATACACAATATTTTATTTTGATTTTTTCGTCGAGTAATTTTTGGCATGGTTTCTCCAATAAGCCATTTGAATTCGGCATAGGGCTCATGGCTTCCCCGTTTATAACTCTGTACCACAAAATTCTGTTTGATCAAAACTATTGATTTCATTGAAAAAGAAAAATCATTTTGGTAATGTAAAAAAGAGCGTACCCTTGGTAAGGCATTTTGAAGCACAAGTTCCAAACAACATAACAACGTCATCTAATTTTTAATTGGCAGAAAGTTTTTGAACAGGAAACAACAATAAAAGTTTACAGGTTTTGAAAGAATTTGAAAACTATGAAAATCGAAAGATATAAGAAGTTACTGTTTGGCAAATTTAGAAAAAGGAGTTACACAACAAAAATTTGAAACAGATTGGACGCATGAACAAATTTTACAAGATAGTCGCTAATGTCCGATTTATTATTGTTTCACTTTTTTGTGTGTATTATATTTTTTTAAATGTTTTTGCATGACCAAGTAAATTCAATTTTAAATAAAATATGTTATGTTTAATTTTTATTTTCTAACTTTCATTTTATGTACATTTCTTTAAAGATTAAACTCCGTAAAATTTATAAATATTACTTTAATTTGTATATAAACGCAATGAGAAAAGGCAAAATATTATCTTGATTAAGGGATACAAAAAGAGTTTACAATGGTTTCATACAAAAATAAACGAAAACTTAAAGTAAGTATAAATTATTAATGTTTTGTTGTGAATCCTTAAGTGTTATAACGGCAGCACTGCGGCTGCCAATTCGTTGTCATTGTTTTTAAGGCATTAGCTTCTACGATTTTTTAACCACAACTCATAGCCAGCCCCGTCGAGAGGGGGGGGGGGGGGTTGGATCCCTTCACACACTTTCCGATACAAGATGGTCAGCTAGAATTGAGGCAGTGAAACCATTTGCAAATCATCTGAAAACCCTAAGAATATCATTAGAAGCCTTAAGTGATATTAATTTAACTGCTGGAGCTCGAAGATATGTAAATGGCGTTTTAAAATATATGCACACACTTGAATGCATCCTGATGTCTTCGATTTGGTGCAAGGTTCTTAGCGCTATAAATGAAAGAAGTATCATTCTTCAAGCCAGAAACATGACTATTGACGTTGAAATTCGAAATCTCGACAACTTGATCTCCGATTTGAACATTATTCGAAACGGATGAGATCAAATTTTATCTGAATACAAAGCAGTTGCTACTGGATTGGGGGATGTTCCAGAATCGTTTCCATCGAACTGAAAAAGGCAATTAAAGAGACATTTTGTAGAACATCAAGGAGCCGGAATGCAAATTGAAACAGACGCAGAAATAAATTTCAAGAGAAACACCTTTTACGTCATAGTTGATTCAATTATATCTCGAATTTCTCGTCGGTTCGATACGATGAAAAATTTGAATCATTTTTATGGCAGTTTTCAACAATAGACAAAATTGAGATTAAAAACTCCGCTGCAAGGGTTATTTAAAAGTATAACTCGCATGTGTCTCAAGAGTTGAAAAAAGAAATAATTCATCTGAAACATATTTGTGAAGCCAATTTTGAAGCAGAACTTCCGCCATTGAGTTTGTTCAATTCTATTTATTCCCAGAACTTGGAGACGATTTTCCCCAACATTTGTGTTGCTCTCCGTTTGTTTTCAACCATACCTGTAACCGTAGCTAGTACCGAACGTTTATTTAGCATCCTTGCTAGAACCATAGAGGAAATATATTATCTAGAGTCCCGACCGGTACCCGTCCTACCTGAAACACCCTCAAATTTTATTCGAGGTGAACTCTCTCAAATTCGAGGTGAACTCTCTCAAATTCGCTATCGGTGAATACATGTGAGTGGGGAAAAAAAACAAAATGGGGTTTGGGCTAAAATAGAAACTTATGGAATTTTTGTGACCTGTCAAAAATGACAATCAATTTTGCAAAACAAAACAATGGGTTTCGGATTTTAAGAGTAAGTTTTTGTTAATTGCTTTGATATTTAATATAATTTGATATTTTTCAGACCAAAAACCTTTATAATGAAAAGAGTATAATATACAAGTTCACTTCATTGAATAAAAAGTAAGTCAAATTGCAGCGAAGGAGGTGCAACAATAATCGATTTATTTTATACTCTGTTTCCATTTCAGATGCTGCCCATTACATACCATACCATAATGCAGAAAGCAACTTCCATCAAGAAATCTGGAAGACAAAGTATACTTATTTACAGGTAAATTTTTTATATTATATTTCTCTTAACAAAATAATATCAATGTTTTTAACGATAGACGCTGCCCATTGTATTTGTGTGTACATCTCAACGGCCATAGCTGCCGCAGGTGTTGACGGCGGAGGTGTCACCGTCGCTGCAAATAGTCAGATGCTTGTAATGCAACAACCCCACCAAAGCTACGAATTTAATTCCAAATTAGCGAACATCCTCAGCTATGCCATCGACTTTGTGTTACTTTGTGAGATTCAAGTCAATTTTACAAGTGAAAGCTTCGAAATTAATAGTCGACCGCGACGACTAAACAGCAGCATCCGCAACGGCTGAGTACTTATGCAGGCAAATCAGGTTAATTAATTCATTTACTCACGAGTAATGTAATGGATATTTTAATTTCTATTGTTTTTTAGTATTTCCAAAACGTCCTCCGCCTATTCATCAGCCGCCAAGAAATATGATGCTGCAAGCCGACCAAAAAAAAACGACTTTCAGCTGCAATTAAAGCAACATTTTCTGGTTTCATACAGTGCAACTGTCTCACAAAATGATAGCGGGGACGCTGAACTGACCGAGACAGCGGCTAATGCGGCCGCTTACGCCGACACATACCAAGTAGATGAGGAACTGAAAGTCGACTTCGAAGCAACCTGCTGTGAGAACACCTTCTAAATGACGGGAATCGGAAGACGGAAGTAAGTCTTCTGAATATTGAAAATCTCTTCATTTTCGTATATACTATTTTAAAATTTCCAGAAATGTTGGTAAACTTATAGACTGGAAAAATAAAATCTGAATTCCATGAATACATAATGCCTATTGAATCACCAAAACTAAGTGCATTCTGAACACAACTAACTGGACTCACATAGAAGACCGTCGACACAGGAATACCCCTACAAACTACTCTAATGATGTTCCAAGAATTGGGAACCCGCAACCTTCACCTGCCGAAGATGTCCAGAAATAATACAATCGGAAATTGTGCACTTGTGACATGGTCCGATTAGGATTTTGGAATTTGCCTCGCATAAGAATGTCACAAACGACTTGCCACAAATTTTTAATCAAAGGATCGACTTACGAGCACTATTCCGGGAATGGTACAATTCAAAACCAATCAATTTGCTACAATTTCATTTCACGTTCATTGACCAGAAAACTCATAATGCCAAGACCACTTCAAAGTAAGTAACATAAACAACAAACTTTGAAAGCACTAATTGTTTTTTTTTTCAGCAACAAATCAAAACGAAGCGGTATTGCAACAAATCCTGCAAGATGATTCGAAGTCGATTTGACTCTTTAAATCTCATCCATTAATAGTCAAAGTTCGTGGCGCAGCTAGTTTTTAAATAAAGTTGTATTTTTTTTCAAAATTGTATGTAATTTAGTATAATTTTGTTTTAGATTTAAAGCTATTAATGTATTTTCATTTAAAACACAAAAACTGGATTTTAAAATACAACTTCTTAGTTTTTGAGTAAATAAAAAAATATTAAATGTAGGTACTTTTTCCAAGAAAAACACTTCTTTTTGGTTTTCCCAATTTTGATCTGCTCAGGTCAATTATTATAGTGGATTATACCTTTTTTTATTTTTTATTTCGTTTTTAGCAAATAATAATAAAAAACAAATAAGCTGTTTTAGGTAAGTTTTATTTTTTTTATTGACACATATGTTCAATTTAACAAAATTAAAAACTTAGTATTTTTAATCCTATTCTTCTTATGTTTTGGTTCATCACGTTCGTACGTATTCCTTTGTGATTTCATGTGGTCAACAGCATTGGTCAGAAATTCGTTCTTTTAATTTTGCCTCAGAGTGCGAAGTTTAAATTCCGTTGAGTCTGATAACACTGGTCGACAAAATTATACTTTTTTTGTCACCCAAACAAAAAATACTTTTTGAGAGGATTAAGATATCCTGACCTCGAATCTCAACTTTAAATTTATCTACATCAGGTTTTTAAAATATACCTCTGAAAATTTTAAAGACAACCAAAACCGGTGAAACATGACGTATCTCTTAACTTTAAATTTCAAGATACATGTCTTTGCTTTTACCTACAGTTTAAATCATTTTGCTTCATTTGACTTTACCTGCAGTTTTGAACAAAAAACTAGAATGTAATTCTTTTTTGGTTTTAAATAGTTCGTTTAATTTTTGAACATTATTTTTGTATATTTTTCAATATATTACAAGAACTTGATGTTATAATCTTAAGACTACAAATTTGTTATAGGAAATAGTAAAAAATTGAAAACATTGAAGGAAGATATTGTGGGTTTGAATAACCATCACAAATTTTTTTGAAAAAAAAACCATTTCATGAAATTGATAGCTTCAAAAAGATTTATATGTACATATGTATGTAGATAAGTGATTTCGAATTACAAAAATAAAATCTCAAAAACCTTAATTGATAGAGTAATTCTGGAGTCGGTTTGTATTGTTGTTGACGGCATCGAAAGCAATATATTTATCATGAATGAAGGAAGGTATTTCAATTGAACTCCAGAGACTCACAATTTAAATTAGAATGAGAAAAAAGTTAAGATAGTTCTTAATTTATTATTTATAAAAATATCTTCACCACCTACATCACAGAGTTCGCCAAAACGTCATGTACAAGGCAGATATTCAACTGTGAATTTCTGCAAAATTGTATCGGTAGCCACAAGCATTACCTCATCATACTTGAGAACATAGTGAAACAGATCAATTGGCCAATCCTCGGCGGTAGGTACTGTCTTGAAAAACTGACTGTAGATTAAATCAACGATTGTTCACATCATGAGGAATTGCTTGCATACACTGCAATCTTTCGCCTATCGGTAGTTGGCTGAAAGAAGTGCTTTGCATTGCACAGATGGTGACACATGACATGAATGTGCTACTGATATCAAACGCTGCAATTGATTCAACTTGCTTGCTTCCCATTCACTACCAACGAATTGACTTCAATTCCATCGACGCCGACTTCCAAGAGTGAACTTATAGCCTACATGGACATTGGCACGCAGTACATCTTTGTAAGAGGCAATAGCCTCCAATGGATTTCTTGATTGTCGATGTTGTATCTTTGCTAGAAGCATGTTTATCTTTGGAAGTCTAGACTTACTCGGAATCGATTGCAATATCGAAATAGTCAAATTAGAGTCATTCAGCTCACGATAGCAGATAGCCAGACGATATTTGATTAAAAATGAGGACATAAGAATCCATCGGATTAGAGCGATGTAATTTTAACTAAAAAAACAAAATAATATTCATATAATTTGAGTTTAAAATTAACGTAATGAACACACCTTGAATTTGTACCTCTTCGCTCCAGAACAAATACGTCGGTGTTGCTGGCTTCCTTCTCGGGAGATTCCACTTTTCCTGTTGCAACATTCTCCTTGGTTTCTTCTTTATCTGAGAATTAAATTAGGTGCAAATTCATTACATTTTTTTATTTCAATAAATTAATATTTTGTATTTAAATTGTTTTACCTTCATTTGCATTGCTGGGAATTAATTTTGTTTTGTTTACATTTTCGTAGAACTGTCAAAATACTCACCTTGCTGTTAATCTGTCAAAACTGGGTTAAACTCAAATTAGGCCACGTTCGCATTGTAGTTCTATGGTGCGCCTATACTTTCTGCATGATTTTTTCTGTTTTTATCAAAAATTTTCATAAAAATCATAGAATTTGTTTGCCAAAAGCAGTCAAATATTATTTTTAGTACAGTTTTCACTGAAAACGAACCATAAAACTAATTTTTCTTAAATTATTGCATTAATTTTTCAATTTTTGAATTCAACGGATCTCTTTTTTCAACGGCTCAGTTCACCTCATAGTTTTTCCCGCGCGGTTGAGCAATATGGGCACAAAATTCCATAACAACTACATTCATAATGACTTTTTCCCATAAGAAATGCACGGGACAACTAACACATGCTTATCCTTATGGACAAAATCCTTTCAATTTAGCTTGTAGGCCGAAAGAGAGCAAACCCATTAAGTCGGGACTCTAGATAATATATTTCCTCTATGGCTAGAACAAAGAATTTTCATCGTTCGTGCTCATCACAAGATCGTGTTTCTGGACTTGCTACACTATGCTTCGAAGCACCTTTGGCAAGGAAATTGAATTTGGATGCAATTATAAGTTGTTTTGCTGCTCAGAAAGCTAGGAAAGCTCGTTTGCAAAAAGAAAATATTTCATTGAATGCAAACTAACTTTAATGAAAACATTGTGATAATATTTTCATATAAAGTAAAACAATAAAGAGTATTTAATGCAAACCTTTTAAAATACATAGTTTTTTTTAAAGAAAAATTTCAAATACTTTTACTTCGCTCTATTTTATTTTCATAGTAGGTAATAGATCTACATGCTATTTTTTTTTTAATAGTTAATCGACCGTATTATCAGTTACTAACATGTCGTTGGCAATATCGAATTGAATGTATGATTCTGTTCGGAATCTGATCTACTCGCATGTAGAATAATTTTCTATCCATCCTCCATTTCAACTGAACTGGACGATACCCGTGAGATTGATTTGATGATTAACACTTTTTTTCGGTTCACTTTGCAAACAAAAAATTATTATTTCCGTCAATTCCAACCAATTTCATTCTATTCGTAAATGAAATTAGAACGTACCATATCAGTAGGCATGAACTTTGAAAAAAATGGTAAATAGGGGGAGATTTTTCCGTCCCGGGCCCGGAATTCCTCTTGACGGCCCCGCTCATAGCTCGTTGATGTTTTTGAGTTTGCTTTCCAAAAAATAACCAGACAAAGCGCGAAATAATAAATTTGAATAAGGAATCATTCTCAACACGTAATCCTATCAGAATAAGTACGAGACTGGTTGCTCAGATGTTGCACCGCTCGTTCCTCTTCATAATATTATTATCCAAATACAAAAAAGGAATGTTCTTTTACTTAATTCTATAGTTGTAAACAATTTTTTTTGAGTGTTAATATTTTGTTTATTTAAAAAAATTATACATACAAAAATAGAATAACAAATTAAGTTGCTTTAATTCTGACCGACACTGTATGCATGTCGATAAGTAATTGTAAAGTAGATGACTCACTTTTAGGCCCAGTGCCTTCACGAATGAAAGTAGTATAAAATTAAAGATGAGGCTCAGCACTTTATGTCTTATAAATATTTTCAAAATCGTTGGTGAAGTTTTTGAGATATGTATATGAGTTGAAATTTTATTTATACAGTAAAAGAATTTTGCTTTTATTTGTCTTCTTCTATTTCTTAAGAAACTGCTTTTATCTTACGGTATAAGACACGAAGGCAAATGATTTTGATATTAAATGAAAGACATCTTTTTGTCTTTAGAATGAATTCAATATTATTTTCATTACAACAACAAATTATTAAATGTTCTTGGAAATCAAGTGTGTTTTACTTACATTTGGAACATCGACATTTTAAGAACATATAATTTTTTTTGGTTAAATTAAAGAATTATTTCATGTGTGTTATACACTGCCCTTAGATTAAATAATGGTGAGGTTATGCAAAAAAATATATGCACTTTGCATTGGCGTCTGGGAGGTCAATTTATATTGCAACAGATAGATTAAATTCGTTGGAATGTGACTTTCGCATTATTAAAATGAAATTGGTTGATTTCGACAGTCATTTATCAAAAATCACCTGACCCAATTCTACCCCTGTTTATCAGTAAGTCATCTAAAAATTGAAGTTTACCGATTACATCGCTTCGTCTTTGCTTAAGCAACGCATTGGGCGGGTTCAGACAACATAAGGGACTTCATTTGCAGTTAACTGCATTCTTTGAACGTACATTTTGACCAAGCTAACTAGCTAGTTTTTAAGTGTCATTCATTTCAAACTTGGAACTTTACTGTATTGTAAAGACATATTACTTATTGCTTTTGACAACGAACTCTTCAACATAAAAAATTAAATCGAATTGTGCAGAAAATATATAAATTGCAGAGTTATAAAGTTCAGCTTTCAGTTGAATGAAAAAAAAACATGATCAATTGTCATTTTGACATAAATTCACTTGACTTAATAGATTTTTCTTAACTAACTTTCCAGTCAATTTTCCAATAAAGTTGCCTTAGTTGGAAGGCAATTTTTTGAAAGCTAGCCAATCAGATATTAGAAACTTGCCTTTCTTTCAAGTCCCTTATGTCGTCTGAACCTGCCCAATGGTAGCATCAAAAATGCAATTTCATGTCAATTTCTTTGTTGGATCAAAATTGATTTTTCTAAAAAAATCAAACTTAAAAACTTATTTTTTCAAATATTTTGTACAATTAATTGTATTTTTATCACTCTTTCATTTTTATGATTAAAATTTACTAAAAAATTAATCATTTTCTCAAAATAAAATCAAAAATATTATATGCTTATCGATTTATTACACTGGTCCCCAAGGTTTTCTTACTAGGCATTTTGGGAACCTTTTATCAAATCCGACTACAGGCTTTTGAGATATCACTTTTTAAAATTCGAAAAAATACATCGTCTACGTTCTTTTAAAACTCCCTTAGTCCATTTTTATCAAAAATGAGATAAGTACGCCTATTTTATGCACATGACAAAATCTATGTTCTATTAAAACTCCCCAGGCTTTACGTTGCTCTATTATCAAACTATAAAGAATTAAAACTCCCGAAATCCCGAAAGTCCCTAACTGGACCATAGAGAAATATATCTACCAAGAGAACCGACTTATGGGGTTCGCTCTCTTTCGACCTACAAGCAGAGAGAAAAAACTAAATGAGAGAACCAAATTTCCTCGTCTCCGTCTCTTTGAAACCTCTTACTCTCATTTTTTATAGCGTGTTGAATTCGTATCGGTGTATACATGTTTTCACCTCGGAGAAGAGTACACAAAAAAACGTCATTTCCGGGAAATGCGACATTTTTCATTTTTGTTTATTGATAGCCAAGAAGGCTATGTTTTTTAAAGTCTCATTATAATATTTGTAATTCTCATGATTTTTTTTTTAATTTTGCTAACATCTTGTCGTTTTCATATCTACAAAAATACTCCTATAATTCAAATTAATTCTAGCAAAACATTTTTGTTTGTCAATAAATAACGGAAGAAGTTATACCGGTAGTTCGTGGTGAATTTGTTTTTCCCTTCTTTTTCTCTAAGTTACAGATAGATGGCAGTAACAACCAAAACAAGAAAGGATGTGTGCAGAAAGTGTTTAACAAGGTTAAGGCTTTTTAGATTAGACTTTACTTGTATATATGAACGATTACATGTTTTTTTATAAATGAATGTTATGTTTATTTCAATAGTAATACCTTAACTATTAACTTAACTACTGTATTATCTAAAATATACTGCATTGAATTATTTTACATTGAATTATAAAAGGCGGAAATAATAAAGTTCTATGGTTTACCGGGAATATTTATATAAAATATCCATATCTTCTGCAATTGCGGTATCAATCGATATTTTCTGGAACTTATTGTTAACGTAACATTTATTTGTCATGAATTAATTTTTCAACTTTTTTATACACCATAAAAATCAATTATAAAATTTGGCTGTGATAATAATTACTTGAACACAGCATTTTCTATGTTTATAGTTATTCAGGTTTAGCCCTTAGCTTTGATTTGCATTTATTTATGAATAGCCTAAAAAGTTTAGCAAACATCTATGAACAGCGCCGGCCCCAGCCAAACTTGCGCCCTGTGCAAGATTTGTAGAAAGCGCCCCTTTTTTATATATTTTTTACACATAAACTGATACACAAGCATAAGCCTTTCCCAGATTACCCAGGAGGTAGACTTTCAATGCGTTTTTTTTATTGAGGTATCCCCAGGAGGCCTAAACCATTAAACTAAAACGCAGCGGAGAAATGAGCAGAGGGGAAACTTTTAAACTTGGAAACTTACTTTTCTGGCCTTACATTTTGCAAATTCAGAAATGAGATCATCAAAGTCTAAAGAATTTAATAATTTCTTTTCAATGGGCATTATAGATAAACCTACCAATCTCTCTTGAGTCATGGTTGTCCTAAGATAATTTTTAATAATTTTAAGTTTAGAAAAACTACGTTCTCCTGAAGCTACCGTGACTCGTGACCGGGATTTTATTAAGGATTTGGAGAGCAATAACTAAATTCGGAGCAAAATCTTCAAGGTTTGAACTAAAAATAAAATTTAACACATCTAAACTTGAGCTTTGTGGTGTAACAAGCTGGAATATTACGGTTAACTCTTGAAACAATTCTTCTCCATCTAAATCTTTAAAATTACTTTATGTTAAAACATTCTGCAAATTAAGGCATGAAGCACGTAGGTACATTTTTATTTTTTAAACATTCGCTTATGTTACTAAAAAATAAAAAATTGATACTATACGTATCAAACCTTTCAAGTATTTAAAAAAAAATTCAACTTTAAATCTTTGTTTCGGGTCTAATATATCGGGTGATTTTTTAAGAGCTTGAGAACTTTTAAAAAAAAAAAAACGCATAAAATTTGCAAAATCTCATCGATTCTTTATTTGAAACGTTAGATTGGTCCATGACATTTACTTTTTGAAGATAATTTCATTTAAATGTTGACCGCGGCTGCGTCTTAGGTGGTCCATTCGGAAAGTCCAATTTTGGGTAACTTTTTCGAGCATTTCGGCCGGAATAGCCCGAATTTCTTCGGAAATGTTGTCTTCCAAAGCTGGAATAGTTGCTGGCTTATTTGTGTAGACTTTAGACTTGACGTAGCCCCACAAAAAATAGTCTAAAGGCGTCAAATCGCATGATCTTGGTGGCCAACTTACCGGTCCATTCCTTGAGATGAATTGTTCTCCGAAGTTTTCCCTCAAAATGGCCATAGAATCGCGAGCTGTGTGGCATGTAGCGCCATCTTGTTGAAACCACATGTCAACCAAGTTCAGTTCTTCCATTTTTGGCAACAAAAAGTTTGTTAGCATTGAACGATAGCGATCGCCATTCACCGTAACGTTGCGTCCAACAGCATCTTTGAAAAAATACGGTCCAATGATTCCACCAGCGTACAAACCACACCAAACAGTGCATTTTTCGGGATGCATGGGCAGTTCTTGAACGGCTTCTGGTTGCTCTTCACTCCAAATGCGGCAATTTTGCTTATTTACGTAGCCATTCAACCAGAAATGAGCCTCATCGCTGAACAAAATTTGTCGATAAAAAAGCGGATTTTCTGCCAACTTTTCTAGGGCCCATTCACTGAAAATTCGACGTTGTGGCAGATCGTTCGGCTTCAGTTCTTGCACGAGCTGTATATTTTATACGGTTTTACACCAAGATCTTTGCGTAAAATCTTCCATGTGGTCGAATAACACAAACCCAATTGCTGCGAACGGCGACGAATCGACATTTCACGGTCTTCAGCAACACTCTCAGAAACAGACGCAATATATTCTTTTCTGTACGCACTGTACGCATTCGTGTGGTTGGTTTAATGTCCAATAAAGTAAACTGAGTGCGAAACTTGGTCACAATCGCATTAATTGTTTGCTCACTTGGTCGATTATGTAGACCATAAATCGGACGTAAAGCGCGAAACACATTTCGAACCGAACACTGATTTTGGTAATAAAATTCAATGATTTGCAAGCGTTGCTCGTTAGTAAGTCTATTCATGATGAAATGTCAAAGCATACTGAGCATCTTTCTCTTTGACACCATGTCTGAAATCCCGCGTGATCTGTCAAATACTAATGCATGAAAATCCTAACCTCAAAAAAATCACCCATTAGTTTCAGGACATTCATCAGTATAAAGTATTTTTCTCCGTTGAGATCGCAATGATGAAGCTACAGGAAACATAGGTATTTGGTATTTCTAGGGAACTAGCAATACGCTCGGTTAATTGAAAATACCTACTCATTAAATTTTTCATCGGAACGCATGAAAATCAAACTGTTTTTTGTATTTTCTAAAACCGTTATGCCAGTTGACAGATTAATGGACGGACTTTGCAAATATTTACTAGTTTAATTTATATTTTCTAAAATATCAAACCAAATTAGCAGGCAGCAAATAAATGTAAAATCAAAAGTTTTATTTCCTAACGATTCTGCAATGTTTTTTGCCTCTAGATTTCTTAATTCTAAAAGGGTTTCATATATTTCTTCTTAATTTGTTTTTAAAGGCCTCAATGCATCTAACCTGCTCTCTCATCTTGTCTCAGAAGGGAGTTTCAAAGTATGACTTGGATTTTTTTCTTATAAATATCCCACCTCGTTGTGGAACTTTAAAAAAAGTTATACAAACATTGAATTGTATCGAAAAATTTAACTCCATAAAATAAGCACCGAGCAGCATCATTAACCACTAAATTTAAGGAATGCGGGCAACATGAAACTAAAAATGCTCTTGGTTCCAGGGTTCGAATTCGAGTCTGAACACTCGCTTCTTTTCCTTTTATATTCGAAGCATTATGTATGTATGTATGTATGTATGTATGGATGTACTTTATTGAGATTTTTTTTTTACACTTATGATTCTTAATTCTATGTACCTATACTATACAAAGTTATTTCAATAGCTTGTTATTAATTTGCCGACTTAGAATTGGTCAAGCTACACAGTTTTTATTTTATATTAATTTAGTTTATTTTTGTAAAGCACATTAGTTGTTTCTTAGACACAGTCTCTTAGTTTTATAAAATTACGTCCACTCAACAAGACGAAGCCTATTCGAACCATTATCATAACTTTGGCTTTGACAGTTAGATACTTATTAAAATTTCATGTAATTCAAGCTTGTCTAAAATCAACTGAGTCAGTCACATTACGGTCTTGTCACAAAATACGTCACTTTTATTAAAAACTGATAGCTATGTATTTAATATTAATCAACAACAAAGCGAAAAAACAATTGCAACAATCTGCATTCTGCACCAGACTAGATATACATTAAAAGTAGCCGTTACAACAGTCATTAACTTTCACACAAAAAAAACAAACTGCCTGTGCAAGAACAATTCGACTCCACATAGAATCATCCCTCTTTAATTTTTAAGCTCTATGCTCCTTTTCCATTCTATTAAAAATTTCATCTGTAATCAGGCACTTAACTCTTACACAGTGTGCAATAAGAAAACCTGCACGCTCGGACCCATATGATTCCGTATAAATAAGTTTTTTTTTTAAATATCTCCCATGTTAGTTTCGATAATCAGTGTGCAAAAAAGAAAACTTGCACATCAATTGACCATTTGTAGCAAAGACACCTACCTACCTCATTTCCAAATATTTCACCCTGTTCGTACAAGAGAAAAAAGAAAAAATCTCAACACAAAAAAGTTTCATGCAAGAGAAAAAAAGAAAAAATCTCAATACAAAAAAGTTCCATGCCATCTCATATGTGCAAGATATATTTTATGCACACCGAGTCCCAAAATTAACATAGAGAGTATGACAAAGCAAAATACTTATTCATATTGAATCGCATAGACACACCATATAAAGACCGGAATCTTTCGTACGTTTTACCCTCCAACACCCATTTGTTTACATTGTTGTATTTGTAATTTTGACATTACGTCCATTTTGAAATTTGAAATCCAACAACAATTCGATGCGGTGTATTTACTTGTTTTGACAGATGTTTTTTTTTTATTTAATTGCTATGGTGAACATAAAAGTATCAGCTGTTCGGGAAAATGAATTTCCGTCAAAATAAGAAATAAAATAAAAAATACATTTTTAGAGAAAAATAAATGCGCAATTACACTTTTTTTCTCAAAAAAAAATTCTTTGTATGATTCCCGATCGATCAGTATATAATTTTCATTTCTAATCAAAGGGAAACACCGTCAAATATCGATTCAAATTTTTAAATTTGCAAGTAGACACAATATGGTATCCTCATTTGAACCAATTTCCGCACCACATTGGAACTCACTTGGAAGTGTTCTTATAAGTTTTTTTGATTTTAACTAAAAAGTGTGAATGCAACTTTCTTACTCATACTTCAAGGATTCCAGGAAGGTATAAACCATTCCTGTAGGTACATTATTGTACCAAGGACACGACCGAATGAGTTCTAATGTTTGCATTTTTTAACATTTTTGATAGGAAAATACAAATAGTGGAACTCACTTGGACGTGTTCTTATAAGTTTTTTTGATTTTAACTAAAAAGTGTGAATGCAACTTTCTTACTCATACTTCAAGGATTCCAGGAAGGTATAAACCATTCCTGTAGGTACATTATTGTACCAAGGACACGACCGAATAAGTTATAATGTTTGAATTTTTTAACATTTTTGATAGGAAAATACAAATATTGCAACTCATTCGGTCGTGTCCTTGGTACAATAATGTACCTACAGGAATGGTTTATACCTTCCTGGAATCCTTGAAGTATGAGTAAGAAAGTTGCATTCACACTTTTTAGTTAAAATCAAAAAAACTTATAAGAACACGTCCAAGTGAGTTCCACTAATTGTATTTTCCTATCAAAAATGTTTAAAAATTCAAACATTAGAACTCATTCGGTCGTGTCCTTGGTACAATAATGTACCTACAGGAATCGTTTATACCTTCCTGGAATCCTTGAAGTGTGAGTAAGAAAGTTGCATTCACACTTTTTAGTTACAATCACAAAAACTTATAAGAACACTTCCAAGTGAGTTCCAATGTGGTGCGGAAATTGGTTCAAATGAGCATACTATATTGTGTCTACTTGCAAATTTAAAGTAAGAACGTTGCATTGATTGTTTTGCCAGCGGCATCCTTATGCAGATTCTCTAATCATGTTGGACTTGTATTGCTGTGACCAGCTGAAGTGGAAGCTGAAGATTGAAAATGACGATGGTGTTGTTCCTGAAACGATAAAATATCTTTTACCCAAATGAACTTGCGACAGTGTTGTGAAACACAAACCCCTTACGAATTCCTCGGTATTGGCCAATACCGCTGTTATGCATCCAAAATAAATGGTGAAAGTATCCAACGATGTGACAAATTCTCTTGGGCGAGAAGATTTGTATGAAATTTGTTTTCCTTTTAAAAAAGTTTAAAAATGCAAACATTGGAATTTTTGTTGACGTTTTCAAACTCACCTCGAAGAAAAAAACACTTATGTTATGTGTGATGTTGAGGTGATGTCACACTTTTATCATTTTTTTATTTGAAAAACTTAACTTATAGTAACATTGTTAAAACTTGGTCACTGTTTTGTAATTATCAAAATACTTTTTGGAAATAGTAATCGTTTTTAAATTCGAGAAAAAAAGAATTATTATAACATTCAAAAAAGATAATTTTTGGAATGTGTAATTTTACCTGAATTAGAAGTCTTTGTATTACATTTAAATTAAAAAAAAACAACAATGTTTTACATTTTTGCTAATATATTTCAAGTTTTCTTTACATAATACAACAAATGCCTTGATCAGACAATTATAGTTTTTATTGAATTGAAAACTGTATTATACGTAGTACACACTTTTGAATATATTGAAGTTAAAAATTAATAATTTCTTGCCACTTTCAATCACAAAGTCTTTTAGCCAAAGTTTCTTTTGTATTTAAATAAGCTGGATTTAAGAAAAAATAATTTATTCCGGGCATACCTTAATCCATATTCGATTATGACTATCAAAATAAGACTACGTTAATACTCAAGCAAGGAAAAAATAATTTAATTAAAATATTTTTTTTTTTGAAATTATCTCAAGAACTAAAAGACATAAAATCATCTAGTTTTCAATGTTTGTTCAAAAACAAATATAAGCAATGCATTCTAAAAACAATAGTAAATAATCTTATGTCCGATTTCATAAACAAACACTAAAAGCACTTTTATCTAAAAGCTATTTAAATTTTATCAGGCCTTTAAATTTTTTCAGTTTCACCAAGCTTGAAATGGAAAATTTCAGGGATATTTTTGTTAAAATAGTGTCCTCTTCACAATCCTGTAAAAATAAAACCCCTTTTTCTTTCTATTAAGCGAATTGTGTGAGAAAAAATGAGAAAGCATTATATGTTGAAATAAATGACAAGAATCGCAAAATACAACAATGAAAATTTCTTCAAAATCAAAAATCGTGTGTCGTTCAAAAATAAAATATGAAAATCTTCTTCAGGTGAAGATGATCAATCTAATATTCTAATTAAAAATTAAAATCATAAAAATGATATTATAAATAGTAATGGAATGTTGAATTTGTTTACCTATTCATTCTGTATCTCAAAATGTTGAGAACACAAATTTTACAAAACAAAACATCAGCTGTCAATCTTCCATATTCAGTTTTTAATGACACTTTTAAAATTTAATGAGCCAAAAATGGGCATTTAGTTTTAAAAGGTGTTTAAAAGCTTGTTTACTTTAAAAGCGCTTGGTGAAACCAAAATATCCCATTTAACAGTTTAAAATGCTGTTAAATGTATAAAAGCTGTTTATGAAATTGGGCATTAAAGTGTAAAAATCACACTTCAAACCTTTTTTTGCCCAAATTTTGAGTTTAAAACAATTTTGTTCCAAAAACTATGCAAATTAACACACGTCTGTTCCATTAGTAATTAGAAAATATGAACAAAAATATAATAATAAGCAATAAGAACGATCCTCTGGATCATAAAATATGATATTAAATATTATGTTACATTTCAATACAATCACGTAGGAACATGTTGTTTTCCTAATAAGTGATTCATGTATAAGAAACAATAAGTTCTTTGTTTAACCATATTTGATGACAGTTTACAGCAAAAATGTTTTTCGATTTAAGTCTTAAGTTGGCATCTGAGAAGATCGGATTAATAAATACTTATTAAAAATATAATATCTCAACGAACTATTCTAATTTGCATAGTTTTGACTTGATTTAAAAACAAGCTAATAGACAAAAGTGTTGTCTTTAAAAAAATTTATAAAACTTAGTTGTAAGTATAACCATTATTTTTTCCATTTAACGCACATATTTTTTTTAAATTGCCTCTAACGCCTAAACGGGGAGAATAGACCCCACTCCCATAGTAAAAAATGATTGTTTTTAACTGTTCTATACAAATCCGTCATTAAACTTTGTCACCTGAGTTATCGTACTCTTCCCAAAAAATGCAATAGCTAATGTCGATGTAGCCACTAGGTGCCTCCCCTAAATAATTTCTCATCACTATTCCTTATTTCGTGGTGAATTGATGTTAGAAGGGTGGTGAATTGATGTTAGCTGTGGTGAATTGATGTTAGAATTCGAAATAAGGGTGCGTGAGAAGAGGCGTTGCCGTAATGTGCCCGATCGGAACTTTGTACAAGTGTGATAACTAATACCGTAAACAAAAAGACCTGAAATATAATAAGTTTATTTAGAAAAGACAAACTGTTATTATTTTCTTAAACAAATTTTGTCCAGGGTAGTGGGCGAGTGGTCCGCACATTTTGGAAATGGCCCTCAAAATTGCCCTTACAATTTTTGTCTTCGCGGCAACGCTGGTGAGAATTGACGTTTCAGCTTGTAGGCAAAACCAGAATGACAGATTGGTTTCCGGTCTTTATATGGTGTGTCTATGTTGAATCGTATGGGCTAGTACGTGCAGGTTTTGTATCACGCACGTACCTGAATGTGAGTTCTCATCTACAAAGAAAACAACAAAAAAAATGTCTCCGAAAGAAGAGAGCAGGTAGGTTGCTGTGCTACTTTCTACTACAAATACTAATCAAAGACACTCCATATATTTTTGTTGTTGTTTTTTTTTTGTAGATGAGAACTCACATTCAGGAACGTGCGTGATACAAAACCTGCACGTACTAGCCCATACGATTCGATATGAATAAGTATTTTGCTTCGTCATACTCTCTATGTTAATTTTGGGACTCGGTGTGCATGAAATATATCTTGCACATATGAGGTGGCATGGAACTTTTTTGTGTTGAGATTTTTTCGTTTTTTCTCTTGCATGGAACTTTTTTGTGTTGAGATTTTTTCTCTTGTATGAACAGGGTGAAATATTTGGCAATTAGGTATGTAGGTAGGTAGGTATGGTCAATTGATGTGCAAGTTTTCTTTTTTGCACACTGAGTATCGAAACTAACATGGGAGATATTTAAAAAAAACTTATTCATACGGAATCATATGGGTCAGAGCGTGCAGGTTTTCTTATTGCACTTGCACACTGTGTAAGAGTTAAGTGCCTGATTACAGGAGATGAATTTTTTAATAGAATGGAAAAGGAGCATAGAGCTTAAAAGTTAAAGAGGGATGATTCTATGTGGAGTCGAATTGTTCTTGCACAGGCAGTTTTTTTTTGAAAGTTAATGACTGTTGTAACGGCTACTTTTAATGTATATCTAGTCTGGTGCAGAATGGAGATTGTTTCAATTGTTTTTTCGCTTTGGTGATTAATTAATATTACCTAAATAAATAGCTATCAGTTTTTAATAGAAGTGACATATTTTGTGACAAGACCGTAATATGACTGACTCAGTTGATTTTAGACAAGCTTGAATTACATGAAATTTCAATAAGTAACTGTCATAGCCAAAGTTATGATAATGGTTTGAATATGAAAGGAAAAGAATCGAATTCGAACAATGGAACCAAGAGCATTTTTCCTTCCATGTTGCTCGCATTCCTTAAATTTAGTGGTTAATGATGCTGCTCGGTGCTCATTTTATGCAGTTAAATTTTTAGATACAATTCAATGTTTGTATAACTTTTTTTCAAGTTCCAAAACGAGGTGGGATATTTATAAGAAAAAAATTCCAAGTCGTACTTTGAAACCCCCTTCTGAGACTAGATGAGAGAGCAGGTTAGATGCATTGAGGCCTTTAAAAACAAATTAAGAAGAAATATATGAAGCCCTTATAGAATTAAGAAATCTAGAGGCAAAAAACATTGCAGAATCGTTAGGAAATAAAATTTTTGATTTTACATTTTTTTGCTGCCTACTAATTTGGTTTGATATTTTAGAAAATATAAATTAAACTAGTAAATATTTGCAAAGTCCGTCCGTTAATCTGTCAACTGGCATAACAGTTTTAGAAAATACAAAAAACAGTTTGATTTTAATGAGTTCCGATGAAAAATTTAATGAGTAGGTATGTTCAATTAACCGAGCGTATTGCTAGTTCCCTAGAAATACCAAATATGTTTCTTGTAGCTTCATCATTGCGATCTCAACGGAGAAAAATACTTTATGCTGATGAATGTCCTGAAACTATATTAGCCGAAACAAAGATTCAAAGTTGATTTTTTTTTTCAAATACTTGAAAGGTTTGATACGTAGATATAGTATCAATTTTACATTTTTGAGTTACATAAGCGAATGTTTAAAAAATAAAAATGTACGTGGTTCATGCCTTAATTTGCAGAATGTTTTAACATAAAGTAGTTTTAAATATTTAGATGGAGAAGAATTGTTTCAAGAGTTAACCGTAATATCCCAGCTTGTTACGCCACAAAGCTCAAGTTTAGATGTGTTAAATTTTATTTTTAGTTCAAACCTTGAAGATTTTGCTCCGAATTTAGTAACTGCTCTCCAAATCCTTAATACAATCCCGGTCACGGTAGCTTCAGGAGAACGTAGTTTTTCTAAACTTAAAATTATGTAAAATTATCTTAGGACAACCATGACTCAAGAGAGATTGGTAGGTTTATCTATAATGTTCATTGAAAAGGAATTATTAAATTCTTTTGACTTTGATGATCTTATTTCTGAATTTGCAAAATGTAAGGCCAGAAAAGTAAGTTTCCAAGTTTAAAAGTTTCCCCTCTGCTCATTTCTTCGCTGCGTTTTAGTTTAATGGTTTAGGCCTCCTGGGGATACCTCAATAAAAAAAAACGCATTGAAAGTCTACCTCCTGGGTAATCTGGGAAAGGCTTATGCTTGTGTATCAGTTTATGAGTAAAAAAAATATAAAAAAGGGGCGCTTTCTACAAATCTTGCACAGGGCGCAAGTTTGGCTTGGGCTGGCCCTGCTTGCACATCACCAATAACATCCTGAGTTTCCGATTCAGAAATGCAATGTTGGAACACATTAGACAAATCCATTTTATTTTAAATTTTAAATCAAATATAAATCAAAGTCAAAACACCGAAAAACACGAGTAAACAATTTTTTTTCAATAAAAAAATTAAACGTCAAAATTTCGCAAGCAATTGATGTGCTGGGCAATTAAATTGAGAACGAAAAGAGTGGAGAATTGTAGTAAGAAATCTAGTACAGCTATCCACTAAAATGTCACATTTCGTCGTTCAGCACATAGAGGAAATATATTATCTAGAGTCCCGACTTAATGGGTTTGCTCTCTTTCGGCCTACAAGCTAAATTGAGAGGATTTTGTCCATAAGGATAAGAATGTGTTAGTTGCCCCGTGCATTTCTTATGGGAAAAAGCCATTATGAATGTAGTTGTTATGGAATTTGTGCTCATATTGCTCAGCCGTGGGATAAAAAACTGTGAGATGAACTCAGCCGTTCAAAAAAGAGATCCGTTGAATTCAAAAATTGAAAAATTAATGCAATATTTAAAGAAAAATTAATTTTGCAACTTCTTTTCAGTGAAAACTGTACTAAAAATAATATTTGACTGCTTTTGGCAAACAAATTCTATGATTTTTATGAAATTTTTTGATAAAAACAGAAAAAATCATGCAGAAAGTATAGGCGCACCATAGAACTACAATGCGAACGTGGCCTAATTTGAGTTTAACCCAGTTTTGACAGATTAACAGCAAGGTGAGTATTTTGACAGTTCTACGAAAATGTAAACAAAATTAATTCCCAAAAATGCAAATGAAGGTAAAACAATTTAAATACAAAATATTTATTTATTAAAATAAAAACATATAATAAATTTGCACCTAATTTAATCCTCAGATAAAGAAGAAACCAAGGAGAATGTTGCAACAGGAAAAGTGGAATCTCCCGAGAAGGAAGCCAGCAACGCCGACGTACATATTTATTCTGGAGTGAAGAGGTACAAATTCAAGGTGTTTTTATTACGTTAATTTTAAACTCAAATTATATGAATATTATTTTGTTTTTTTAGTTAAAATTACATCGCTCTAATGCGATGGATTCTTATGTCCTCATTTTTAATTAAATATCGTATGGCTATCTGCTATCGTGACTCCAATTTGGCTATTTCCACATTGCAATCGATTCCGAGTAAGTCTAGACTTCCAAAGATAAACATGCTTCTAGCAAAGATACAACATCGACAGTCAAGAAATCCATTGGAGGTTATTGCCTCTTACAAAGATGTACTGCGAGCCAATGGCCATGTAGGCTACAAGTTCACTCTTGCAAGTCGGCGTCGATGGAATTGAAGTCAATTCGTTGGTGAATGGTAAGCAAGCAATGATTTTAAATATTTTGTGTGTTTTAAGCTTCTTTTATAATTTTATAGTGAGTTCGGCTCCAAAGAATGTTGAGTGGTTAAGTTCGTGTATAAAAGGCCATGCTCAAATGTACGTTCATAAACATCTGGATGCGTCAAAAACATTCCAATCTATTAACGACAACACAAAACTTCATCAAAACGATTATACATATTCTAACGTTAATTGGAAAAGCTCTCTACTACAATGGGCACCATGCTCAGGCGCAGCAGTATCTAGAAACAGCACACATGATAAGTCCATATAGCACAGAACATATTATGCCATTTGCCGTGGTCTATGAGAGGAATAATAATCAAGCAGAATTGGAAAAGCTGAGAGTCTATCGGCAAATGGAAAAGGCTTCCTATTTTACCCACAAAGCAATTTCAGTTTATTCAACAAACGTTGAAGCGTATCTTTTGCGTGGGAAGATATTTCTTCAATTGAAACGATATAAGAAAGCAATTCATTATTGCAGGGCAGTTCAGAGTTTGGCTAACTATCGTTTTGAGATATACAAAGGTCTTGCGGGTTGTTACATCGGACTTAAGTGATTAAAAGATGCACAGACAATATGTGCATTGGCTGCACGCTATTTCAGGAACTGCCCCAGGAGCTATGTGGTAAGAATTTGTTGTTATTTTTCATTTGCATTTTACCTTAACTTACTATGAATTTCGATGAAATATAAACAGCTACTTGCCAGTACACTTTTGTACTCTTCGAATACCGTTACAAAACGCTAGGCAAAGACTTTCATTAATCGGGCTTTAGAAATCGACCAGTTCTACTTTCCGGCCGTATCAGCGATGGCAGAGATTCTCCAATCTGAGGGAGAAACACAGGAGACCATTAAACTGTTGAAAAAACAAGCCGCCAGTTATCCTAGTTGCAAGCTTTTCACAATTCTAGGAGATATTTTAAGTAGCGAAAAAGATTTGGATGGTGCTCTAGAGTACTACACCATTGCTCTGGTTTATATAACAAAGAAAAAGTGAACTCTGTGATGTAGGTGGTGAGGATATTTTTATAAATAATAAAATAAGAACTATCTTAATTTTTTTCTCTTTCTAATTTAAATTGTAGGTCTCTGGAATTTAATTGAAATACCTTCCTTCATTCATGATAAATATATTGCTTTCGATGCCGTCAACAACAATACAAACCGACTCCAGAATTACTCTATCAATTAAGGTTTTTGAGATTTTATTTTTTTTTGTAATTCGAAATCACTTATATACATACATACATACATATAAATCTTTTTGAAGCTATCAATTTCATGAAATAGTTTTTTTTTTCAAAAAAATGTGTGATGATTATTCAAATCTTCAATATCTTCCTTCAATGTTTTTAATTTTTTACTATTTCCTATAACGAATTTGTAGTCTTAAGATTATAACATCAAGTTCTTGTAATATATTAAAAAAAATACAAAAATAATGTTCAAAAATTAAACGAACTATTTAAAACCAAAAAAGAATTACATTCTAGTTTTTTGTTCAAAACTTTAGGTTAAGTCAAATGAAGCAAATTATTTAAACTGTAGGTAAAAGCAAAGACATGTATGTATCTTGCAATTTAAAGTTAAGAGATACGTCATGTTTTACCGGTTTTGGTTGTCTTTAAAATTTTTAAAGAGGTATATTTTAAAAACCTGATGTAGTAGATAAATTTAAAGTTGAGATTCGAGGTCAGGATATCTTAATCCTCTCAAAAAGTATTTTTTGTTTGGGTGACAAAAAAAGTATAATTTTGTCGACCAGTGTTATCAGACTCAACGGAATTTAAACTTCGCACTCTGAGGCAAAATTAAAAGAACGAATTTCTGACCAATGCTGTTGACCACATGAAATCACAAAGGAATACGTACGAACGTGATGAACCAAAACATAAGAAGAATAGGATTAAAAATACTAAGTTTTTAATTTTGTTAAATTGAACATATGTGTCAATAAAAAAAATAAAACTTACCTAAAACAGCTTATTTGTTTTTTATTATTATTTGCTAAAAACGAAATAAAAAATAAAAAAAGGTATAATCCACTATAATAATTGACCTGAGCAGATCAAAATTGGGAAAACCAAAAAGAAGTGTTTTTCTTGGAAAAAGTACCTACATTTAATATTTTTTTATTTACTCAAAAACTAAGAAGTTGTATTTTAAAATCCAGTTTTTGTGTTTTAAATGAAAATACATTAATAGCTTTAAATCTAAAACAAAATTATACTAAATTACATACAATTTTGAAAAAAAATACAACTTTATTTAAAAACTAGCTGCGCCACGAACTTTGACTATTAATGGATGAGATTTAAAGAGTCAAATCGACTTCGAATCATCTTGCAGGATTTGTTGCAATACCGCTTCGTTTTGATTTGTTGCTGAAAAAAAAAACAATTAGTGCTTTCAAAGTTTGTTGTTTATGTTACTTACTTTGAAGTGGTCTTGGCATTATGAGTTTTCTGGTCAATGAACGTGCAATGAAATTGTAGCAAATTGATTGGTTTTGAATTGTACCATTCCCGGAATAGTGCTCGTAAGTCGATATTTTGATTAAAAATGTGTGGCAAGTCGTTTGTGACATTCTTATGCGAGGCAAATTCCAAAATCCTAATCGGACCATGTCACAAGTGCACAATTTCCGATTGTATTATTTTTGCACATCTTCGGCAGGTGAAGGTTGCGGGTTCCCAATTCTTGGAACATCATTAGAGTAGTTTGTAGGGGTATTCCTGTGTCGACGGTCTTTTATGTGAGTCCAGTTAGTTGTGTTCAGAATGCACTTAGTTTTGATGATTCAATAGGCATTATGTTTTCATGGAATTCAGATTTTATTTTTCCAGTCTATAAGTTTACCAACATTCTGATTCCCGTAATTTAGAAGGTGTTCTCACAGCAGGTTGCTTCGAAGTCGACTTTCAGTTCCTCATCTACTTGGTATGTGTCGGCGTAAGCGGCCGCATTAGCCGCTGTCTCGGTCAGTTCAGCGTCCCCGCTATCATTTTATCAAATACTAAAGAACAATAGAATTTAAAACATCCATTAAATTACTCGTAAGTAAATGAATTAATTAACCTGATTTGCCTGCATAGGTACTCAGCCGTTGCTGATTCTGCTGTTTAGTCGTTCCAAAACTAGGCGGTCGACTATTAATGTCGAAGCTTTCACTTGTAAAATTGACTTGAATCTCACAAAGTCGATGGCATAGCTGAGGATGTTCGCTATTTTGGAATTGAATTCGTAGCTTTGGTGGGGTTGTTGCTGCTGGTGTTGTTGCATTACAAGCATCTGACTATTTGCAGCGACGGTGACACCTCCGCCGTCAACACCTGCGGCAGCTATGGCCGTTGAGATGTACACACAAATACAATGGGCAGCGTCTATCGTTAAAAACATTGATATTATTTTGTTAAGAGAAATATAATATAAAAAACTTACCTGTAAATAAGTATACTTTGTCTTCCAGATATTTCTTGATGGAAGTTGCTTTCTGCATTATGGTATGTAATGGGCAGCATCTAAAATGGAAACACAGTACAAAATAAATCGATTATTGTTGCACCTCCTTCGCTGCAATTTGACTTACTTTTTATTCAATGAAGTGAACTTGTATATTATACTCTTTTCATTATAAAGGTTTTTGGTCTGAAAAATATCAAATTATATTAAATATCAAAACAATTAACAAAAACTTACTCTTCAAATCCGAAATCCATTGTTTTGTTTTTGCAAAATTGATTGTCATTTTTGACAGGTCACAAAAATTCCATAAGTTTCTATTTTAGCCCAAACCCCATTTTGTTTTTTATTTCCCCACTCACATGTATTCACCGATAGTGAATTTGAGAAAGTTCACCTCGAATTTGAGAGAGTTCACCTCGAATAAAATTTGAGGGTGTTTCAGGTAGGACGGGTACCGGTCGGGACTCTAGATAATATATTTCCTCTATGGTTCAGCAGCGTACTGAAAAACGAAAAGCACAGCGAAATTTTTCGTTTATGATTTCGTCCTGTCATTTTTGTATGGGAATTTTCGTTTCGCATCAGCAGCGTACTAGGCTATAAGAGATATCAAGGAATGCTGTAAGTTGCCGTTATTTTTCACATCGACTTTTATTTCGTTGGTAATTTTTTATTGCAGTGAGTGTTATTTGTAATGGAGAGCAGAGGTTAAAAAGTTGGTTAGCTTAGCTTTACAAAATACTAGAAGTAATGCAGGTTTACAGCAAAGAGAAATTTATCTACCAAGAGAACCGACTTATGGGGTTCGCTCTCTTTCGACCTACAAACTAAATTGAGCACATTTTGCCCATTAGCATAAGCAAAGCATGTGTTAGTTGTCCCGTGCATTTCTTATGGAAAAATCCAGATTCTATGTATCGGGTGATTTTTTTGAGGTTAGGATTTTCATGCATTAGTATTTGACAGATCACGCGGGATTTCAGACATGGTGTCAAAGAGAAAGATGCTCAGTATGCTTTGACATTTCATCATGAATAGACTTACTAACGAGCAACGCTTGCAAATCATTGAATTTTATTACCAAAATCAGTGTTCGGTTCGAAATGTGTTTCGCGCTTTACGCAAATTTTATGCGTTTTTTTTTTTTTTTAAGTTCTCAAGCTCTTAAAAAATCACCCATTATATTAAACAATGTCCTCTTTTCAATGGAGGACAATAAATACATAATGGGTGATTTTTTAAGAGCTTGGGAACTTTTTTTAAAAAAAAACGCATAAAATTTGCGTAAAGCGCGAAACACATTTCGAACCGAACACTGATTTTGGTAATAAAATTGAATGATTTGCAAGCGTTGCTCGTTAGTAAGTCTATTCATGATGAAATGTCAAAGCATACTGAGCATCTTTCTCTTTGACACCATGTCTGAAATCCCGCGTGATCTGTCAAATACTAATGCATGAAAATCCTAACCTCAAAAAAATCACCCGATAGTTGTTATGGGCTTTTGGGGCTCAGTATGCACAGTTAGGGGGAAAACAATGTGAGGTGAACTCAGCCATTCAAAAAAGAGATCCGTTGAATTCAAAAATTGAAAAATTGTTGCAATATTTTAAGAAAAATGAATTTTGCAACTTATTTTCAGTGAAAATTGTGCTAAAAATAGTATTTGACTGCTTTTGGCACACAAATTCTGTGATTTTTATGAAAAGTTTCGCTAAAAACAAAAAAAATCATGCAGAAAGTATAAGCGCACCATAGAACTGCAATGTGAACGTGGCCTAATGTTTTGACAGATTAACA
Source organism: Eupeodes latifasciatus (assembly GCA_920104205.1). Lineage (NCBI taxonomy): Eukaryota > Metazoa > Arthropoda > Insecta > Diptera > Syrphidae > Eupeodes > Eupeodes latifasciatus. The sequence continues at coordinate 18,166,781 of OV049927.1, read as the reverse complement.
GCGAGGTGAGTATTTTGACAATTCTACGAAAATGTAAACAAAACAAAATCCATTCCCAGTAATGCAAAATAATGAAGGTAAAACAATTTAAATACAAAATATTAATTTATTTTAATAAAAATATATAATGAATTTGCACTTAATGTAATCCTCAGATAAAGAAGAAACCAAGGAGGATGTTTCAACAGAAAAAGTGGAATCCCCCCGAGAAGGAAGTCACCAACGCCAACATATTTATTCTGGAGCGAAAAATTATCAGCCACGAAGAGGTACAAATTCAAAGTATGTAAGTGTGTTCGTCACATTAATTTTAAACTGTATGAATATTATTTTGTTTTTTTTAGTTAAAATTACACTTGTGCACAAGATTTAGTTCCTGGCAATAAATTCGCTGTATTCTGATGGGTTCTATGTCCTCCGACTCGACTGTGGAAATGAGAAGATCCCATTACACCGAAGGGATCGATATTGCCGAAGACTGGAAAGCTTCGCGATAAAATCGGTGTGACATGCTGTATTTGTCGAGAAGGATACACATTACACATGTCGAAAATGTGGCTATGAAGTTGAGGGATCGCTTTATTTGTTGACACTTTCCCTGGTTGGAAGTGAGTTTAAGTTAGAAAATTAATTTATAATATCTACATATTGACATTTTTATATCGTTTCAAGTCGAAAATTCTTGGACTCTCTTCATAAGAACGCAAAATATGAACAACTAACGTCTGAGCGTCTTGTCAGTATGATGCTAACAATTTTCGTACGAAAAGAGCTTCGTCCAAGTGTTGTCCGTTATAGCACCCAGAGTGTTGGCACAGGAATGATTTCTTTTGGAAATAATGGAGGCGTTGCTGTTAGTGTGACATTTAACGATGCTACCTTATGTTTTGTTAATTCGCATTTAGCTGCTCATATGCATGAAAATGTAGCAAGAAATCAAGGATTCGATACAATAAATAGAAAATGTATTTTCAATGATATTTCTGGTCTTCGATGCATTTCACAGCATGAGTGAGTATTGATTTTGAATATTCCTCTCGCAATTAATTGGTATCGATACATTTTTGAATTAGTTTAAATATAAACTATCTTTTTTTATAGTCACATATTTTGGATTGGTGATTTAAACTATCGCATCAACGAAATCCCTGGCATACATCTTGACCGTCCAAACTATGAAAGTCTGCTTAAATTTGATCAACTCGTTATGGAAATGAGAAAGGAAAATGTTTTTCGTGATTATACTGAAGGTCCTATTAAATTTAGCCCAACATATAAATACGATCCTGGAACGGATAATTTTGACTCCAGGTGAATTGTCAAAAAATTTCAAAATAACTTTCAAGGCTAATTAGTATTATTTTTTGTTTAGCGAAAAACTCCGAGCGCCTGCTTATTGTGATCGTGTTCTTTGGAGAGGTGATGGTATAACACAGTTATCATATAACAGTGTCATGGAAATAAGACAAAGTGATCATAAACCAGTATATGCTGAATTTACAACTCCGGTAAGATAGTTTTTGGTTAGCCAAATACAAAAAAAGAAACATAATCGTTTTTTTTTGGAAATAGAAATGTTGCTCTTTTTAAACGTTAAAGTTCTTAATCTTAATTTTACCACATTTTGGAATTCTTAAGTTAATTCTTAAGCTTTAAGTCGAATGTTCTATTCGCTATTCGTAATAAGCCCGTATTATATTTTTTGTGTCTTCAAAATTATTTTGATTTCTTTCGTTCAAGGTTCTAGTATGAGTATTCGAGTCAAATTTCAAGCAAATTCTGAAACAATAGCTGATTTTGTTCAGAAAATAAATTCCTCAAAGGAAAAATCCGTTTTCGATATATTGGTGCTTCAAGTTAAAGATGGACCGCATTCGTTTATATCGATTCTAGGACTTTATAGGCCAAGTTGTTTTGGTTTATTGGTGGAGACATTATGCCAAACAGAACGTCCAGTTTGCGAGTATGTTATTGAGGAATTAAATGAATTGGTGAGGATTTTTTTTTCGTTTGCATTTTTAAGATATTCAATCATAGTTTTTAAATATATATTTTTGGTTTATATTTTAAGGCAAATATCAAAGACAAGTTTCGAGTAAGTATGCCGAGGGAATTCTTTCTTCTTATCGATTACCTTTATAAATCGGTAACGAAAACTGAGGGACTTTTCTCACTTAATCGAAATTATGCAAATAGTGAAAAAATCAATCAGATTCGAGATTGGCTGGACAGTTGGTCAAATGAAGACTTTCGTAAGTTTCCATTTTATTTCATACTCTAAAATATGTTGTTTTGTTTGCTTTATAAAGCTAAATTAGTGTATTTGAATATATTCTGTCATGAGAAAAAGTTCCAATAGGAAAGACAAGAACTTTTCCTTCATTCACACTCTACTTTTTTCATAACTATTATTCTTTCTATAAACTCTCAAGAGATGCCATAACAGCCCTTGTGAAATGGCATAATCTGATCATTCTTAAAAGCCCTTAATTCAAAAGCTACAATTTTTTTTAAATGTTCACTGAAATTTAACATCAGTAATGAAAAACTTTTATGTACAATTTCACAGATGATTCATTTATTTTTTAAAATTTATAAAATATTTTATAGCTGGAAATCCTCATACTGCTGCTGAAGCATTACTTATGCTATTAGAATTTCCAAAGGAACCACTATTAAAGCCCTGCGCTGAACAATTGTTAAAAACAACAACAATAGAAGAAGTTCTGAATCTCATAACACGCTTAAGTCCACCAAGGAGTAATATGTTCTTCCATTTATGTCTTTTTCTAAGACAAGGAATTGGAAATAAATTTTACAATGTTGACGAAATATGTGAGGTTCTTTTTCTGCTTTTTAAATGCAATTAATTTAATAAATTTTATTTTAAATTAGCTACATTATACGGAGATATACTATTGAGAAAGAAATCAGAATAAGTTAAGGGTATCCAAGATGGATGTTGTCGTTTGCTGATGTTAAGATTCTTACATTCGGATTTAGGTATTTTCACACGAATAACGAATTCTATATTATCTGATCATCATCATCATGAGGATACATATAATAATTATATCATCTTATCATGTATATTTATTCAAATCACCATTAATTTTAAGCTCAAAAAAAGAGTAGATCATTGAATTGTTATAAATAATATACTGTCCATGTCATTAAACATAAAATACATACACCTATTCACATTTCACTGCTAGATCGGGTCGATCGTAACGTTTCGTGACTAGCTAGTGAATTATTGGGAGAATCAAAAATAAAAACGCTTACACCATGTTGATTTAAGTAAACAAATATTATTATTTTCTTTTTTCTTCCATTTTTTGTTGGCAGCCATCGGAAAAACTTAAAGGATTTTGATTAAATGCAATGCAAACTTCAGCTTGTATGGTGGTTGACTAAATTTTTTAGAGTAGTGCATTTAAGTATACTTATAGACAGGGTGCGTTAAATTAAGTGTTTATTTATGTTTGTCCTTTACAATAATATTGTATTATTTTTTTATGATAAAGAATTATTTTTATCAATAAATACGTAGACTTCTTGGTTTGTTAATCATGATTATTTGTTTTTAAAATAAAATCAAATTAATAAAAATATGTTTTTAAACTCTATTGGGCACTCAACCTTATAATAGTCAAGAGTTCGAAGTTTACAGAAATGATCGTCATGTTGGTAATGCAAAGGATTTAGGTGGAGGTGTTCTCATAGCGGTAAAAAATACATATCTCTCTTCTTCTGTATCTTTTCCGTTTGAACTATCAATTGAACTGGTCTGTGTAAAGTTAATGGTACAGACTAAGACTATTTTCATTTTAAACGTTTATATTCCTCCAAAAAGTTTAGAGTCTGTTTATAGCGAACTCTCCTTGGCATTAGACTTTGTTATCAGTTTGTCCTGCTCTGACACCAATATCTTACTTCTAGGTGACTTTAATTTACCACACGTTGATTGGATTCCATCGGAAGACGAATCTTGCTTTGAAGCCTCTCTCTCTTCTTCACAATTGGAACTATCTTTTCTCGATAAAATCCTCTTTACTGACTTACAGCAAACAAGCTGTATTAAAAACTCAAAAAATCGAATTCTCGATTTAGTCTTTTCTTCTGACGCTATTAGTACTCTTGTTCTAGAATCTAGATCAGGAATTACTAATATTGATAAATATCACCCCCCCCTTGGACATTTTTCTTGACTTCAGTAATCACCTTACTGAACACAGTAATTCCTTTGATTGCTTATATAATTTTGACTTCAGAAAAGCTAATTTCCAGTTGTTGTCCGAAGATTTAATCACTTCTGGAATTGCTGATACTTTAGCATTTTCTAATATTGACGAAGCAGTTTCAAATTTCTATAAGATCTTTAATAATTGTTTAGAAAAAAATGTACCTTTAAAGAAATCAAGAAATACAAACTTTTGCGTTTACTACGTAACAAAAGAAATAAGGCATGTAAAACCTTTGTATATGAAAACTATAGTACTCTCATGGGAAGAATTTTTTTGGTGAAGCGGATGCCGTCGTTGGCAGTAGAATCGAAATTGGAGAGACCTCGGGGGAAAGAGAGAAAAATATTATTTCCATTCCCATAAGCAGCCAGCAGAATAAGGAGATCAGTTAATTTAGCAACCAAAAAGTCGACACAATTTCCTTCATTATATTTGAGTTTATCCTTGTATATGTTTTCATATACTAAGCTTCCATATGAAGGTCAATGAATTTGTTTTTGTAATTTCTTTATATCAATGCATTTTTATATGAAAAACGTCAATGGCTCAATATTGTGTCTAATAAGGGGATGAATGAAGTTTTTGTATGCTTACATCAGCTGTTCAGTATTTTGTACGGATTTTTGTTTTTATTTACATTCATAAGTCTGTTTCTCCTTGCGTACGATCTATGTATATGAAAAATGGTTTGTATTATGTATACAAAGCTACGATGGGATTTTTGTCGTGCAGATCTTTGTGATGAAGAAGAATATGAAGGTAGTTATACGTTTGGTTATAGTTATGTATATTTTGGCTGGTGGGTAGGTATTTTGCTTTTATTTGGCATTAAGTTTTTCTTCAATAGTTGAAGATTAGATTTGTTTGAGCTTTAAAGATTTTTTTTTGGTAGATAGATATCAATTGGTAGGTGATTTTTTTTCAGGTTGTATGTGGGTTTGATTTTAAATTCAAATTTTAAATATAAAAGGTATTGGTAGGTAGGCAGGTATTTCATGAAATACCATAGGGAATTCATGCTATTGTTTGAGATTAGTTGATAGGTAGTATGTAATTACAGTATTTATAAATATGTACATAGTTTAAAATACAAAGAAAAATGCATTCTTTATGTTGGTACAGATAATTTAAATAGTTTGATAATTGAAATTTGTGTCTTTTATTTATGTTCCAATCCTACTTTTATTGTATCCCTTATAATAAATAAGTGTTAACTATACACCTTAGCGGGCACATTACAGCACATACAAATGTAGTTTATATTTAGGTGGTAGGTACCTATGTACCTATGTATATACGTTGTTTGTTGTTGTAGGTAGGTACCTTTAATACAATTTTGTCAGCTCGTCTATTTTAAGATGTGTGACTTTTAGGAAAATCCAATTGAAAGTTTTTTTAAATTATTAACTATTAGCACAGATAAGGAACTATATAAACTTAACTATAGTTTCTTATCTGTGCTATTAGTAAGTATAGTTTCGTAAATGTAGTGTCGAAGTAGGTATTTTTTGTATTGATTTGAAATTTTCTTTTATACGATTTCGAAGTTTTTTTGTGCCACTCACCAACCAATAATTTGTTAACATTAAACGCAAAATTATGCCAATGATAATTACTCATGTTATTTCACAACCTTGGTGTTATAACCTTGTTAAGATGAAGGATTCTTCAGATATTTAAAGTCAATTTAAGACTTAATTTCACAATTTAGAAAATCATGGTCTGAAATTATTTTTTTTTACTTGCGTCATATTATGTAGGTAGGCAAGTTTTGCATTCGTAAACAATTTCGAACTCAAGATTTTAATCAAAAATGACATTTCGATGGTAGAAAAGTGGAAGTCCCCTGATTCCGTCCTGGCCCGTACCTTCACCCCAAGGCATTAGGTTGATCGACCTAAAATTTGGAAATTAAGGGTAAGAGCCGATTCGCGTTAAGCGTTCTTAAATTCCCATAGGAAGTTATTGTAATCGGTCCGATTTCTCGAAGTTTCAAGGTCCCTAGAGTCGAAATAAAAGATTTTTAGAGAGATGTCTGTGCGTGCGTGTGTTTTTTTCGTCGTCCATATCGACTTCAAATAAATTTTGTTATACAGATAATAATGCAGAAAGATGCAAAAAGGACTCTAAAAAAAAATTGAGTGGGTGGTAAAATTTTTAGAAAAATTGAATTGACAGTTTTTTTACAAAAAAATAAAAACCCAAAAAAAAAATAATAAAAGTTGTTAAAAATTGGTTTTCGACCTTAATATCTTTTCGAAACTTTAAGATATTGGCTTTAAACTATGTAATTTTATCTTTTAAAAAATATTTTTGTCAACATTCAGTTTAATTTTAATAATAAATAAATAATAATTAATAATAAATAATAAATAAAAATTGATTTTTGACTTAAATATCTTTTTAAAACTTTGAGATATTGGGGCATATTCATAGATGTTTGCTAAACTCTTGCTAACTTGTTATTAAGCAAGTCCAGAGTTTAGGCTATTTATAAATAAACTTAAACCTAAGTTTAGGGCTAAACCTGTGGTCGAACTATAAACATAGGAAATGCTGTGTAAGTATTTATTATCACAGCCAAATGTCATATTTGATTTTTATTTATATTACAACAATTCTACATTTTGCTTCATTTTTAACAAATTAATGTGGACAACAAAGCTCGGACCTTAAAGAGGGCATAAACAACATTATATGTAAATATGGTTTATATTTAGGCAGTCATCTATGTGTTGCTTAAGCCGATAGATTTTTGTATTGCTCCAGAAGGGTACCCCACGTTATTTTGTTTTTAAGTTTTCTCAAGAAAAATCAACTGATTTCAATTGTTTTTTTCTTTACAAGCTCTTATATTGGCTTAATTTTTGGATTTTTTAAAAATTAGTACATTTTTTTCAAAATTCTATATATCCAAACGAGTCATCAGTTTTTTACGAAACTGTATATTAATTAGTTCAAAATAACTGCATACCAAAAATATACATTTTACTAAAATTGAAAAATTGTATGTGTACAAAATTAATTTAAAAAGTAAACTGCTCTAAAGATTTTCAAATAAGAATTTTGAAACATTAAGGTTTTTTTGAGAAATCAAATTTTGGAAACAAGCTTTTTTAACAGGTACATTTTTAAATTTAAAAATTCAGGAAATATTTTAAATAGTCTTGGTTTGACAATTGAACTGATTCGTTCTAAAATTGCCTCTACCTCCTACACGAAGAGACATAGACCGACATTTCGGTAGTCAAAAGTGCACGTACGAGTACGTATATTTTAAAACAGTAGTAAAACGTTATGTTTATTTCAAATTTATAGAAAACTTACTCCTAAGTTAAAAACTTTGCTCTGGCATATCAAAATTGGATTTGGTAGAATTTAGATATCTTAAGACTTAGACAAAGGCATCAAATTTATGTAAGTACAATTACAAAGTCATAATAGGTACTTTTCTCAAAATAAAAATCCAAATAAAGTCTTGTACCTTATTAAAAGTAAACATTTGCTTATCCCCTTGATCATTCAAAATTGTTGATAGGAAGGTCCTTCTTTTAATAAATACCTAAATAGGTAGGTATATCATAAGAACTTACAGGCAAAAGTATGTTTAAAATTTTGTACTTGAAACAATTTTTTGACCGGAAGTTATAACTACCTACTTTATAAACTGAAAGATAGGTAGGTACCTATGTGTTAATTTTTAAAACAAAAACATTTAAAAGTTCCTCATCCCATTTAAAAAATTCACTACCATTAAAAAACGTCCAAAAATTAAATATCCATCTTTTCATAATACCTATGTTGTCAACAATTTTGTAACCAGCTTTTAAATAATTGTATTAGGTACAATTAACAAATTTATTTATTAAAAAAAATCATCTTTCTAAGCCTTTGAAAATTTAAACTTCTTTATGCTCGATATGAAAACAAATTGGAAGAAAGGTTTAGGTGATCAAATTTTTTAAATTTATTTAGATAGCTATGTATCTATTATTGGATAAGAATACAATACCTACATATTTACTTGCCTATAAAAGTTCAAACTATAATTCCCTTATACAATCCTCAAATCAAATCATCAAAAATATAAAATCTCAACCAAGAATATAAAATTCCTACACGAAATCGCAATTCACCTGCTTTTGTCTTATCATCTTTGTATAGAAAAACTACCGTTTTGCGTAAACCTTTGTATATGAAAAAGTTTTCATATACAAAGATGTAACCTAAAAATATAACCACAACAAAATACAAACACAAAGAAACAAATGTGTTTTCCTCCTCACTCAGACTTTCGTTAATTCTCTATAGTCTTTCTCTATTTCAAATTATAATATTTTTAAATCTCCAAAGTCTCCCGACTGCAAATCCATTTCTCCATGAATGTCTTGACTAGACGTTCCACAAAAAATATCTAGATGCCGCCCTATTTGACTTCCACCATGAGAGTACTATAGTTTTCATATACAAAGGTAAAACTTATCTCAAAACTCTGTCTCCAATCAATTTCTCTTTTTATGTTGAACTTTTTAACGAATTTAAGTCTCGTTCAAATTTTTTATATGCTATTTATGTTTCTGATATGGGCACCTCTTTGAAAGAGAATCCTAAAAAATTTTGGAAACTTGTAAACTTAAAGAAAAAATCAGATGGCTTTCCAGTTAACTTCACTTACAAGAATCTTTCTTTAAATGAAACTGTTGATATCTGTAACGCTTTCGCAACAAATTTCCGTGAATCATTTGTTAATAGACCTCAAGAAGTTGATGAAGTATATTTTCACAATCTTCACTCCTTTTCGCAGACTAGCTGTAGTCACATCCCTATGCTACAGAGTACGGTCCTTGATCTTTTATCTGTGTTAATTGATGACTGCTCAGCCGGTCCCGATGGTATTCCCCCGATAGTATTAAAAAAGTGTAGTAATGCATTAGTTGAACCTCTTACGTTCTTATTCAAACTTTCTCTAAAAACAGGCAAATTTCCCAGTTTATGGAAGAAGTCATTTCTTACACCAATTTTCAAGAAAGGTAACAAGGCGGATATAACAAACTACAGACCCATTGCAAAGCTTTCTTGCATACCTAAATTGTTTGAACAAGTTGTTTGTGAAAGTGTAGCATTTTTTAGTAAAAATCTCATTTGCGAACAGCAACATGGTTTTGTGAAAAAAAGATCAACCGTTAATAATCTCCTCACATTCTCAAACATATGTTCAAACGCTTTAGAACAAGGTTATGAAGTTGACTGTATATACACTGACTTTTCCAAAGCTTTTGACGAACTTAGCTACGGAATTATTTTATTTAAACTTAAAGCTCTTGGTTTTCCACCGTTTTTCTTAGCTTGGATCAAATCATACCTTGAAAACAGATCCTATGAGGTAAAATTTAGAAATTGTCATTCTGAACCTTTTGTTGCTCAATCTGGTGTTCCCCAGGGAAGCCATCTTGGCCCTTTTCTATTCATCCTATCTATAAACGACGTATCGTCATGTCTACGCTCAAGTGATGTTCTTATTTTTGCTGATGACGTGAAAATTTTTAAGATAATAAAGTCCACCCAAGATCGCATCCTTTTACAAGATGACATTGATAGTTTTACATTTTGGTGTGGCAAAAATAGCCTTACCCTCAACCCTTTTAAATGCCAGACGATAACTTTTACTAAAAAACGAATCGCTAGTGTATTTGATTATTGTATATCAAAGCAAAAACTCGGTCGCGTCTCCACATTTAAAGATTTAGGTGTTCATTTCTGTTCCAACTTAGAATTTACACATCACATTAATTTTATTGTTAATAAAGCAAGTTCTATGCTTGGTTTTATAAAACGCTGGGCAAAGGAGTTCAATGATCCCTATGTTACTCTTTCTTTATACAATTGTCATGTTCGTCCTCATCTTGAATATGCTTCGCAGGTATGGAACCCCTATTACGAAATTCATAAGAAACGTATTGAATCAATTCAACATAATTTCATTCGCTTCGCCCTAAAGGGTCTTCCGTGGGAAGATCCTTATGATCTGCCTCCCTATGAACATCGTATTCAACTTCTTCAATTGCAAACTCTCCATCAAAGGCGTGTTAATAATGATTTAATTTTTTTTCATCAACTCATTAATGGTGAAATTGATGCACCTTATTTGCTATCTTGTATACATTTAAATTACCGAGGCGGAACTCATCACCTGCGTACTTTTGACTTTATACATATTGACTTCCATAGAACTAACTATGGAAAGAATGAAGCTTTAAGTCGAATGAGCATTTTATATAACTTAAACAGTTCATCGATTGATTTAAATTTAAATAAGGTGGGATTAAAATCATTGTTTAGAACCAGTGCTCCACTATCGTAAACGTCTTTATTTTATTTTTTGATGTTATGTAATAATTCATGTTAAATGTTAATAATTATTATGTTTTGTATTTTGTGCGTGTGTTAGGCTATAATTGTATTATTTTCTTACTAACAACTAACACATGCACTTATGATGAGCCTCTGATCGTAGTGTGACGCTTGCTGTAAGCTAACTACTTTCTGAAAATTCTGAAGTATAAAAAAAAAAATAATTACTGACATAATAATACATAAGACTTTTCGAGGCAAGCTTTTTTCAAAAAAAATTGTGATGATTTTCCAAAATATCCTTCTTCGTACTATTTCGTACTGTTTATTACGAATTTGTAGTCTTAGGTTAAAACATCAAATGCTTGTAGTAAATTGAAAAAATACAAAAATAAATTTGAATAATCGTGTTTATCAGATTCAGCATATGTAGCTAAAATCAAAGTTCGGATTCTTAATCAGCATTAAAAATGAACTCTTAAACGAACTATTTAACCTTCAAGCGGGCGCGCGTAGTCGAATCGACCGCGCTTAATACATTTTCGTTCATATTATTATTTTTACCCATCATATGAAATTCTCATTTCTAGTAGCCTTTTTCATAATTTTAAGTACTTTTTTGAAAAATTAGACTTTAAAGACAATGATAATGTATCTGAGTACAAATAAATAAATAATTATGGAATAATTAGTGCTTTATTTCTCTTATTCATCCGATAGGTCTTTTTGGTTACGCGCGCCCGCTCCCGTTACAAATGACCGCGCGCCCGCTTGAGGGTTAAAACCATAAAAGGATTACAATCAAGTTTTTCCAAACTGTAGGTATAGTCAAATGAAGACTCATGAGTCTGTTGACCACATAAAATCGCGAAAGAATACAATTGAACGTGATGAACCAAAACATAAGATTTATACAGCTTATCCTTTTTTTATTATTTTCCAAAAATTTAATACAAATAGGAAGTTTTAATTCAATAATTTTAATTCAAGGAAATGCTTTGAAATTTAACCATGATCTCTTTTATTTTTAGGTTTAAATGTTCTTCAAATACAACGCAATTTATTCGTGAGTATTTATTGTATCTATTTGTTGTTGCGGCTCTTTAACAATATACATACATATATTAAAAAAAAAAAAAACAATTTAATCATACGGTGGTATATTTAACGAGCTGGAAATATTTTAATTTTTTATAGACCTTGATGTATATAAGATTTGCTTACCAATTCAAAAAGAAGTATTACATTCTATTTATCCTGGGCATGTCAAAACACTTGATGCTGCACTTCTTTCTTCAATAAACTAATGGAGCAATGCATTCTAATTTGCAACCCAACTTTCATTTGGATCTGGGTAAGAAGAATTTCGTTTTTTTTTTCTCTCAAACTTAAAATGATTTTTTCATCTTATAGAAAATACTATTGCTGGTTGAATTAATCATACGATGATCTTTTAAAGGAAGCGCCGCACATTCTAAAGGAAGATTTTAAAATCATAGAATCTACACATCACAGCTTGCAAGGAAATACAATCTCCACTCATGATGAATAACATACGAGTTTTTAAAAACATAGATATAGGTTTTAATTCAATATTATGTGTATACATAATTATGTTATAATTTTAAAGCTAAACATATATATTTTTCTTAAATAAAACTAACGATGCTCAGGCATTCACCCAAACGGTTTGTGTTCTTTGACCTTTTAATTTGTAGTCGTCGTGGTCTTCTCACCATTGTTCTGTTCTGACGTGTTGGTAAACGATCACTTTCATCCATGGCGGGTATTTATCAATTTCAAGCGACTTACACCACCCACAAGTACTATCTGAACATGTGGCATATTCTAAAAATGTCCTATTCGATCTATCATTTTCAGCTCTATTGACCACATGTACCTAGCTGAAATTGGAGTTCGGATTTGTAATCAGAATAAAAAATTAAACGAACTATTTAAAAACATACAATCTACTTCAGATAGAGTCAAATGAAGACTTATGAGTCTTTCATAACTAATAAGAAATTACGAAAACTAAGTAAAATACCAAAATAATTTAAACTGTACCTAAAAGCAAAGATATCTACTTTGCTAAATCATCTTGCAATTTAAAGCTAAGGGATACGGCATTTTGGTGATTCAATAGGCATTCTGTATTTAGGAATTTAGCTTCTATTTGCCCTGTCTTTACCTATAAGAAAATTCTAAAATAGTACATACGAAAATGATGAGATTTTCATTATTCAATGATTTTTGATTCCCGTCATTTAGAAGACCAATGTGCACCGGTGTCTCCTCTTAAATCCTTCCCTATTTTCCTGACGCTCGCACAGTGTTTTAACAAAACATAAAGGGTTTTAAAAATCCCTTCAAAGCCTGTAATTTAAAAAAAAAAGCTTTGAAACATAGCGAATAACTAATGAAATATCAGCTTTTATGTTATTTAATTTTATTGTATCCTTCAATGATCGAAAACGTAAATTTTTTATTAATGTTCACTTAAATATCAAAACTAATTTTATTATAGCTTTTTGACATACTCGAAACATACATATAGGGCTTTTAGAGGCTATTCAAATTCATGAAACTCTCTAAAACTTTAAAGACACGTGCCAAAACTTTCCACACATAGCAACATCAGAATCTTTCCCAGTCGGTCTTTGAAAAGTACCTTCCAAAACAAATCGCAAATCTCTCAAGATACCCCGCAAAAATATTGTGTATCGAAAATGATGAAGACACTTGTTTCTATTATTTTTTTTTCAACACTTTACATATAGGCTACAGCAGTCACATTTCAAAACATGGTAACACGTCTTACCTAGATCTAGACACCAACAACAACAAAAAACAAAATCATGTTCATCAATCCTTTCCATTTTGAGTCGTCTACACCAACAGTTATTAGATGTGAATATTTCGATAAATGGTGAAATTCACAAGCTTGACTCGTGTTCTTTATTACAGTTTCGATATTTTAAAAAATAGCAAAATCATTTTATAGGCCCAAAAGTATTCAGCCTTAGCACCACCTGCTTCGAAAAAAAACATAGCTTCAGTCGAACTCGAAACGAAACTCTAGTTTTGTTTAGATGAAAGCTTTTGAGACAATTTTGTTGTCATTCAAGTACAAAGCTCCTGCTCCTAAAGTACGATTATCTTCATATCAAGCTTGAATCTACCCTAGAAACGGCCAAAAATGCTCCTAGAAAATCTTCGTCCAGTCCAACATATGAATGCATTTTATCACAAATCAATTGAAAACTAATGTGCTATCCATACTACTCCAGGAAAATAAGAGATCTCAAATTTGTTGTATGAATTAAAAAAAGAATATCACTAAATATATATTTTTAAATTTTATATTATGAATTGTATCCCTTCTTCAAGGTGGATGGAGTCTTCCATGTGCCGAACAATTCGTTGAGGCATTGGAATGCAGACTCGGTCCAGATGACAAAGCGTCCAACATGACCACCAGGGGCCAACTTCAAGAGGTTCATCTTGTCAACGTTCATGGTTTCAATACTGGGGATGTTACGGAAAGCCTTTCGGAGACCTTCGTCCTTGGAATAGACGACCAAAGGTCCACGGCGAGCAATGCGCGACGGTCACGCATGGTACCACGTTTAGCACGGAAGCGCTGGGATTTGTACACCTGAAATGATGAAGTGTAAGTTATTTATGGCATGTCACGGTCTTAATAAGATAAAATGTACTATCAAGCTACCCCGAGATTGAGCGAGAAAAACTCTAAAACGGAACGCCTGTTGATCCAATATAATCTAGCAACACCTGCAGCAGAAACACAGGTCATAGTGTCACCGCAAATAAATGCAAATGTTGCGAAAAGATGATAACTCAAGTTCAATTGCTTACCTTTTGGATGTCAGCCCAGATCTTTATACGTCTCAAGAAGACAACAGCTTGTTTGGTCTTCTGCAACTTTTGGACCTCATCGGAAACAACCAATGGGAACTCAGAGACTCCATAGATGATGTGTCCCTTGGATTGAACCAAAGCTGGTACGCCAGAGGCGGCGATAGCTGAAACAACGGCCGGCGTAGCGACGTTGGTTCACATTGATCTTGCGTAGCCACCTGCGGAAAGTCTTGGTTGGGGCAAACATACGACCACCACGACACATGTTACCGAAAGCACCCTGACCGGAGCGATGAGTACCACCACCACGGACACGAGGAATACGGGCAACAGCACGACCAGTATCCCAGGATTCAGCAGAGGTTTGGTGACCTATAGGAAGAAGACAAAAAACAATCATTAGCAATGTATAAATACTGAGAGGCCTGTGACGCGGAGCTACTAACCTGCAAGTTCGCTGACAGAATAAGCTTGACGCTTGTTGCGGCGCATCAATTGATGAACCTCATTGACAACATCGGGGCGAATTGGTGCCTTGAATACAAACGGGAGGCAGATGTTCTTCTCCTTGATTTGTTCATTTTTGTCCGTAAAGACGGAGACCAAAGGTCTGGCGTTGGCTAAACTCTGAAATGGAGAAAGTCGATCTTAAGTCGCGAGGCACACAATATTCACTTCTCAATAACACGTGATGTATTTTTCAACAACACTTTTCGGTAAAAACCGATGGATTCAACTCGCCGACATCGTCAGTAGCCAGTGTCGCCGATTCAAAAAAAAATGTATCATGATTTTTTATCATGAGATCCTCAAAAAAATCATGAGATTGCTTATTCTTCATTGGGCCCTTAATAATGAATATACATAAGCGTATAATTCACCACAAAAATTTTAAATAAAAAATACATATGAGATTTCATTTAATTTTATTTAGTTTTAAAATAACATTAAGTGATATTTTAGAGAAACAAATATATAAATTACATATTATTATATCCACATATCTATGTACATTACTATTGGTAAACTTTACTAAAATATTTGTCGATTAATGGTTTTGTGACTTTGAAATCAAAACAACTTTGATTTTTAGTAAAGTCATTGAAATGAATAAGTCCAATTATTGCACCCTCTTCAAGTCTGTTCCTGATGTTCGTTTTGGCTGAAGAATGTGGCAGTGAGAATACCTCAAAAACAAATTTAGACAAAAGTGAATATGCCAAGCTATCATCGACCAGTTTTGATTTGGGCAACATACTTCCAAAATTGTTCAATGTCGTTTTCGTTTGATTGGTTATTTGTTTTAATGTTTGAATTCACTAGCATTCTCCATTCATTATCTATCTCTTGATAACAATCTTCAGCCACTAGATTTGGAAAATGTTCAATAGAGGAAAAATTGAATGAACATTTTTGTTTACAACATTTGTTATTGACAAAAATTCCATATCTATGAAGACACTGTTGTTGAAGTTAAATCTGGAATATATTTCCTTGGTACCTTCAACTAAGAAGGACAAACAACGGCATTGAAAGCCTTGAACAATTTGTTTGTCAATCAAAAATTTTTCCAAAAAAAGCGCTACTTTTACCCCGTAATACATACATATCCCCATACGAAAGTTGATTTCTTATGGGTTTATATAATCCATAGTTTTAATATTTGTACTCCCGATGTAACCTTTTTTGATATAGCAACTCAACAGTGACTTCCTTATACATATACATGTCTTGAATTTTGGGCTTTTCGGATTGCATGCATTTGTTAAGTTTAGTAAAAAACGGTAGCACAAAACTAAGAAAATATAAATACATGTAATTAACAGGGTCATTGAGCATATTTAGAATAGTTAGGCTTGACAGTAAGTTGTCACTTTTTGTTACGTCGCACAGTGGCCCGTTTTGACTTTTTTGGTTGCAAAAATCATATCTCCTAAACGAATAAAGATATTGCTTTAATTTTTTTTTTATCTTGAAGGAAATTTCTAAGGCTATAAAAATTGTGACTTTCAAAAAAAACTGTTCACAGGGTGTTTCAGAAATTTGTGTTAAAATAAGAAGTTTTAGCAACGGTCATAAACATAGCGGTATTTTAATATGCAATCGTCAAAATCATTTTTTTAAGTAATCTGAGTGAATTGAAACAGTAGAGCAAAAAAAAAAAACTGTTTACAGGGTGTTTCAGAAATTTGTGTTAAAATAAGAAGTTTTAACAAAGGTCATAAACATAGCGTTATTTTAATATGCAATCGTCAAAATCATTTTTTTAAGTAATCTGAGTGAATTGAAACAGTAGAGCAAAAAAAAACTGTTTACAGGGTGTTTCAGAAATTTGTGTTAAAATTAAAAGTTTTAACAAAGGTGATAAACGTAGCGGTATTTTAATATGCAATCATCAAAATCAATTTTTTAAGGAATTTAGTGAATTGAAACAGTGGAGCAAAGAGAAAAAGAACCAATTCGAGTGAAACAGTGGGGAAAAAAGTTTTTTTTTTTTTTTAATTTTAAGGCATTTTTTTTTATTTTCCAGTATTCAAGAGTACATAATGTATTTTGGTTATACTTTTTTGACACGAAGTGGACTTGCAGAAGATATTGCCTGAATTATATCACTCTTCCCCTTTTCATGGGCCTTATTGTATCTTATACTCAAAGCTTCAGAGAGATGTTCTGTACATATCTCCTTTGTAGCTTTGATTATTTTTTGTTTTTTAGTAAATGTTGCGCACTCATTGACTGTCTTTCTTGGTCTTCCTCTCGATGTAGTTGGGAGATCACCCGCTTCTTCTGTTTGTCCGGTATTGATATGCAGAGATAAGGAAAGCCATTCTGCATTCTTTTTAAAGTTATTTCTCGATCTTTTGGCTGCTATCCATTTTCTATCAAGGTTGTAATAGAATTGTTTTAATATCTGTTTGATTGCATTTGCATCTGGTAGTTGGTATTCAATTTCCACGGCAGATATAAACTCATTGCAAGTTGTAACATTGACAAAAAGTTCAAACAAATCCTTATTCGGAATATCCATTTTAAATTGTTTTGAAAAATAAAAGCAACTGCTCGAACGCTCGTTTGAATTCTAAATGATTATTTTAGGCAAATGTTTCATCTTTTTATACCTTAGAGTAAATACCTGCACTCAAGTCGCTTTAATCCTTATATTAATTATATTTAAAGACACCCCAATAAAACTACCTGTCTGTCTACCTGTATACTAACATATTCCAAAATCGTTTTATCCTTAAATCTTATCAATAAATTCTTAATCTTAATCCTTATCAATAAAAGTACCTGATCAAAATTCAATCGTACCCGAAAACAAATGCGTTATTTAAAATTTTATAACAGGATTAAAAAAATTAGTTCTAAAACTCTTGAAAATCTTATGTAATAAACAAAAAATAAAAATGATTTACCTTTTTAAAATAAAATCATCTTTTGTAAATCCACCACACACAAAACAAAGAAAACCATAAAAAAAAATTTCCATAAAAAAAGAGGGGAAAAAATGACTGACTTTATCACTTCAAATCTCCCTAGCTTAGTTCGATGCAAAATGACGCAGTTGATCTTTTGGATTTATGTAAAGGAATATATAAGGATTCTGAATCAGTTGAGATCTTAGCACCACTCGTTGAACCTTTTTTTTCTATCCAATTTGAAGTCGAAAAAGTGTGCAAAAAGTAGTGTTTCCAAAAAAATTAAATTAAACAATTACAAAAATTTTTTTGTTTTTTTTTTGTTTTAACTACCGATCTAAATAATGGCAAAGCATATCATAAAAACAAAAACGAAAAGCGTTTGGAAGCCCTTTTTCTAGTTTTTTCATTCAAAGTTAAGAAAAAAAATAAAAAAATAAAAAAAAATGATCATCATAAAAAATGTTCAACTTTGGCCTGCT
Source organism: Eupeodes latifasciatus (assembly GCA_920104205.1). Taxonomy (NCBI): domain Eukaryota; kingdom Metazoa; phylum Arthropoda; class Insecta; order Diptera; family Syrphidae; genus Eupeodes; species Eupeodes latifasciatus. The sequence continues at coordinate 18,148,400 of OV049927.1, read as the reverse complement.
CTATAAGGCACACCAATAACCCAAATTGAATATTTTTTTCGATTACTCAAGCTCCAAATATTTGTGAGTCCAGTGAACTAAAAAGTTTTGCATTATAGACCCACTCGAAAAATGAATATTGCAAGCAGTTTTGCATAAACGGGCCACTGTGCGTCGTTAAAATATGCTTTTAAGGCATCATATTGCACAAGAATAAAATTAACTACTTCTAACCTCGAAAGCCTAAACTCAGCAAAGTCCAACGAACAGCCTGCCTGTGCATGGGAGGAGCACTTCGCTCTACCCCCTCCGCCTCACTAGATGTTATGTTCCATCTAATACCGCTGGACTTTTTCAGCAAGCAATCGGCCGCTAATACTGCCATACGGCTTCAAGCCTCCTCTCTGTGGATCAATAATGGAATTGGCCACACCACTATTTTGAACTCGTTCAGAACTGTAAACAGTAATATTGACTACACCATACCCCATTCTCAGTTTAATAGCTATAGCTTCAAAGTGACCATACCTACCTCCCAGGTCTTCTCCCAGGGAGAATACATCATTTTTGAACGATGGTCCTATAAACTTTTACACAGACGGATCAAAAACGGAGGATGGGGTTGGTGGAGGCGTATACTCAGATAGACTAAACTTTCGTCTACCCGATCATTGTAGCGTGTTCCAAGCTGAAATCCTGGCTATAAAAGAAGTCCTATCCTGGCTTAGAGAAAACGTTATATCAACTATTGATATACGTATCTTCTTGGATAGCCGAGCTGCGTTAAAGTCCCTAGACTCTGTCTCCACAAATTCACTAACAGCCCTAAATTTATCGATCATCTCTTACGGAGATGGCTACACAGTTCAACATTCACCTTTTCTGGGTGCCAGGCCATAGAGACATTCCAGGAAATTGCAAAGCTGACGAACTTGCAAAAAACGGAACAACTTTACCTCTGCGGGCTCACAATGCTAGCATAGGTATCCCCTTAGCTACATGTAAACTCATGCTAAAGCAAGATACCATAGAGAAAACAAACTTCAGGTGGAATAACACCACCACCTGTGCAGCGACTAAACTAATTTAGCCTAATCTTAACGCCAGGCGCTCAAAACAATTAATCTCTCTGAGTAGATTGCACATTAGCTACGTTAAAGATGTCCTGACTGGGCACTGCTTAATAGGAAGGCATGCTATTCGACTTGGAGCCTCTTCAAATGATTTTTGTAGGAGTTGCATGGACGAAGAAGAAGAGGAGACAATCTCTCATCTTCTGTGCACATGCACATGCCCTGCCTTATCACAAAGACGTAGAATCCACCTTGGAGACTATTACTTTAACGATACCAGCGATCTAAAAAAATCAGACATTACTTGTCTCCTACGCTTCATTCGAAGCTCCAATTGGTTCAACGAGTTAAGCTGATTAACTGATCCATGTGGTATCACAACAGACTGTAGTGATCGCACTACATACCAACCTCCCAACATATACATTTTCCCTAGTGCCGTGCGTTTTTCCAAACACTTCAATCACCGATATATACACTATATACATTGACTCACAAACAAATCGTCACAAGGTCATCATAATACTCACTCGTCATAGCTACGTCAAAACCCATAAACTGCTATGAGTAATGAATATCCAATGTCCAACGGATTGTAAACAAATCCAATGCACTAATTGCAGGCATTGAGGAATACCCATTCTAAATAATGCTGAGAATGCATCGTAGCAAGGGTCGACACTATGAGTGAAGTGGGTATGTGTGAAATATGATGCGGCGGCACTTTTGTGACCAACAGTTCGGAATATTATGAATTTATATAATATTTAAAAATTCCAACTAGGTCTCAAGTGATTATTGAATATTTTCAAGTGGGTCAATATTACCAAATAGAACCTATTGTGTAATCATCGGTTGGTGGATGATAGTTGGAAAAATGCATGTGTATTGAGGAAAATTGGTTAAAGAAAAAAAAGTATAAAAAGCCAGGAATAGTTTAAGAAAGACACAGAAAGATTTACGATAACATCCAACAAGGTCGCAGCCTAGCTAAAGACAGCGGGCCTTTGTTCTTAAAGAAAAATTTAAATAAAATAAAACTTAAATCCATCATTTAACAAGGTCGCAGCCTAGCTAAAGACAGCGGGCCTTTGTTTGTGAAGAAAAATAAAATAAAATAAAATTAAACAAAATAAAATAAAGAAATCTTTTATTGATCTTTCTGTCCGTATTCTCAACTCTTCTCGCAACGTAAAGCGAAAGCACGGTTGAGAACGTACAACATTTTGGTGGCAGCGGTGGGATTACTCAAAATCCCCTACCAAATAGCAAGATTTAAATCTTGAGGCGTTCTGGGGCTAAACACCAGAAAGTGTAAATTTTTTTTTATTTGTGAAAAATCCTATGACCATAAGACCTGGCGAATTCCTTCAAGAGGACGCGGAGGCAAAATATAGGTAGTGAAAAGACCAGGTCGTAATCTACAACTTTAAGGCGTGAAGTCTGCCTGGCACAGCACCAACAATATCAACGAAAACAAGCAACCTAAGACATCAACGAAACCAGCAACAGCAACAGCATCAACAACATCAAACCAGCAACTTAAGACATCATAAAAAAAATATATATATTAAGGTAGATATATTTGAAAACTAAAACATACATATATATTTGTATTTCCACAATTTTCACAACCTTATCATTATTATCTTGTCTGGTATTGAACAAAACGCAAAATACATTTCTTCCCCCTATAACTTAACTTGACTTGACGATAATTTTACGACAATTCCGTCCACGCGAAAGCAAATATCAATGGTAAAGTTCTTTGGGGTAAACCTTATTTCTGACCCCACCCCTGTATCCATCTCTTCAAAAATGGAAGTAAAAATCACTTTAAATGACGTAAACAACATTGTTCCGGTGTTCGGTGGAAATCCCGAAGAAATAGATAAATTTGTCGCTTGCGGCAACATCCTTTTTTCTTACATCCAAGAACCCACTCAACATGCTTTATTCCTAAGCATTGTCAAAACAAGGCTACAAGGGGTAGCTTTCGAACTGACACAATACAAAACTTTAAACACATGGGCCGAACTAGTAGCCGAACTAGAAGGACAGTTTAAAGAACGTGTTTCACGGTCAAACTCCCAAACTGAGCTAATATCCGCGCGACAAAACTCAAGGGAAGACGTAAAAGACTTCGGCGAACGAATAACCCGTTTGCTACAAAAATTAGACAGGGCGACATACCAAAGTACGACCGACCAAGCAATACGGACCTATCTTATTTCGGAGAACAAACAAACAGCTTTACGCTCCTTCGAAGACGGACTTAGGAACTCACAACTACAATGCCATGGATCTGAAAGCAGCCATTGATTATGGCATTGCACAATCTCCTCGGCTAGACACTGAACAAAACAGAGCCACAAACACATACAGAAATATTGACACAAGGGTTACCTGCCAGAAATGTGGTAAATTGGGTCACACAGCAGCTTCGTGTTTCGTCAGACTCAACCAAAACGAACCAAAAATCTGTCAGACGTGCAATAAAACAGGTCACACTTCGGCCACATGTTACCGGAATACAAACTTCCAAAACGTAACTAAGACCGAACCATCTCTCAAGTGCAACTATTGTCATAAGTTGTACCATACTGAGAGTGACTGTCGTTTACGGTTATCACACTCCCGAAACCAAGCAAACCCGACTACAAATAATTCTGCATCCACAGACAAGCAAAACAAAAACCCATTTAAGGGTAATTCGACTCACGAGTTACGACACTGTTGTTCACACCAACCGCAATACGATCTCGATAAAATCGAGTCGGAAAACGAATGCGGGGTGGAGCAAATCGGCAACTCCACCCAGGGACAAAAGGTTGTTGCCGAAATTCACTATACTCAAAACCAATAAATTTAAAAATTATTTTGAAATTCTGCCCTGAATTTAAAGACCCAGTAATTCGTCTTAAAATGCAAGGGACAACAACAGAATATTCTACATTTTTAATAGACACCGGCGCAGACATCTGCTTGGTCAAAAACGACTCACCTTACGCAAATTCTAAAAATTCCTGTGTTATCTCCACCATAGCTGCATAGAGGAAATATATTATCTAGAGTCCCGACTGGTACCCGTCCTACCTGAAAAACCCTCAAATTTTATTCGAGGTGAACTCTCTCAAATTCCCTATCGGTGAATACATGTAAGTGGTGAAAAAAAAGCAAAATGGGGGATTGGAAAAAAAAGAAACTTATGGAATTTTTGTGACCTGTCAAAAAAGACAAAGACAATCAATTTTGCAAAACAAAACAATGGGTTTCGGATTTTAAGAGTAAGTTTTTGTTAATTGTTTTGATATTTAATATAATTTGATATTTTTCAGACCAAAAACCTTTATAATGCAAAGAGTATATACAAGTTCACTTCATTGAATAAAAAGTAAGCCAAATTGCAGTGAAGGAGGTGTAACAATGATCGATTTTTTTATAGCCTGTGTTTTCATTTTAGATGCTGCCTATTACATACCATAATGCAAAAAGTAACTTTCCTCAAGAAATCTGGAAGACAAAGCAAACAAGGCGCTGATTTACAGGTAAGTTTTTTTATATTATATTTCTCTTAACAAAATAATATCAACGTTTTTAACGACAGACGCTGGACATTGTGTGTTAATTTTTGTTGGAAGCGCAAGAACACTTTTCTAAACAATTTGTGTGGATTGTGGACTTAAAGGTGCATCTCTCTGTCCAGTACTCAATTGCTGCTGCATCATGTTTGGTGATATCTGCTTCCATCTCAGCGGCCATAGCTGCCGCAGGCGTTAACGGTGGAGGTGTCACCATCTCTACCAAAAGTCAAATGCTTTCAATGCAACAAACTGCAGCAACACCACCAAGTCAATGATGCAAGTAGGCATTTCAACATTGAGTGTAGCCGACCGCTAACGCCCTTCTAGCAGCTGAGGTTTGGTGCTGGAACGACTCAACAGCAGTAACAGCAACTGCAGAGTAAGCAGGCAATTCAGGTTAGTTAACCTGTGAGTGATCCAAACAAATATTTTAAATTATGATTCTTTAGGGCTTCCAACATGCTCGACCTATTCATCAGCTGCCAGGAAATATAATGCAAGCCGCTAAAAAAAACGACTTTTTCAGTGGCAACAAAAGCAACATCTTCTGTTTCCACAAAGTACAACAGCGAGCGGAGACCAGTTGTGTAAGTGCGAATCGAAACATTTATATCATGATCAACTCGCTTAACCTTCGTCTTTTAGATCTAAATTCAGGCTTATAGTGCCAAATGTCTCACTATCTCGCTGCCAATAAAGGACTACGGGGACACTTAGGTGGCTGAAGCAGCGGCTACTTCTACCGCTGAGGCTGACACATACGACATAGAAAAGGTAGCTGATACGAATGCCGGTTTAGAAGCAACTTGTTGGAACAATATAGAACCTCCTAAATGACGGGAGTCGGAAATCATTGGTAAGCCTTCTTAAGAAATGAATTATAAATAAATTAAATACAAAATAATCTCAGCAATTTGTATGTATTATTTTAGAATTCCCTGCGACTGACAAAACAGAAGCTGAATTGCATGAATTCATAATGTCTTTTGAATCACCAAAGCTAAGACTAACTGGAATCGCCACAAGAATACCCCTACAAACTGCCCTAATGATGTTCCAAGAGTTGTACAAAGAGTCGTAAAGTAAGTTCTACATAAGTCACAAACTTTGAAAGCACTAATTAATGTTTTTTTTTTTCAGCACCTAAACAAAAAGAATCGGTATTGGAACAAATTCTGCAATGAGGGTCGATTTGACTCTGCCGTTCATTTGATTAGTTTTATAAAATAAAGTTGTAATGTATTTCAAAATTTTATCTAACTTAGTAAAATTTTTGTTCTCAAAATTAAATGCTATTATTTATTTAAAAAAAAAAAAACACAAAAAACTTTGAAAAAAAATTAAATATTTAAAAGAAAAACACTTCTTTTTGGTTTTCCTAAATTTTGTCTACTCAAGTCAAATATTAAATTAGTGAATTATAACTTCATATTTGTATTGAAATTTTGGCAAAAAATAAAAAAAATACGAATAAGCTGTATAAAGTATATTTTTCTTTATTGAGGTATTAAAAACATAATATTTGTAATCCTTTTTCTTATGTTTTAGTTCATCACGATTTTAAATTTACTTACTTCTGGTGGTGTAGCTGTTCTTGATAGTTGTTGAGTAGTTCTTTTTCAAAATCGAACTTCTTAGCATCTTCCTCCTTCTTCTTGGCATCTTCGAGATTCATCTTTGCATTGCACAGGTGGTGAAACATGACCTGCCTGTGCTATTTTTACCAAATGCTTCAATTTATTCAGCTTTTATTTGAACCAATTGGCTTAGCTATGAATGGCTAGAAAAAGTGTCAACAAATAGAGCGATCCCTCAACTTCATAGCCACATTTACGACATGTTTATCCTTCTCGACAAATAAAGCATTTTAGACCGGTTTCGGAATATAGCGATTTGATTGTTAGGAACAAAATCTTGTCGTGAAGTGTACTTTCTACTAAAAAAACAAAAGAATATTCATATAATTTGATTTTAAAATGAATGTGACGAACACACTTACCTTGAACTTGTACCTCTTCGTGGCCGATAATTTTTCGCTCCAGAGTAGACATGTTGGCGTTGTAACTTCCTTCAGGGAATTCCACTTCTTCTGTTGCAACATTTTCCATGATTTCTTCTTCATCTCAGGAGTAAATTAAGTGCAAATTCATTATATATTTTATTTAAATAACAAATTAATATTTTGGATTTAAATTGTTTTACCTTCATTTGCTTTACTGGGAATGAATTTTGTTTTGTTTACATTTTGTTGAGTTGTCAAAATTCTCACCTCGTTGTTAATCTGTCAAAACTGAGCCGAACTCAAATTAGGCCACGTTCTCATTGCAGTTCTAGGGTGCGCCTATACTTTCTGCATGATTTTTTCTGTTTTTAGCGAAACTTTTCATAAAAATCATAGAATTTGTTTGCCAAAAGCAGTCAAATATTATTTTTAGCACAGTTTTCACTAAAAAGAAGTTGCAAAATTCATTTTTCTTAAAATATTGCATTCATTTTTCAATTTTTGAATTCAACGGATCTCTTTTTTGAACGGCTGAGTTCACCTCACATTGTTTTCCCCCTAATTGTGCAAACTTTACCAAAAGCCCATAACAACTACATAGAATCTGGATTTTCCCATAAGAAATGCACGGGAGAACTAACACATGCTTACGCTAATGGGCAAAATTCTCTCAATTTAGTTTGTAGGCAAAAAGAGAGCAAACCCATTAAGACGGGACTCTAGATAATATATTTCCTCTATGCATAGCTGGCGAATCTGTGAGAACTATGGGAGAAATAACGGGAACATTAGAAATTTATGACGGAAAAAATACATCGTATTTGGAACACCCATTCCAAATACTTACGAATAAAATACATTTACTTTATGATGGAATACTGGGAAACGATTTTCTCGACCGGTTTGAATGTAAGGTCGATTATGAAAAAAGACAGCTGGTAGTAACCGCAGCTGCAGTTGTGCGTTTATGTGACGGACAACATTTTTTTAAACCCCAAAAGGTAGAAGAAATAGCCAAATGTGAGGTTATCGAGAAGAAGGGAGACCGTAAAACACCTTTCGAGGTGCAACCTACGGGTAAAAACCTAGGTATGAGAAAGAGGAACCAAACCACGTAGGTGCAGCAAATTCTAAAGTCCTAGATGTACCCGTACACCTAGGAATAGAAGCTGAAATCACACCACGGGAATCTACTGACATTTCAGATAATAAAGATTCTTTGGAAATCAACCTCGACAAAAACCATACAAAAGCTTTCAACCCAACCTTCTCACAAATCCCACATAGTTACCTTGAAACCAATATAACAAATGTCTGACAATCACAACGAAAATAAAAATTTTAAAAATAAAAAATACAAGACGGAGGTAATAAAAAATTTAGAATCGAATGAACAAACGGGAACAATTATTTTAAGACCGAGAACACAACAAATAGTAGAAATTCCGTGTAAAGAAGAAGGTGCAAAATATTTGGTTACAGAAAAACGTGAAATAGCTGCAGGAGTATACTTGGGCGAAACCATTACCCAACAAAGAAACTCCAAAATTAAGGTACTTCTGATGAACATTTTAGACTCAGATCAAGAAATAAACATCAATACAATTAACATGAAATACAAAAATCTCGATGACTATAACGTTATCGAGACAAATAGTTTAAAGGACCCGGTGAAGAATAGGTTAAAGAAATTAGAGTCACTTTTAGAGTTCGAACATTGTAATGCCGATGAAAAAAAAACCATTCTGGACATTTGTCGCGAATACAATGGCCTCTTTTACCTTGAGGGCGATCACCTCACTCATACAAACGCTATAGAACATAGAATTATTACAGGTGAAGACAAGCCCCCTCTATATACAAGGCCTTATAGACTCCCAGAAAGTACTAGGCACGAAATTCATAAACAAGTGAATGAAATGCTAGAAGATGGTGTAGTACAACCAAGCAACAGCCCATGGAACTCCCCTTTACTATTAGTTCCAAAAACAGCAGGTCAAGATGGAACGAAACGATCCAGGGTGGTAGTCGACTTCAGAAAGTTAAACGAAGTCTACGTCGGAGATGCTTACCCCTTACCCAATATAACTGATATCTTAGACCAGTTGGGAAGAGCTAAGTACTTTAGTACACTCGATCTAGCAAAAGGATTTCATCAAATTCTTATGGATAAAAGGGGCAAAGCAAAAACAGCTTTCAGTACTCCGTTCGGTCATTATGAATACAATCGTATGCCATTCGGACTAAAAAACGCCCCAGCCACTTTTCAACGGCTTATGAATAATGTACTAATGGGACTACAGGGAATCGAATGTTTTGTATACGTGGACGACATAGTTATTTATGGCTATGATTTAAAGGACCACAATGCTATACTTATCAAGGTTTTAAATCGATTAAGAGAGAATAACCTCAAACTTCAGCCCGAAAAATGTCATTTCATCAGAAAAGAACTCACTTACCTAGGGCATGTTATCTCAGAGGAGGGAATTAAACCAAACCCTGAAAAAACCAAAGCTGTGAAAACGTTCCCAGTACCTAAGAAACCAAAAGATATTAAATCTTTTCTTGGATTCGTAGGGTATTATCGAAAGTTCATCCCAAACTTTGCAGAAATAGCAAAACCGTTAACAACGTTGCTAAAGAAAAACGTAACTTTTCGTTGGGACAGTTTTTGCGACGAGGCTTTCAGAACTTTAAAAGAGAAAATTATTAATCCTCCCATTTTAACATACCCGGATTTTGATCAGGAATTTCTAGTAACCACTGATGCAAGTGACATCGCATTAGGGGCGGTACTTTCACAAGGTCCCATTGGCAAAGATAAACCAATTTTCTTTGCCAGTCGTTCTCTTAACAAGGCGGAAACCAAATACACTACGTCAGAAAAAGAACTTTTTGCGATAATCTACGCCCTGACACAATTTCGACCATATATTTATGGAAGAAAATTTACTATTGTCACCGACCACAGTTCATTACAATGGTTAATAGGAAGAAAAGATCCTACGTCTAGGCTCATGCGATGGAGAATCTTGTTAAAAGAATACGAATACAAGATTGTACATAAAAAGGGCAAATTCAACACGAATGCTGACGCCTTAAGTCGTATTGAACCCAATGATGAAACCAAAGTATTAGTAACAACTCGAAACCAAAGACGGGCACAAGAAGAAAGAAACGACATGAATGCCGGAACAAGTACAAATACAACAGAACCCAAGTTAAATTTTAATATAATCAAAAAAAAAAGGTTCAATATTCTTAAATAATAAAGTAAACTTTAAAGCAATTATACTGCCTCTTGTAGAAACAACAGAAGAAAAAATTTTGAAAACTCGTTTACCTAATTTCAAAAAACCAGAAATCTGCGAAGTCTTGACCCATAAACTCCAACCTACAAATGTACTTTACTACATCGTGACATTACCTTTACCCTTAAGAAGCCCGACAGACCGAGAAAAAATTTCAAACAGTTTGAAAGACATCGTAAGCGAATGCAATAGGACTGAACTATCGAACATTGCTTTGTCGTTACCCATAAATAACCAACCACAAAACGAACTAAAAACATTAATATTTGAAGCTTTCAAACAAGCTAAATTTAATACATGTCTCCACATTGATTCAAGAAGGTTAATAGAAAAACCTGAAGACATATCAAAAATACTACACGAAAACCACGAGTCACCATTTGGCGGACATCAAGGAGTAACAAGAACCTCCAAAAGAATTAAGCAGTATTACTACTGGCCAACCATATCCAAAGACGTTAAAAATTACATACAAAAATGCGAGTCATGTCAGAAAAATAAATTATCACGCAACAACAAAATACCCATGAAAGTAACCACTACATGCAAAACTCCTTTTGAACGTATAGCTTTAGACATAGTAGGTCCACTACCCGTCAGTTACAAAAACAACAAGTACATCCTGACATTTCAGGACGACCTCACAAAATTTTCCGAAGCAATAGCCGTGCCAAACGCTGAAGCCCCAACTATAGCACGTATGTTAGTCGAGCGGTTGGTATGTCGATTTGGAATACCCGACTCGATCCTAACGGATCAGGGAACAAATTTCCTTAGTAATTTGTTTAAAGAGGTATGCAAAGTCCTCAAGACAAGGAAATTACAAACCACTCCATACCACCCCCAAACTAATGGCGCTTTAGAACGTAGTCACAGGACACTTGCAGAATATTTGCGTCACTACACAGACAAGGATCAACTCGCTTGGGACACATGGCTTCCATACGCTATGTTCGTATACAATACTACCCCACATAGTAGTACAAATTACACTCCATTTGAGCTGTTGTATGGTTATCCTGCACGGATCCCCAATTCACTGAACAGAGAACCGCAGACTTATTATAATTACGAAAACTATGCTACAGAACTCAAAAGCCGTCTACAACATGGTTACAGAATCGCCAAAGAAACAATTTACGAGAAGAAAAAGAAAAACAAAAAGTATTATGACAAAAACGCCAAACAGAAACAATTTAAGGTAGGAGACAAAGTACTAATGAAAAATCAAACGAGACAAAACAAACTGTCGAACCTATGGGACGGACCTTACGAAGTCATCAAACTAATATCGACGAAAATACAGTTATCAAAATTGGAAAGAAATCGAAAATGATACATAACAACAACCTACAACTACTACACCAATGAAAAAAAAAAAAAAAACCCTTTCCTCTTTAAACGATTTATTCTCCAAACAAAGCATTTTTTTTCTCTCCTGCAGAATGGAATCTATCGACTACGTTCCAAACTCATACTGATTACTATTTAATGTAGTGTCTGACGTAGAAATTCCCTTACGTACGGGAATGACTAAAATCGGGAACGGCTACCCGAATAGAATAACTATCCCCACAGAAATCGTTTCAATTCAAGCGATAATCGAAATTAGAACATTCCCCCTCCTCCACCTTTACCTAATGTTTTACCAAACACTATCATTTCTCACCCTACATTAAAACAAACACCACCAACGAAAATCACACCCCACTCTTCAACTGTTACACCGCAACAGACAAAATAAAAAAGGCATATAATTTGCACTTGATCTTACTAGGAGATTGAGTTCTAGAAAGTATTCTTCGCGTTGTTCACACCAGACAAAATAAGTATTTATTGAATTACCAAAAATAAAAATGTAGATATATTTATAGTGTATAAATAGATTAAGCAAAATGATAAATAACTTTTGTAACCTCTTCAAGAAAGACAACAACTTTAATACTTCTTTTAGAAACACATAATATATCTGTATAAATTGCTACCTCTTCAAGGAAAAGTATATATATAAATAAAATACATACATTTTTGTAACCTCTTCAAGGAACCACAATTTTGACATATGTACTTCTTTTAGAAAAACAAAATATATTTGTATAAACTGAAATCAAGGAAAAATGAAAAAATATATAAATAAGATGCATACATTTTTGTAACCTCTTCAAGGAAAACAACAATTTTAATATTTCTTCTAAACAAAAACATATACAATATATAAACTGATGCCTCTTCAAGGAAAAATGAAAAAAAATAATAATAATAAACTTACTTCCTGTACTTTTTAAGAAAATTAACCTCTTCAAGGTCAATTTTCTTTTTTGAAGGGGGGAAGGATGTAGTGATCGCACTACATACCAACCTCCCAACATATACATTTTCCCTAGTGCCGTGCGTTTTTCCAAACACTTCAATCACCGATATATACACTATATACATTGACTCACAAACAAATCGTCACAAGGTCATCATAATACTCACTCGTCATAGCTACGTCAAAACCCATAAACTGCTATGAGTAATGAATATCCAATGTCCAACGGATTGTAAACAAATCCAATGCACTAATTGCAGGCATTGAGGAATACCCATTCTAAATAATGCTGAGAATGCATCGTAGCAAGGGTCGACATTATGAGTGAAAAGGGTATGTGTGAAATATGATGCGGCGGCACTTTTGTGACCAACAGTTCGGAATATTATGAATTTATATAATATTTAAAAATTCCAACTAGGTCTCAAGTGATTATTGAATATTTTCAAGTGGGTCAATATTACCAAATAGAACCTATTGTGTAATCATCGGTTGGTGGATGATAGTTGGAAAAATGCATGTGTACTGAGGAAAATTGGTTAAAGAAAAAAAAGTATAAAAAGACAGGAATAGTTTAAGAAAGACACAGAAAGATTTAACATAATATCCAACAAGGTCGCAGCCTAGCTTAAGACAGCGGGCCTTTGTTTAAAAATAAAATAAAATAGAACTTTAATCCATTATCTAACAAGGTCGCAGCCTAGCTTAAGACAGCGGGCATTTGTTTTAAATAAATAAAAATAACAAATTAAAATTAAAAAATTAAACAAGAAATAAAAGGAGTCTTTTTATTTTCTCAAATCTTTCCTGTCCGTATTCTCAACTCTTCTCGCAACATAAAGCGAAAGCACGGTTGAGAACGTATAACAGAAAGATTTACGATAACATCCAACAAGGTCGCAGCCTAGCTAAAGACAGCGGGCCTTTGTTCTTAAAGAAAAATTTAAATAAAATAAAACTTAAATCCATCATTTAACAAGGTCGCAGCCTAGCTAAAGACAGCGGGCCTTTGTTTGTGAAGAAAAATAAAATAAAATAAAATTAAACAAAATAAAATAAAGAAATCTTTTATTGATCTTTCTGTCCGTATTCTCAACTCTTCTCGCAACGTAAAGCGAAAGCACGGTTGAGAACGTAATATCCAACAAGGTCGCAGCCTAGCTTAAGACAGCGGGCCTTTGTTTAAAAATAAAATAAAATAGAACTTTAATCCATTATCTAACAAGGTCGCAGCCTAGCTTAAGACAGCGGGCCTTTGTTTTAAATAAATAAAAATAACAAATTAAAATTAAAAAATTAAACAAGAAATAAAAGGAGTCTTTTTATTTTCTCAAATCTTTCCTGTCCGTATTCTCAACTCTTCTCGCAACATAAAGCGAAAGCACGGTTGAGAACGTATATTTTCAAGTGGGTCAATATTACCAAATAGAACCTATTGTGTAATCATCGGTTGGTGGATGATAGTTGGAAAAATGCATGTGTATTGAGGAAAATTGGTTAAAGAAAAAAAAGTATAAAAAGACAGGAATAGTTTAAGAAAGACACAGAAAGATTTACGATAACATCCAACAAGGTCGCAGCCTAGCTAAAGACAGCGGGCCTTTGTTCTTAAAGAAAAATTTAAATAAAATAAAACTTAAATCCATCATTTAACAAGGTCGCAGCCTAGCTTAAGACAGCGGGCCTTTATTTTAAATAAATAAAAATAACAAATTAAAATTAAAAAATTAAACAAGAATAAAAGGAGTCTTTTTATTTTCTCAAATCTTTCCTGTCCGTATTCTCAACTCTTCTCGCAACATAAAGCGAAAGCACGGTTGAGAACGTATAACAAAATGTTATACGTTCTCACAACAACATAAAGCGAAAGCACGGTTGAGAACGTATAACAAAATGTTATACGTTCTCAACCGTGCTTTCGCTTTATGTTGCCAGAAGAGTTGAGAATACGGACAGGAAAGATTTGAGAAAATAAAAAGACTCCTTTTATTCTTGTTTAATTTTTTAATTTTAATTTGTTATTTTGTTATACGTTCTCAACCGTGCTTTCGCTTTATGTTGCGAGAAGAGTTGAGAATACGGACAGGAAAGATTTGAGAAAATAAAAAGACTCCTTTTATTCTTGTTTAATTTTTTAATTTTAATTTGTTATTTTTATTTATTTAAAACAAAGGCCCGCTGTCTTAAGCTAGGCTGTGACCTTGTTAGATAATGGATTTAAGTTCTATTTTATTTTATTTTTAAACAAAGGCCCGCTGTCTTAAGCTAGGCTGCGACCTTGTTGGATATTATGGAAAATCTTTCTGTAACTTTCTTAAACTATTCCTGTCTTTTTATACTTTTTTCTTTAACCAATTTTCCTCAATACACATGCATTTTTCCAACTATCATCCACCAACCGATGATTACACAATAAAGCTTTCGCTTTTTTTTCGTTTATTTTCTTTTTTTGAAGGGGGGAAGGATGTAGTGATCGCACTACATACCAACCTCCCAACATATACATTTTCCCTAGTGCCGTGCGTTTTTCCAAACACTTCAATCACCGATATATACACTATATACATTGACTCACAAACAAATCGTCACAAGGTCATCATAATACTCACTCGTCATAGCTACGTCAAAACACATAAACTGCTATGAGTAATGAATATCCAATGTCCAACGGATTGTAAACAAATCCAATGCACTAATTGCAGGCATTGAGGAATACCCGACACTATGAGTGAAGTGGGTATGTGTGAAATATGATGCGGCGGCACTTTTGTGACCAACAGTTCGGAATATTATGAATTTATATAATATTTAAAAATTCCAACTAGGTATCAAGTGATTATTGAATATTTTCAAGTGGGTCAATATTACCAAATAGAACCTATTGTGTAATCATCGGTTGGTGGATGATAGTTGGAAAAATGCATGTGTATTGAGGAAAATTGGTTAAAGAAAAAAAAGTATAAAAAGCCAGGAATAGTTTAAGAAAGACACAGAAAGATTTACGATAACATCCAACATCGCAGCCTAGCTAAAGACAGCAAAATGTTATACGTTCTCAACCGTGCTTTCGCTTTATGTTGCGAGAAGAGTTGAGAATACGGACAGGAAAGATTTGAGAAAATAAAAAGTCTCCTTTTATTCTTGTTTAATTTTTTAATTTTAATTTGTTATTTTGTTATACGTTCTCAACCGTGCTTTCGCTTTATGTTGCGAGAAGAGTTGAAAATACGGACAGGAAAGATTTGAGAAAATAAAAAGACTCCTTTTATTCTTGTTTAATTTTTTAATTTTAATTTGTTATTTTTATTTATTTAAAACAAAGGCCCGCTGTCTTAAGCTAGGCTGCGACCTTGTTAGATAATGGATTTAAGTTCTATTTTATTTTATTTTTAAACAAAGGCCCGCTGTCTTAATCTAGGCTGCGACCTTGTTGGATATTATGGAAAATCTTTCTGTAACTTTCTTAAACTATTCCTGTCTTTTTATACTTTTTTCTTTAACCAATTTTCCTCAATACACATGCATTTTTCCAACTATCATCCACCAACCGATGATTACACAATAAAGCTTACGCTTTTTTTTCGTTTATTTTCTTTTTTTGAAGGGGGGAAGGATGTAGTGATCGCACTACATACCAACCTCCCAACATATACATTTTCCCTAGTGCCGTGCGTTTTTCCAAACACTTCAATCACCGATATATACACTATATACATTGACTCACAAACAAATCGTCACAAGGTCATCATAATACTCACTCGTCATAGCTACGTCAAAACACATAAACTGCTATGAGTAATGAATATCCAATGTCCAACGGATTGTAAACAAATCCAATGCACTAATTGCAGGCATTGAGGAGTACCCGACACTATGAGTGAAGTGGTTATGTGTGAAATATGATGCGGCGGCACTTTTGTGACCAACAGTTCGGAATATTATGAATTTATATAATATTTAAAAATTCCAACTAGGTATCAAGTGATTATTGAATATTTTCAAGTGGGTCAATATTACCAAATAGAACCTATTGTGTAATCATCGGTTGGTGGATGATAGTTGGAAAAATGCATGTGTATTGAGGAAAATTGGTTAAAGAAAAAAAAGTATAAAAAGCCAGGAATAGTTTAAGA
This sequence comes from Eupeodes latifasciatus, assembly GCA_920104205.1. Taxonomy (NCBI): domain Eukaryota; kingdom Metazoa; phylum Arthropoda; class Insecta; order Diptera; family Syrphidae; genus Eupeodes; species Eupeodes latifasciatus. The sequence continues at coordinate 18,132,004 of OV049927.1, read as the reverse complement.
AAGACACAGAAAGATTTACGATAACATCCAACAAGGTCGCAGCCTAGCTAAAGACAGCGGACCTTTGTTCTTAAAGAAAAATTTAAATAAAATAAAACTTAAATCCATCATTTAACAAGGTCGCAGCCTAGCTAAAGACAGCGGGCCTTTGTTTGTGAAGAAAAATAAAATAAAATAAAATAAAATTAAACAAAATAAAATAAAGAAATCTTTTATTGATCTTTCTGTCCGTATTCTCAACTCTTCTCGCAACGTAAAGCGAAAGCACGGTTGAGAACGTACAAAAGGACCATGCTTTGGTCTAAGTGTGTTGGACGTCCCAACCAACAGCTGCTTTAACCTAACCTAACCTAACCTAACCTAACCTCGAAAGCCACCGTGTCTGTGAATAATGTAAAATTTTAGTTGGCTTTATCTCCAAAATAGCTTGAAAAGTTTTAAATGCTGCACTTCTCTTAGGACTGTTCTGAATATAATTATAAACATCTCAACATAAGTCTTCAATGCTTGAGGGTAAATTGGAACATGTAAATGAAGCGCAGAGATGAAAGTAGTGACAAATACACTTCATTATAAATAAGTTTGGGAAGATTTGGAAAATCATGAGATTTTCAATAAATTCATGAGATGGGGGTGAAAAATCATGAGAATCATGATAAATCATGACATTCGGCAACACTGTCAGTAGCTGCCGAGGGACTGATCTGAATCTGATTGCCACCGTTAAGCCAGTGCGATCCTTAGGAGTAAAATGAATGGACTAGTTTTAGATTTAATATTTGAACTCACTTAATTTACAGGTTGGAAATTTTTTGGAGTCTTCCTGCGATTGTAGTTTTGTTTTTCTTGCTTCTCTTGCAGAACTACCGATTGGTAGTACTCTTTACACCTAGAAGGCTGCTAGGAGAAGGGCGTTAGCGGTCGACTATTGCATGGCAAAACTTCCACTTGCATCATTGACTTGGTGGTGTTGTTGCTGCTGGTTTTGTTGCATTGAATGCGTTTGACTATTGGTAGAGATGGTGACACCTCCACCGTCAACGCCTGCGGGCAGAGAGAAAAAACTAAATGAGAGAACCAAATTTCCTCGTCTCCGTCCCTTCGAAACCTCTTACTCTCATTTTTTATAGCGTGTTGAATTCGTATCGGTGTATACATGTTTTAACCTCGGAGAAGAGTACACAAAAAAACATCACTTCCGGGAAATGCGACATTTCTCATTTTTGTTTATTGATAGCCAAGAAGGCTATGTTTTTTAAAGTCTCATTATAATATTTGTAATTCTCATGAATTTCTTTCTTTAATTTTACTAACATCTTGTCGTTTTTATATCTACAAAAATACTCCTATAATTCAAAATAATTCTAGCAAAACAGTTTTTGTTTGTCAATAAATAACGGAAGAAGTTATACCGGTAGTTCGTGGTGAATTTGTTTTTCTCTTCTCTTTATCTGAGTTACAGATAGATGGCATTAACAACCAAAACAAGAAAGGATGTGTAACAAGGTTAAGGTTTTTTAGACTTGACTTTATTTGTATATTCTTTGTACATGAAAACTACCTACCAATTGATATCTATCTACCAAAAAAAAATCTTTAAACCTCAAACAAATCTAATCTTCAACTATTGACGAAAAACTTAATGCCAAATAAAAGCAAAATACCTACCCACCAGCCAAAATACACATAACTATAACCAAACGTATAACTACCTTCATATTCTTCTTCATCACAAAGATCTGCACGACAAAAATCCCATCGTAGCTTTGTATACATAATACAAACCATTTTTCATATAATTACAAAGATCGTACGCAAGGAGAAACAGAATGTAAATAAAAACAAAAATCCGTACAAAATACTGAACAGCTGATGTAAGCATACAAAAACTTCATTCATCCCCTTATTAGACACAATATTGAGCCATTGACGTTTTTCATATAAAAATGCATTGATATAAAGAAATTACAAAAACAAATTCATCGACCTTCATATGGAAGCTTAGAATATGAAAACATATACAAGGATAGACTCAAATATAATGAAGGAAATTGTGTCGACTTTTTGGTTGCTAAATTAACTGAGCTCCTTATTCTGCTGGCTGCTTATGGGAATGGAAATAATATTTTTCTCTCGCTCCCCCGAAATGTCTCCAATTTCGATTCTACCGCCAACGACGGCATCCGCCTGCGTAAAAAATTTCTGCCCATGAGAGTACTATGGTTTTCATATACAAAGGTATATTTGAACGAGTACATGTATGTTATGTTTATTTAAATAGCCTTAACTACTAACTTAACTACTGTATTATCTAAAATATACTGCATTGAATTATTTTACATTGAATTATAAAAGGCGGAAATAATAAAGTTCTACAATTTACCAGGAATATTTATATAAAATATCCATATCTTCTGCAATTGCGGTATCAATCGATATTTTCTGGAACTTAGTAACATTTATTTGTCATGAATTACTCTTTCAGCTTTTTTATACACCAAAAAAATCTATTATGAAATTTGGCTGCGATAATAATTACTTGAACACAGCATTTTCTATGTTTATAGTTATTCAGGTTTAGCCCTTAACTTTGACTTGCATTTATTTATGAATAGCCTAAAAAGTTTAGCAAACATCTATGAATAAGCCACAATGCACTTTCAGAAAAACTGTAGTTAGAACTTTCCCTATAATAACTAACTAATATTTATCTAAATGCGTAGTTTAGAATTGTTTCTAAATCTTCATTGTTCTGGCACCTAACAAGAGTAATTAATTTCACTTCATATTCGAATGATATTACTCTCAAACGAACACAATGAGAGTACCAAAAAGTTGTTCATACACAATTTTTAATTTTCTTTGAACACCTCTGAACAGCTGACTACATCCGCCATTTTTCAAAGGTGGTCGCCATTTTTAAAAGGTGGTGAGCAGAGAGAAAAGTTTGTTCTCTCTCGTGGTGAGTATGTGCACAAACTTGCATAAGTATTTGTTCCCCACATTTTTTTTATATGGAGTTAATACATATGCAAGTTGGTGGCCAATCACAGCTTGTAGGGAAAAAGATAGCAACCGTCGAAGTTGGTTCTCTCTATTAGTTCTTTCTCGATGCCTGCGGGAGCTATGCCAGTATCTGTCTATGGGCAGTATCTGTCGTTAAAAACATTGATATTATTTTGTTAAGAGAAATATAATATACAAAAAACTTGCCTGCAAATCAGCGCCTTGTTTGCTTTGTCTTCCAGATTTCTTCAGGGAAATTGTTTCCTGCATTATGGTATGTTATTGGCAGCATCTAAAATGAAAACACAGACTATAAAATAAATCGATTATTGTTGCACCTTCTTCACTGCAATTTGACTTACTTTTTATTCAATGAAGTGAACTTGTATATACTTTCTTCATTATAAAGAATTTTGGTCTGAAAAATATCAAATTATATTAAATATCAAAACAATTAACAAAAACTTACTCTTCAAATCCGAAATCCATTGTTTTGTTTTGCAAAATTGATTGTCATTTTTGACAGGTCACAAAAATTCCATAAGTTTCTTTTTAGCCCAGTCCCCCATTTTGCTTTTTTTTTTGCACCACTCACATGTATTCACCGATAGTGAATTTGAGAGAGTTCACCTCGAATTTGAGACTTCACCTCAAATAAAATTTGAGGGTGTTTCAGGCAAGACGGGTACCGGTCGGTTCTCTTGGCAAGTATATTTCTCTATGGTTTACAGGTAGAAATCTCTTAAAATAGAATAAGTAGGTACACTATGAAGGTGTTAAATAGTTCTAATAATAATGTGATTTCCACTGAAGTAGAAGTGAGTCAATCGGAAAATCATGTAAATGTGTCTAACTGATTTTTCAATAATAATTTTATAAATTATAATTTAATAGTTTAATGCAAATTATGTATGTGTATGTTAGCATCAACAGGAAGACCTTGATTTTGATAACGATAATGTCAATCTAGATAAAGATTTTGTACCAAATGGTGGAGATTTTTCTGATTCATCGAAAGGCAGGAAGGAAGGTTGAACAAAGCAGATCCTGACCGCTGGCTGTGTAATGTCAAAAAAGCGCAATTCGGGACAAACTTATGTTTATAAAAATACTACCGTTCCAATTAAAACTCCAAAACCTGTTGATTGCAGCAAATGTCTCTTCAAGTGTAATGGAAGCTTTACATATGACGAAACAAAAGAACTTTGCAGAGAATATTGGGATATCGGCGATTATATTCGAAAAAATGATTTTATTTTGCGGAGTATATAGTTTAATTAAACAGCAAGGCAAAGACCTCAGAGGGAAACCCCAAAGCATAGAAATCTACCAACTAAATACTTTTTTTTTAACGAATCAAGGGTTCGTGTTTGTCGCAATTTTTGTCTTTAAACATTATCAAAAAATGATGGCCCTCCTAGCTCAGCTATAAAAGGAGCAAACCTAGCAACGAGAACATTTGGTGGGTTCGACGAATGTGGTCGGCATACACCAGCAAATATCTGAAGCCGTTAAAAGTGCGGTAAAGGACCATATTGAGAGTTTTCCAGTGATGAAGTCCCATTACTGTCAAAAATCATCACAAAGAAAATACCTTGATTCACGCTTAATTGCCAAAATGCCTGAGCTGTATCAAAATGAAAGACTTGCCCAAAAACAAAAAGCAGTCAATCTGACTACTTATAGAAGGATTTTCTGTAAGGAGTACAAAACATTTCATTTTTCAAGCTATTGACAAGGATCTAGTTACCCGGGATCATTCATTTATAACTGTCATTTTTGATCTTCAAAACGTGTCATAAATTCCGTGTAGTGACGTCTCACCTAAGTATTATAGTCGAAAGGTCTGCTGTTATAATCTGACCTTTTGTGAAGGTGCTCCACCTAAAAATGCGTATTGCTATGCTTGATCGGAGATGAATGGAAAAGGAGGAAGTGCTGAGATTGGAACATGTTTATACTTTGTATATATGTATATTTAAATAGTACTATCATGAAGAGGAACGCTCGACCTGACATCTTTTCATCGACTTCCTAAACAGTTCGTTCCACATGTTTTGCATGTGGAATGTATTTTGGTGGGGGAAAATCAAATATAAATTATAAATTTCCAGATTATTAAAAAAACAGAAGATAGAAGAATGTATACAAACTCAGCGAAAGTTCGAGGGAGGCAATGAAAAGACATTTTTGTTATAATTTATTATTTATATTCTGGTATGGTTTTTTGACTGGTTGATTGGGAATGAAGAAAATTAAAAAAAAAACACAACAATACAAAAAAGAAATTAGAATATAAACTTTTTGTGGTTGCCAATTAGAAAAATTATGGTTGTACCTATTTTTTTTGAATCATTTTCAAATGAGACAAATATTTTTAAACCATGCTAATAATATTGCGAACATTTTTTGTTTAGTTTTCTTTTAGGGATAAATAATTTAAAAAGAAGGACTTATACAAGGGGGGAGAGTACGATAACTTTGGCGACAAAGTTTAATGACGGATTTGTATATAACAGCTAAAAACAAGCATTTTTTACTATGGGAGGGGGGTCTACCTCCCCCCGTTTAGGCGGTAGGGGCAATTTAAAAAAATATGTACATTAAATGGAAAAAAAAATAATTAAAAAATAACGGTAATACTCACAATTAAGTATTATACCTTTTTTTAAAGCCAATATTTTTGTCTATTAGCTTGTTCTTAAATCAAGTCAAAACTATGCATAGTTTTTGAAAAAAATTTTTTTAAACTAAAAATTTATGCAAAAAAAAATTTAAAAAAATGTTTAAAGTGTAGTTTTTCAAAACTTTCAAATTATTTACTGTTTTTTTTTTAGAATTCATTGCTCTTATTTGTTTTTGATGAAAAACTGAAAACTAGATGACTTTATGTCTTCTAGTTCTTGAGAAAATTGAAAATTACCAAAATAAATATTTTAATTAAATTACTTTTTCCTTGCTTAAGTATTAACGTAGTCTTATTTTGATAGTAATAATCGAATATGGATTAAGATATACCTAGGGTAAATTAATTTGTCTTAAATCCAGCTTATTTAAATGCAAAAGAAACTTTGCATGCACCCCATCTTGCACACACCGAACCGTGCCCCCTACCCCCCTTGCACGCACTCCAACTTGCACCCACCCCAAATCCTATAGTGTTCCCAAGCAGCGGGGTTGCAGGGGGGCAACATGCCCCCCCTTACAGATCCCACTGTTGCATACACACAAATTCGCACACACATTACTGTTGCATACACCCAAACTCTCACCTACCATTGTTACTATCAAAATAAGACCACTCAAGCAAAAAAAAAAAGAATTAAATTAAAATAGTAGTTGTGGTTATTTTTAATTTGCATGCACTCCATCTTGCACCCACCGAACCGTGCCCCCTCCCAACCTTGCACACACTCCAACTTGCACCCACCCCAAATCCTATAGTGTTCCCAAGCAGGGGACCCTTACAGGTCCCACTGTTGCATACACCCAAATTCGCACACACCTTACTGTTGCATACACCCAAACTCGCACCTACCATTGTTACTATCAAAATAAGACCACTCAAGCAAAAAAAAAGAAGAATTAAATTAAAATAGTAGTTGTGGTCATTTTCAATTTTCTCAAAAACTAAAAGACATAAAATCATCTAGTTTTCAGTTTTTGATCAATAACAAATAAGAGCAATAAATTCTGAAATAAAAACAATGGTAGATAATCTTGAAGTATTGAAAAATTACACTTAAAACCTTTTTTTTAACTTTTTTTACTCAAATTTTGAGTTCAAAATTAAATTTTTCAAAAACTACGCATAGTTTTGACTTGAACTAAAAACTGGCTAATAAAACAGAATGTTAGCTTTAAAAAAATGTATAAAACTTAATTGTAAGTATCACCGTTATTTTTTAATTATTTTTTTTTCCATTTTAAATAATAATTTTTTTAAATTGCCCCTACCGCCTGAACGGGGTGAGATAGACCCCCCTCCCATAGTAAAAAATGCTTGTATTAAGCCCCTCTACCAAAAACCGTTATTATATCTTGTCGCCAAAGTTATCGTACTCGTGCCATACAAGGTAGGTACATTAACTTCAGAAATTTTTTGAGAAGATTCAATAGGTACAACCATAATTTTTCTAATTGGCAACCACAAAAAGTTTATATTCTAATTTCTTTTTTGTATTGTTGTGTTTTTTTTTTTAAATTTTCTTCATTCCCAATCTTACTTACTTACTTAAGGTGGCGCTACAGTCCTGTGTGAACTAGGGCCTCACCCAACAAACTTCTCCATCTAGCTCGGTCCCTAGCTAGATGTCTCCAGTTTCGCGCTCCGAGTTGGGTGAGGTCACCTTCCACTTGTGCGCGCCACCTGATTCGCGGTCTTCCTCTACTGCGCTGTCCTGTGGGTGTGGATTCGAAGACTTTCCGGGCCGGAGCATTGGTTTCCATGCGCTCTACGTGACCTAGCCATCTTAGTCGTTGGACTTTTACCCTTCTTGCTAAGTCTACGTCGCTGTACAGCCCGTACAGCTCGTCGTTCCATCTTCTCCTCCACTCCCCTTCGATGCATACGGGACCGTAGATCACACGAAGAATCTTTCTCTCGAAACGACCCAAGGTGCTTTCATCCGCTTTTGTCAAAGTCCATGCTTCTGCACCGTACGGGGATGATAAGGGTCTTATATAGCGACACTTTGGTCCTTCGAGAGAGAATTTTTCCACTCAATTGCTTTCTTAACCCAAAGAAACAGCGGTTAGCAAGAGTTATTCTTCGTTTGATCTCAGCGCTGGTGTTGTTTTCTGCGTTTACAGCGGAGCCTAGGTAGACGAAGTCCTTGACTACCTCAAAGTTACGTCTGTCGATGGTGACGTTTTGACCAAGACGTCGGTGTTGTAGGTCCTTTCTTGATGACAGCATGTACTTTGTTTTGCCCTCATTAACCGTTAAACCCATTTTTGCCGCCTCTGCCTCAAAACTCACAAAAGCCCCATTGACATCACGCTGAGTTCTTCCGATTATGTCAATGTCATCAGCATATGCTAGTAATTGGACAGACTTTTGAAAGATAGTGCCTCTGGTGTTGACGTGTGAGCTTTGCACTATTCTTTCAAGTACGATGTTAAAAAAATCACATGACAGCGCATCACCTTGTCTAAAACCTTTTTTGACATCGAAAGGTTCAGTTAAGTTGTTTCCAACCTTTATGGAGCAGCGTGAATTCTCCATGGTCATCCTGCACAAACGGACGAGTTTGGCAGGGATGCCAAAACTAGACATGGCTCTATACAGTTCGTCCCTGTAGATACTGTCATATGCGGCCTTGAAATCGATGAAAAGATGGTGGGTGTCGATTTGGTGTTCTTGGGTTTTTTCCAGGATCTGCCGTAATGTGAATATTTGATCGACTGTGGACTTTCCTGGTCTAAAACCACACTGATAAGGACCTATCAGGTTGTTGACGATGGGCTTTAGACGTTCACATATTACGGCAGAGAAGATTTTATAAGCGATGTTAAGTAGACTGATTCCTCTATAATTGGTGCAGTTTAGAGGGTCTCCTTTTTTCAGGATCGGGCAAACAATACTGAGGTTCCATTCATCGGGCATGCTTTCTTCCGACCATATCTTACAGATAAGTTGGTGCATGCTCCTAACCAACTTATCTCCAGCTGCTTTAAAGAGCTCGGCATTCAAGCCATCCGCTCCAGCGGCTTTGTTAGACTTCAGCTTAGATATAGCAATCTTTACTTCGTCTAAGTCGGGAGGACGGGATTGTTGGCTTTCGTCGTCTATGTTGAATGGATCATCCTGCCTGACAGCGGAATTCGGTTCGTCGTCGCCGTTATACAGTCTGCAGAAGTGGTCCTTCCATATCCTCAGCATTGACTGCGGTTCCACTATGATGTTTCCACTTTCGTCTTTGCAGCCTTCGGTTCTAGGTTTATGTACTTGTGAATTTCGTTTCACCTGTTCATAAAACTTTCGAACTTCATTTCTGCTTTTAAACCTCTCAACATCTTCGACCGCACGCTTCTCATGCTCTCTCTTTTTCCTTCTGAGAAGTCGGTGTTCCTCTCGCCTCTTCTGCTCATAGAGCTCATGAGCAGCTCTCGTCCTTTTATGCAGCGCCGCCTTGCGTGCCTGTTGTTTGGCTGCATTTGCCTGCCGACATTCCTCATCAAACCAGGGGTTCCTTGTTGGTGGTCGCTTGAAACCCAGCACGTCAGAGGCGGCTTCTCTGATTGCGTCTTGGCAATGTTGCCACTGGTTTTCTATACATTGTGTTGGCGGCACAGAACTTCGAGAGAGGTTACTTGTAACTCGGTCGGAGAAGGATTTGGCGATCTCTTGCGATTGTAGCCGTTCGACGTTGTACCTTCTCCCAACATCTCCCTGTTTTGCCTTGGGCCTGGAAACCCGAAGTGCTACCTTGGCTACAACAAGGTAGTGGTCCGAGTCGATGTTAGCTCCTCGGAAAGTTCGGACATCCATGATGCTGGAAGCGTGTCTGGCGTCGATCGCAATATGGTCAATCTGGTTGACGGTAGATTGATCTGGAGATCTCCAAGTTCCTTTGTGGATGTTGAGGTGTGGAAAACGCGTACTGGCTACCATGACGTTTCGCCCCGCAGCAAAATCTATGAGCCTGAATCCGTTGTCGGAAGTGTTGTCGTGCAGGCTGTTTTTCCCGATTATTCCACCAAAGATGTCTTCTCTTCCTAGCTTGGCATTAAAATCGCCCAGGACAATTTTAATATCGTAGCTAGGACACTGCTCGTATGTTTTGTCTAAGAGCTCGAAGAACATATCTTTGGTGTTGTCATCCTTCTCATCTGTGGGGGCGTGCGCGCATATCAGGCTAATGTTGCCGAATTTAGCCTTGATGCGGATGGTCATGAGGCGCTCGTTGATGCACCTATAGCTTAAGACTTGTTGCCTAAGTCTGGCTCCAATGACGAAGCCGCATCCAAATAAGCGCTGTTGGTTTTCTCGGTAGCAGTCACCATAGTAGATATCGCAGTTTTTCATCCTCTTTTTGCCCGGCCCATCCCATCGTATTTCCTGGATGGCGGTGATGTCTGCTTTATAGCAGTCTAGGGCCTCCGCTAATTCTTCGGCTGCACGTGGTCTGTTAAGGGACCTAACATTCCACGTGCATATCCGAAGTTCGTTGTCCTTAATTCGTTTGCGTTGGTTGTCAGCAGTAAATCCGTCCGTATCCGAGGCTTGTTGGTGCTTCGCAACTATAAGATTTTTAAGTGGTCAGGAAGTCACCCTGACGGCACAACCCCCAACCTGGAGGGCCAGATCCTTAGTATAACTCCAAAGACGGGGAGCCGGATAAACCGCTCCTTATAGGCCTGGGCTCCGAATAAGTCGTAGAAGCCCTATAAGGTGTTCACTAAGTAGTTCAGCCTTACTGGAACTGTAGACGCCACCGTTGATTCCATCTCGGGAATTCCTCCGCTGCCGTCTGGATAAGGAGAGGTGCCTTAGTGGACGCACCTCTCCCCCCCTCTCTCGTTTGCTGCCCCCAACAACTTTCCACTGGGGTTGGAACCCAATCTCCAGTTGAGGTACTAGGCACCCGATGTTCACCACGGGGAGGTGAGAGTAGGAGTTGATAGACAGAGGTTGGTTTTGAGAAAAACCTGTGGACGCTTGTGTCCTCTTGAATGCACATGTCTACCATTTGAACATCATTCATTCCCAATCAACCAGTCAAAAAACCACACCAGAATATAAATAATAAATTATAACAAAAATGTCTTTTCATTGCCTCCCTCGAACTTTCGCTGAGTTTGTATACATTCTTCTATCTTCTGTTTTTTTAATAATCTGGAAATTTATAATTTATATTTGATTTTTCCCCCCACCCCAATACATTCCACATGCAAAACATGTGGAACGAACTGTTTAGGAAGTCGATGAAAAGATGTCAGGTCGAGCGTTCCTCTTCATGATAGTATTATTTAAATATACATATACACAAAGTATAAACATGTTCCAATCTCAGCACTTCCTCCTTTTCCATTCATCTCCGATCAAGCATAGCAATACGCATTTTTAGGTGGAGCACCTTCACAAAAGGTCAGATTATAACAGCAGACCTTTCGACTATAATACTTAGGTGAGACGTCACTACACGGAATTTATGACACGCTTTGAAGATCAAAAATGACAGCTATAAATGATTGATCCCGGGTAAATAGATCCTTGTCACTAGCTTGAAAAATGAAATGTTTTGTACTCCTTACAGAAAATCCTTCTATAAGTCGTCAGATTGACTGCTTTTTGTTTTTGGGCAAGTCTTTCATTTTGATACAGCTCAGGCATTTTGGCAATTAAGCGTGAATCAAGGTATTTTCTTTGTGATGATTTTTGACAGTAATGGGACTTCATCACTGGAAAACTCTCAATATGGTCCTTTACCGCACTTTTAACGGCTTCAGATATTTGCTAGTGTATGCCGACCACATTTGTCGAACCCACCAAATGTTCTCGTTGCTAGGTTTGCTCCTTTTATAGCTGAGCTAGGAGGGCCATCATTTTTTGATAATGTTTAAAGACAAAAATTGCGACAAACACGAACCCTTGATTCGTTAAAAAAAAAGTATTTAGTTGGTAGATTTCTATGCTTTGGAGTTTCCCTCTGAGGTCTTTGCCTTGCTGTTTAATTAAACTATATACCCCGCAAAATAAAATCATTTTTTTCGAATATAATCGCCGATATCCCAATATTCTCTGCAAAGTTCTTTTGTTTCGTCATATGTAAAGCTTCCATTACACTTGAAGAGGCATTTGCTACAATCAACAGGTTTTGGAGTTTTAATTGGAACGGTAATATTTTTATAAACATAAGTTTGTCCCGAATTGCACTTTTTTTGACATTACACAGCCAGCGGTCAGGATCTGCTTTGTTCAACCTTCCTTCCTGCCTTTCGATGAATCAGAAAAATCTCCACCATTTGGTACAAAATCTTTATCTAGATTGACATTATCGTTATCAAAATCAAGGTCTTCCTGTTGATGCTAACATACACATACATAATTTGCATTAAACTATTAAATTATAATTTATAAAATTATTATTGAAAAATCAGTTAGACACATTTACATGATTTTCCGATTGACTCACTTCTACTTCAGTGGAAATCACATTATTATTAGAACTATTTAACACGTTCATAGTGTACCTACTTATTCTATTTTAAGAGATTTCTACCTGTAAACCATAGAGAAATATACTTGCCAAGAGAACCGACCGGTACCCGTCTTGCCTGAAACACCCTCAAATTTTATTTGAGGTGAAGTCTCAAATTCGAGGTGAACTCTCTCAAATTCACTATCGGTGAATACATGTGAGTGGTGCAAAAAAAAAAGCAAAATGGGGGACTGGGCTAAAAAGAAACTTATGGAATTTTTGTGACCTGTCAAAAATGACAATCAATTTTGCAAAACAAAACAATGGATTTCGGATTTGAAGAGTAAGTTTTTGTTAATTGTTTTGATATTTAATATAATTTGATATTTTTCAGACCAAAATTCTTTATAATGAAGAAAGTATATACAAGTTCACTTCATTGAATAAAAAGTAAGTCAAATTGCAGTGAAGAAGGTGCAACAATAATCGATTTATTTTATAGTCTGTGTTTTCATTTTAGATGCTGCCAATAACATACCATAATACCGGAAGCAATTTCCCTGAAGAAATCTGGAAGACAAAGCAAACAAGGCGCTGATTTGCAGGCAAGTTTTTTGTATATTATATTTCTCTTAACAAAATAATATCAATGGCGCAAAATTTTAAACAACCTATTATTAAGGCCTTAGCATAATACTAGTTAACAATTTACTATATACATAGTAATCTACTAACTTTTCACTAATTTTAAACACTTTTTATTGTTTTGCTAACTAGTATCATGCTTAAACCATTTTATTAAAAAAAAAACATGAACACATCTAAATAATGACAGATTGTGGAGCAATCAAAACAAACCTACCTTAATATCATACTAAAAATGATTTAACACCGTACTAAATCGTCTAAAATTTTGCGCCTTTTGTCACATTTGAGAAAAATGACATATGTCATACAGATTTAGTACGATACTAAAAAGATAAAGTAGTCATTTGGTGATTTTAACTTTAGTAAAATGTTAAGAAGATAGTACGATACTAAACTCGTTTAAAATTATCAAAATCCTTTTTTTAACCTAGTATCATACTAAAAATGATTTAACATCGTACTAAATCGTCTAAAATTTTGCGCCAATGTTTTTAACGACAGATACTGCCCATTGTGTTTGTATGTACATCTCAACGGCATAGCTCCCGCAGGCGTTGACGGTGGAGGTGTCACCATCTCTACCAATAGTCAAACGCATTCAATGCAACAAAACCAGCAGCAACAACACCACCAAGTCAGTGATGCAAGTGGAAGTTTTGCCATGCAATAGTCGACCGCTAACGCCCTTCTCCTAGCAGCTGAGTGTTGGTGTTGGAACGACATAATAGCAGCAACTGCCAACTCGGCCTATTCATCAGCTGCCAAGAAATAAAATGCAAGCGGCTCAAAAAAAACGACGCAACAGCGCGCGGAGATCAATTGTGTAAGCTTTGTATATATAATCTATAGTACTCTTATGGAACACGAATTTTTAGTTCATTGACGGCTGACAGGCGGCGCTCGGAGTACTGAAAATTTGTTGTGCAGATTTCAGAAATTAAAACAAAAACGAGTTGAGGAAAAGAGGGTTTTATCATTTTCTCTTGAAGTGGGTGGTTTTTTTTTACCATATCAATTAAAAAAAAAAGGTAAACCAATGACGCTAGCGACTTGAGTTAAATTTTATATTATACATATATTGTAACGTGATATCATTCTAGTATATTTTTGGGAAAAAAACGTTTTTTTGTAAATCAAAAAAAAAACTGAATAAAAATATTTGTCCCCTCGAATATTTTACGAACAAAAAATGATTTTATCTCCAAAATAATTGTATGCAACGAAAAATAACGTTTTTAACATCTGGTTAGGTTAGGTTAGGTTGAAGTGGCTGTCCAAGATGGAAACGGACACACTTAGGCCAGTTTGATGGCCCATTGTGATACCACATGAATCTTGAGGTTTCTTACTAAGCTCAATGAAACCAGTTTGAGTCTCTTACGAAACGTGAGAGGCTGCTTATGCCGATATGATTTAGATCGTTTAGATCGTTAAAGAAGAATTCTCCTAGGTAATTCTTGCGTTTTCGAGCCAGAGCAGGGCACGTGCAGAGAAGATGAAGAACTGTTTCTTCTTCTTCCTCGTCCATACAGCTTCTGCAGAAGTCATTTGAGAATACGCCTAATCTCATGGCGTGCTTTTCTATTAGACAGTGTCCGGTTATGACACCTATTATCGAGCTTATATGCGATCTGCTTAGAGAGAGCAAGCACCTTGAACGTTTTAAATCCAGTGTTGGCCAGATGTTTTTTGTGACTTGACACGTGGTGATGTTGTCCCACCTGGTGCCTGCCCTCCTCACAGCGTCTTGCATTAGCAACAGTTTACAAGTAGCGATTGGTATGCCAGTACGTGCCAAACGTGGTAGAATGGGCTGTACTGTACCGTTCCTGGCGAGTTCATCTGCCTTACAGTTACCTGGAATGTCTCTATGGCCCGGCACCCAGCAAAGGTGAATATTAAACTGTTGTGCCATCTCCATTAGAGATGATCGACAGTTATGGACTGTTATAGAGTTTGTAGAGACAGAATCCAGAGATTTAATAGCGGCCTGACTATCTGAGAAAATACGGATATCAGATGTTGATATCACGTTTTCTTTAAGCCAGGACAAGACTTCTTTTATCGCCAAAAGTTCCGCCTGGAACACGCTACAATGATTGGGAAGGCGGAATGAGAGACTTAATTTCAGTCGTTCAGAGTACACACCTCCACCAACCCCTTCTTTTGTTTTTGACCCATCTGTATAGAAGTGGATTGACTCGTCTTCCAGGAATGTCCTATCCTCCCAAAAAGATCTGGGAGGTATAGAAATCTGGAAACTTCTGTCGAATTGTAGTTGGGGGATGGTGTAGTCTGTGTGCTTTGGGTTTGATTCTAAATAACTAAGAATAACGGAGTGGCCAATGTTGTTGTTAGTCCACTGCGACTTAGCTTTGAGGCGAATAGCAGAACTTGCAGCTATTTGCTTGCTAAAGATGTCAAGAGGTGTTAGGTAGAGTAAGGTGTCCAGTGCCGCAGATGGGGTCGTGCGAAGCGATCCGCTTATACATAAGCAAGCTGAACGTTGGACTTTATTTACTTTATCTCGGTTTATACCTTTTTCTAAAGCAGTCCACCATACTGCCACACCGTACATTAAAATCGGTCTGATTACCGATGTGTATAGCCAATGCGTGATTCTGGGTTGCAAGCCCCATTTATTACCGATGGCTTTTTTGCAAGAAAAGAGAGCTACAGTAGTTTTTTTGACTCTTTCCTCTACGTTGCGTTTCCAATTTAGTTTTTTTTATCTAAGACAAGACCCAGGTATTTAGCCTCGTCTGAGAATTTTAATTGGATTCCTTTAATATGGGGAGGGTTGACAAATGGAATTTTGTATCTCCTCGAAAATAAGACAAAATCGGTTTTGTGTGGGTTAACACCCAGTCCACACCGATCAGCCCAAAGTATTAGTCTATCTAAGGCATTTTGTAAGAGTTCTTTTAACGTGTTAAGATGCTTTCCTGAAACTGCTATAGCAACGTCGTCCGCATAGGCTATCACTCTGAAACCCACACCTTGCGGTGTCCCTCTACTAACGAATCGTCTGCCAGAAGAGTTGCCCAGTTTTGAGTTAATTATTCTGCTAGTAAGCATTAAATGAATTAACTCCTGAAGCAAAATCTCTACATTTAGAGATGTTAGTGCAGATGTGATTGCAGATGTGTCCACGTTGTTAAAGGCACCTTCGATGTCAAGGAAAGCAACCATAGCGAACTCTTTATGATGGAGGGAATATTCGACGGTGCGTACTAAGGTGTGTAGCACTGTTTCCACCGATTTACCTTTACAGTAGGCGTGTTGAGACGAAGACAGAAGTCTTGTATCAATACTTAAATGGATATCAATCAATCTTTCCAAGGTCTTAAGAAGGAATGATGATAGACTTATAGGTCGTAGATCTTTAGGATTGACTTACGAGCATTTACCTGCCTTGGGTATAAAAACAACTTTAACTTCTCGCCATGCCGAGGGAACATGGACCAGGTAAAGACAGCTGGTAAAAATTGCCTCAAGGATTGGTGCAATTATGTCAAAAGTCTTCTGTAGCTCGGCTGGTGTTATTCCATCTGGTCCTGCAGATTTAAATTGTTTGAAGTTGTTGAGAGCCCATTGTAGCTTGTCCCTTGTAATCAGACCTTGTGGATATGTAGTATTGGGACTTGAACGTATATAACCGTTGCAAGTCTCGGTAAGAGAACTTCCAGGAAAATGAGTATCCAGTAGTAAGTTCAGCGATTCATTACTTGAATTTGTCCAGGAGCCGTCTGCATTTTTCAAGCAGCTTGGCATCGCTGGATTAGTTGAAAGAATTTTCCGTAACCTAGAGGCTTCAGAAGTTTCTTCTATCGTGCCACAGAAGGATCGCCAAGAAGATCGTTTAGATTTCCTTAGTGCCTTCTTGTAAATTCTTAGGGGTTCTTTGTAAGAATCCCAGTGAGAGGCTAGTCTTGCGGCCTTGGCTCGGTTAAACAGTTTCCTGCATTCTTTCCTGAGCGAGTCAAGCTCTGAGGCCCACCATTGTGGTTTCCTCTTTCCTCTTATGTGTATAAGTAGACAAGCAATTTCTAGCGATCTGTTCATAGCTGAGGTAAGATCATTGACTTTATTGTCAAGTTCATTAGCGTTAGAGGAAGGACAAGATAGTCCAGGTTTTAGTAAACTCTGTAATGAGTTCCTGTATGAGGCCCAATCAGTTTTCCGATAATTTCGAAAAGTCAATGGACTCGGGTTATTATCCACATTGATATTGAACTGGATATATCTATGATCAGAGAACGAGTGTTCTTTGGATACTTTCCAGTCCAAGATCATATGGTGTATAGTATCTGAGACAAGAGTTATGTCTAGGACTTCTTGTCGAGTTTTAGTTATGAAGGTTGGCTCATTCCCAACATTACTTACTAAGAGGTTAGTACCAAGAATATAATCAAAAAGAGACTCACCTCTGTCGTTGATATTGGTACTTCCCCATACCGTATGATGAGCGTTGACATCGCTCCCAATAATTAGGCGGATCCTTTGCCTTTCCGCTTCAGCGACGATCTTCTCCAGGGTTTTTCCAGGGAGAGGGCCAAGGTGGTCATGGCCAAGATACGCCGACACTATCCAGAAACTTCCCTTGGTTGCTTCCAGCCTAGCTACGGTGGTATCTTTGTCACTGAAATGATGGAGTAAAAATACATTAATGCTACGTTTCACTAGTATGCAAGATCTAGGTTCACCTCTATCTGTCACACACAGTGTGTAGTATCCAGGAGTCCTGAGTCCACGAACAACGGATCTCGCAATCCATGGCTCTTGGATCAGGACAATGTCTTCCCTGTTTCTCGCCAGCCGGAGAAGAAGTGAGGCCGAGGCCTTTACGGAGTGCTGGAGATTAATCTGTACTAACTGCAGCATTTTGGCTACAATTAGGCAGATCAACCTCCACCACAGTTTTGTTCTGATCCTCTGAGTCTGAGGATGAACCCAAGAGTTCGTCCTCACTCAAAAGGATCATGTTGAGGTCGTCCTCAGTCTCCATTAAGGATGGACTGTCTACGACTTTTGTAGAGGGTGGGGTCGCTATTGGAGAGGGCATTGGTGCATCGTCACCTTCAGTTAAGAGAGAAGACGATGTCCCAGGCCCACCAACCGCTAGTTCACCCTCGGTTGTTTTTGAAGGCCCGCTTTCCGCGTTTACCTCATCTTTTTTATAGACTCGAATTTTAATGGTTTCGAAGCCATAGTTTATCGAGCCCTCGTTTATGGCTATAGGAGCCAAAGATTCCTTATTGAGTACCAAAATGGCGCTCCTATAAAGATTCTTTATCTCCTCTAGCTTGGCTATCTTCCAGTTGTGTTTCGGAAGGGACGGGTTACAAACTCTGATCATCTCGAGAATTTCATCGATACCGGCAGGTTCCATTGGAATCCAAATGCGGTCTCTAGGTCTGCTAGGAATGTCTTCCTTAGCGACAACCTCGAGCTTCGCACCTGGCCAAACTTCACTAAACCGGCTGACATCGAGCTTATACAAGTCACAAGACCTCTGATCGCCACAAACCATGAGTTTTACGTGGCCTTGATGCCAACCCCCATCGCTTATGGAAGGAAGTGGTCCTGGAAGCTCCCTCAAAATGCTTAAAAAGCCACCCGAGAGCTTAACCTTGACCAACTGCCAACGATCAGCCGATATTGTTCCATCATCATCACTTCTGTCAATGACCGCAACCACGACTTTGCCCTTCGCGACGTCGTTTTGGTCGGCCGTTTTGGTGTCGGTACGGCCCCTCGAGAGACCTTTCTCGTTTGGACGTAGAGTCCTTACTGGTCTTAGTTGTAGCAAATATGCTTTTTGCCCATTCGACGCTAGCGGTTTGCTGCGGTGTCCTTTCAGCCCCCGATGATGCACCAGAGGCCTTCAGGATTTTCGCCGCTTGCCGCCTTTGCCTATATTGGCTTTTCGAGAGTTTCTCCTTTCTCTCATTAGTAGTGGTAGGGCCATTTTTCACAACCCTGCCACTACTGAAATTAGGTATCACTACCTTCCTATCCTCGTTGCTGCCAGCTGCAGAGGAGGGTCCATGGTTAGCCACTACTCCCTTCTCTGTGCTGGCCGCAAGAGATACGGCAACAGGCTTTGACGCCAAATTGCCGCCCGGTCCTGAAGAGATAGCGGTCTCATTATCCTTTAAATTTTTGTTTTTGTTTTTTTCCATCTTAATCCCACCAGTTGCGAAGAAAAGAGGTCCGTCTGCACAGAGATTCGCATGTACAGATAAGGCTAGTTAATCCAGAGGTCGCCAGGTATCCGGATACTCCGTTAGAGACAGGGCTATTTTTGAATTGGGCCCCCAGCCAGGCTGATCATCGGCACGGGTCGTTTAACACCTTAGATCCAGCCCAATAAAGATAAGAGGTGGTAGGGAAGGAAGAGATAGGGTTAGGAATCAGTTGATGTTAATTCATCATTCTGATATGGTAGGAAAAGATTGGGATTCGGTAACAGCAATTCAGCTAATTTACCTAGAGTGAGAAGGAGCATAGGAGATAGGAGCGCTGTCTAGCTTTTTCGCCATTTCAACTTGGGAGGTGGGATGGGAGTTGGTGACATAAACGTTGGCTGGTATGCCTTATTTATGTGGGAATGGATGATGATTTTGGGAAAGGTAGAGGGATAAGAACGTCCTTTAGTTTCAGGACTCATCTGGAGAAAATTCTCGAGAATAATTGACCCTACTCAGCTTCTACAACTCGACAAGTTCGACGTTCAGAGTAGAAGACATCTGGTAAAATTATGAGAAAAATCGATCGCACTGCAAAATATTAAAGAAAAAAGTCTGAAGCTACTATTAGAAGGTCAACGTAAACGGTCAACGCTTTGACTCTTTGACGTAAAAATGACGTCATTTGTAGACCTACAATTAAAAACTACACAATTTATATTGTACCAATTTTAACATTCTTTCACACCCTAATATGAAAAAAATAAAAATAACGTTGGCTTAAATAAATATTATTTTGTCTAATCGTGTGATAGTCCACGTCTTAAGCATTGACGCTGTGAACGTTGAAGGTGCGTTGACATAGAAAATTTAGATGTTTTTATGACGTCAGAGAGTCAACGCGTTGACCCTTCAAGTTGATTGTTTAATTCTAGCTTAAGTCATGACTTAACTGCAATGACAAAACGGTGCAGGGAATTAACTTCACGGGAACTACCTTCACATGGGAACTAACTTCACCACTAGTGGAAATTAATTTAACCTTTTTTTGGTGAAGCATCTTTCTCTTTGACACCATGTCTGAAATCCCGCGTGATCTGTCAAATACTAATGCATGAAAATCCTAACCTCAAAAAAATCACCCAGTATATATAATTCTTCTGTGAGTGTGTATGTCACTGAACTTCTCTTAAACGACTGGACCGATTTTGATGAAATTTTTTGTGTGTGTTCAAGGGGATCTGAGAATGGTTTAGATTCACAATTTTGTCCGCTGGACAATGTTTTTTTAATTAATTTTTAATTTATTAGTAGTTGTTGATTTTGGAATGTTTTTTTTTTGCGTTTATTACTGGTTAACGTCCCTGGACCGACGTCCTTCCAATATTTGCGAAAAGTCAATGGTACTTCATACGACTCTTTCTTCGATGCGTGTCGTGAGTTACATTTATTGGAGGATGATAACCATTGGGATCTCACACTTGCAGATGCAGCACTGAGCTCATCTCCACAACAAATTCGTCAATTATTTTCAATAATATTGACAACGTGTTTTCCGTCTGATGCATCTGCTCTGTGGAACAAATATAAAGACTCAATGAGTGAGGATATTTTGCATCGGACTAGAATTACTAATCAAAATCTTAATATTGAATTCTCCGCCGAAATATACAACGAGTCATTAATAATGATTGAGGATATCTGTATTCTTATTTCAAACATGCCGCTCATCCATTTTGAAATGCCAGCGCCGAATCGCCCAGCAGTAGACATCATCAACAGCGATGTTCAACGTGAACACCAGTTCGATAAGACTTCTTTGGCTACTTTTGTTGCGGAAAATGAACAATTGCTTACTGCTGAACAACGAAATGTATATGATCAAATTAACGTTTCAATAGCAGCACAACAAGGTGGATTCTTTTTTTTAGACGCTCCAGGTGGCACTGGTAAAACATTTCTTATCGCACTGATACTTGCGCGGATTCGATCTCAAAATCATATTGCATTGGCCATTGCTTCATCAGGCATTGCAGCAACGTTACTTGATGGTGGACGGACTGCGCATTCAGTTAAATTACCTTTGAACGTTCATACAAATCCCGAAGCAATGTGTAACATAAAGAAGCATTCAGGCATGGCTGAAGTTTTGAGAAAATGTAAAATTATTATCTGGAATGAATGTACAATGGCCCACAAGCATTCGCTTGAAGCTCTCGACAGGTCCCTGAAAGATATCAAAAATAATGCTCGACTTTTCGGTGGTGCTCTACTGCTGCTGTCTGGTGATTTCAGACAAACATTACCAGTCATTCCACGCGCGACATATGCAGACGAAATAAACGCATGTTTGAAAGAATCTTATCTATGGCCAAGTGTCACTAAATTATGCCTTACTATTAATATGCGCGTTCGACTTCAAAATGATCCATTAGCGTCAGGATTCTCTGAACAATTGTTAGACATTGGCAACGGTACAATTCAATTGTATGAAGATACACAATATATTCGACTTCCAGAGAATTTTTGCAACATGGTGGCTACCAAAGATGAGTTAATAACAAGTATCTTTCCAGATTTAAGACATAATTATACTAATCATGAATGGCTGCGAGAGCGAGCTATTTTAGCCCCAAAAAATTTAGATGTTGACGCCATCAATTATAAAATACAACAGTCATTGCCTGGTGATGAAATTACATTTAAATCGATTGACACTGTTGTTGATCCTGACGAAGTTGTCAACTATCCTGTAGAGTTTCTAAATTCACTAGATTTACCTGGAATGCCACCACATAATTTGCGACTGAAAATTGGCTCACCTATAATTTTGTAAAAAAAATCATGGGCAACATTCTTGAAGCCACTATTTTGAGTGGAAAATTTCAAGGTGAAGTTGTACTTTTACCACGGATCCCAATGATTCCTTCACATTCGCCTATACCATACAAACGTTTACAATTTCCAATCCGCTTGGCATATGCTATGACTATAAATAAGTCACAAGGCCAAACAATGACAATTTGTGGCTTAGATTTAGAAAACCCATGTTTTTCTCACGGCCAATTATATGTTGCGTGTTCCAGAGTTGGAAAACCATCGAATTTATTTATTTATACACCTCAGGGTTTAACCAAAAATATTGTACATCCAATGGCATTACGATAAATTAAGTTTTTGTAAATAAAAACATATATTTTTTAAATAAAATAGTTTGAGTGTAAGCTTTTTTACCTTTAATTAAAACAAGTTGAACATTTCATTACACATACTCACACGCTATCGATTAGTCTAATTGTAATAAATTTACATGTAATAACGTTAGATATTGTCATAACATTTGAATAATAATTTTCATCAAAATGGTCCAGAATGTTTTAGCTTATTAAAAAAAGTTTGAAATTTTCAAATTAAAGACGTGTAGACAGGACAACGTCTGTCGGGTCCGCTAGTATGTTTACAAAGAAAAACAAATTTATTTTAAAAAGTATACGCGGAAAAATGTTTCGCGGTATTCGTGCTATGCAAGTTGTAAGTGAAGGGCCAGTGTGTTCTTTGACGAGGATAAAAAAGAAATTATTGGTGGTAATGAAGCCCTTCATCCCCACGAGGATCGAGGTGATCAATAAAATTGAAATAAAATTGATATCGAAATACGACGAGGTGAATTTCTCCAAGTCGTATTGATTAAAGTGGGCGCCAGGAAACTTTTTACTGGAAGTTTACCAAAACTTGGGAGTGTTTTCTGTATCTGGAAAACACTCCCAAGTTCTCCCGGAACTCCTACAAAATGCCTTGAATAGGCTAACAAAATGGGCTAAGCAATGTGGCCTGGACGTCAATCCACATAAAACAGAACTAGTACTCTTTTCAAGAAGGTACAAAATTCCTCAGCTCATCCCACCCAAGATTAAAGGAATACCATTAAGGTTTTCCGACCAAGCTAAATATTTAGGCCTCATTTTAGACAAAAAATTAAATTGGAAGGCAAATATTGATGAAAGAGTAAAAAAGGCTACTGTAGCGCTTTTTACTTGTAAAAAGGCCATAGGATCAAAATGGGGCTTCTCCCCAAAAATAACCCACTGGCTATACACTTCGGTAATTAGACCGATACTCATTTATGGAGTTGTCGTATGGTGGACCGCACTGGACAAGATGGTAAATCTAAATAAGTTCATCAAAGTCCAGCGGTCAGCAGGTATGTGCATCACAGGAGCACTTCGCTCAACACCAACCGCAGCCCTGGAAGTGCTTTTAAGCCTAACACCTCTTGACATCTTCTCCAAAACGGTGGCAGCTAACTCATGTGTGAGGCTTAGAGCCACCTCTCAATGGAACAGTAACAATACTGGACATACTACTATCCTAAATAATTTTAGATCTATCCCAGATCGCCTAGACTATACCACCCCTAAAATGGTATTCGGTAAAAGCTTCCATGTGTCCATCCCTTCAAGATCCTCCTGGGAAGAAGAGAGACCCCTGGAAGACAATGCGATACACTTCTATACAGACGGTTCAAAGACCGATTACGGAGTTGGAAGTGGTATCTATTCGGAACAACTGAATCTAAGTCTATCATATAGACTTCCCAATCAATGTAGTGTATTCCAGGCAGAAGTAATGGCGATTAAAGAGGCACTATCCTGGCTCAAAGAAAACGTTATATCTTGCAAAGATATACGAATTTTCTCGGACAGCCAAGCCGCTCTTAAATCTCTCGCGTCTGTCTCTACAAACTCTCAATTAGTCCACGACTGTCGATCATCTCTGAATGAGATGACAGAACAGTTTAATATTCACCTCATTTGGGTGCCGGGCCACAGAGACATTCCGGGAAATTGCAAAGCCGATGAGCTCGCCAAAAACGGAACACTTCTGCCAAATGTTAGACAAAAACATAACATAGGAACACCACTTGCTACATGCAAATATCTTCTCAAACAATATGCTCTAGAAGCAACAAATGCTAGATGGTCACAGAGCACCACCTGCCTCACAACCAAGCAAATATGGCCAAGCATAGACTTAAATCGGTCAAAAGGCTTGATATCCTTGAGCAGACAAAATATAAGCTCTACAATTGGAGTAATAACAGGACACTGCCTCATAGGAAGACATGCTCTGAGGCTAGGAGTCTACACAAATGACTTCTGTAGAAGCTGCATGGACGAGGAGGAAGAGGAAACAGTCCAACACCTGCTATGTACATGTCCAGCACTCTCCACTAGAAGGAATAACTTTCTCGGTAATCCCTTCTTCGACAATACCAGTGAACTGGCAATGACTGACACAAAGTGTCTCTCTAACTTTATTAAAAGCACAAAATGGTTTGTTTAATTTTCATTACTCTCCCATGAGTAACCTTATTAGTGGTATCACAATGGACCCTTGAGGTCTAAGTGAGTCAATGACATCTAGACAGCCACTCCAACCTAACCTAACCTACCAAAACCAGAAGCTGAAAAATTAGTCTTCAAATCAAGTTAGAAAATGAAAGAAAGGTTTTGTTTTCCAGATGGGAAATTAAAATTATGTTTTATTGCCTGGAAAACCTTGACCGAAGCCGGGATTAAAAACCAGGATCTTTTATAAAAAAGAGAATACAAATTGAATTATTGTGATTGACAGACGGTCAATTCTCGATAAATGTATTGCAAAAAAAAAATTATTAATTGTTAAACAAAATTAAAAAAAAAACAACCAAGAAAAATCACTTCAAGAAAATTTTCGAATAAAAACCAAACGGTTAAACACTTCCCGTAGTACCGGGAAAAACGGACTTTTGACGCGAAGGTCAAAAGGACGAATTAGAAAGAAATGAAGGACACAACAACAAAAAACAATATCTTTAAAAAACATAGAAAACACTATACTTAGCTTTTCCACTCCCACAACAGCTATCGTAGTCCTTCCTCAAAAAAAAACTTTTCTCCACAGTAGAACAAAAATCTTCAACTCAATAAAAAAATTAAAGAAAAAAATATCGTACACAAAATTACTTTTCGTAGGTCTTTAAAAAAAATCCTGCACACAATTTTTCCTTCGTCTAATCTTTGTATATGAAAACCATAGTACTCTCATGGGCAGAAATTTTTTACGCAGGCGGATGCCGTCGTTGGCGGTAGAATCGAAATTGGAGACATTTCGGGGGAGCGAGAGAAAAATATTATTTCCATTCCCATAAGCAGCCAGCAGAATAAGGAGCTCAGTTAATTTAGCAACCAAAAAGTCGACACAATTTCCTTCATTATATTTGAGTCTATCCTTGTATATGTTTTCATATACTAAGCTTCCATATGAAGGTCGATGAATTTGTTTTTGTAATTTCTTTATATCAATGCATTTTTATATGAAAAACGTCAATGGCTCAATATTGTGTCTAATAAGGGGATGAATGAAGTTTTTGTATGCTTACATCAGCTGTTCAGTATTTTGTACGGATTTTTGTTTTTATTTACATTCATAAGTCTGTTTCTCCTTGCGTACGATCTTTGTATATAAAAAATGGTTTGTATTATGTACTGTACATATACAAAGTTACGATGGGATTTTTGTCGTGCAGATCTTTGTGATGAAGAAGAATATGAAGGTAGTTATACCTTTGTATATGAAGTGGAATAGTAATATTATGAAGAGGAACGAACGAAGCGACGTCTGGCCTAACGTCAATGAACTAAATCTGCAAAGTTTGTGCAGAGTTTGAGGAAATTAAGAGACAATTTGACAATACAAAAAGAGAAGAATGAAAACAAAAGAAGCTATGGTTGGAGGGGACAATAAAGAGACATTTTTTTGTTTATTTATTTATGTATAAAGCAATAATAAAGACAAATACCAATAAGCCAAATACCAATTCAAATTTAAATTTTGAACTGTTGCCGGTTAGCCGATTGCCAATGAATACAACAAAAATACGTTGAAATACCCATTTTCAAAACAAAAAGAAAATAGGTACAATGTTTTGTTTTTCTTAGGTATATATGCATCTGCATATGTATATTAGGTCAAATGAAAGTAGGAATTATTATTATTGAAATGAAAAGAATAAGCTATCAATACAGGTATGTAAGTATATTTGAAAAGAAGACAAATAAAAGTCAATGGCGGATCCAGGGGGGTTGTTTAGGGGTGATGACACCCCCCTGGAAGCTATTTTTTTCATTTTATTAGAAATTCCCTTGAGTTCAAAACTTATAGTACCTATTGCCGTAATGGATTTCACACCTCTTAAGTTAAGTTGCATAATTAAAGACTTTATCTAAAGATTTTTTAGTAATTTAACGATATTTACCAAAAAGCGATTTGAAGCAAATAAATATTGTAAGACATTGTTAAAGTGTTTTTTCTTTCAAAATGGATTTCCTATTAAATACAAAATCTTTTAATATCTTAAAAATGAAAGAAATCTACTTTTTGAAGTAAATTTGCTATTAGTTATGCGATTAACGTCAATTATTTTATGCGATGAGTGCACAATGAATGCAATAGAAGCACTTAATCGAACAATGCAAGATTTACGCAGTAATCAACAGCTTTTTGGTGGTGCTCTAATATGGCTGTCAGGGGACTTTCGTCAAACATTGCCTGTCATTTCTCGATCAACTCCTGATGATGAAATGAACGCCTTTTTGAAGGCATCAGTTCTTTGGAGATATGTAGATATACGAAAATTGAACCTGAACATTAATATGCGTATTCACCCACATAATGATGCAACTGCACATGAGTTTTCAAAACAATTGTTAGAAATTGGTGATGGCAAAATACCAATCGACAGTACCAACGGATTTAATGTGTTTTTCCGAATATTCTTCAGAACTACAGAAATTATGATTGGTTGAGAGAACGCGCCATTTTAGTACCGAAGAACATTCATATCAATGCCATTAATTTTCAAATTCAAGCGAAACTGCCAGGGTCACGACATATAAATCAATTGACAGTGTTATGAATCAAGATGAGGTAATGAATTATCCAATTGAATTTTTAAATTCATTGGAACCGGCTGGTATACCATTGCTTGAATCTGAAAATTGGTTCTTTGATTATATGATTGCGAAATATTAATCCACCAAAACTTTGTAATGGCACCAGATAGGCAGTGAAAAAGTTATTGTCAAATTTGATTGAAGCTACAATCTTAACTGGTAAATCAAAAGGAGAAGTGTGTTTGATACCGCGTATCCCTATGATTCCAACTGATATACCATTTGAATTCAAAAGATTACAATATCCATGACCAACTTTATGTTGCCTGTTCCAGAGTCGGTACCCCCAACTGTTTTAGACAAACCCATATTTAACCCATATTTTTTAGTTTTTACTCTTTGCTGATAAATATAATATAAACAATATATCATTTGGGTCATTTGGACTTTTAAATAGCTAGCAATTTAAAAATTATTTATCAAATTATTTATCTTACACAAAATATTGTTATGAATATTTTGTAAAAGGTTTAAGAAAGACAAATAGACAGACGGGATTTAAAGTTATCAGTTTGGGTCGCATTATTATTCTTATTATTATTTTAGTTAAAATTATTAACTTCCAATAATAAGTTATTTTTTTCGGTCCAGAATGTCTTAATGCAAATAAGAAAAACGTTTTCGACACATCGTCGCCCTAGTATTGAAGTGCCGTATACGCCAAAACTCATATTTTAAACTGGGTATGCAGTCTTATATTTTCGAGGGCGCTCTTTTCAAATCTGTTATCCGTTTTTGTCTATCTCTTTTCGTTGCTGAGATATTCAGAATGGTTTTGACGTATATCCATCAAAATCAACAAGTCAAGGATCAAATTTTGGAAAATTAAATTGACTTCGACTCGAATGTCTTGGCCAAAATGAGGATACTGGCTTCAAACTAATTGTTTCTTACATTAGGTAAAGTTTAAAAAAAGATCTAATTGACACCTTTTTTCAACAAAACAAAAATTAACTAACGATTGGTAAGTTTTTTTTGCTTCGAATATTTCGAGGACAGTTGAAACTATTGTCTTCAAATTTAATTTATTTAATTAATTAATTTTTAGAAAAACTCGACCTACAGTTTTTCTATATACCTATGTACCTATAATATACTTTATAACTATGCTTACAACAGAATACCAAATATGAATAACCTATGATAAAAATGAAGCTATACCTATACCTACATGTGCATAGGTACAAATTTGTAAACACTATCTAATTAGTGTTTTCAAATTTGTACCTTAATATCCAACAACTTACGAGTAACAAAAATTGTACCTACCTCCCTACATACATATCTGACTCAAAATTGAATTTCCCTACCTACCGTATTATTTCTTTCCAAAAAATGCAAAAAAAAACCTACAAAAATCTGTTGCCAATTTTTAAATATGCACATCCACACAACTATGTACAATATTCAAAATATGACAACAGTGTATTTATTGTGAAACGAAATTTGAATTATTTTAGATTTTATAAATTTGAAAATTTGAAATCAAATGCAACAAAAACAAAACCTACATAGTTCAATACATAGGAATATCTCCATGACAACACACAAAAAAAACATAAGCAACTGTATTATTTTGTTGCCTCACTTACTCTCTTCATTTCTAACAAGAGAGAAAATAATAAAACCCTCTTTTTTCTTTTAATTTCTAAAATCTGCACAACAAATTTTCAGTACTCCTAGCGCCGCCAGTCTCACGTCAATGAACTAAAAATTCGTGTTCCATAAGAGTACTATAGATTATATATACAAAGGTTATACGTTTGGTTATAGCTTTGTATATGAAAACTATAGTACTCTCATGGGAAGAATTTTTTTGGTGAAGCGGATGCCGTCGTTGGCAGTAGAATCGAAATTAGAGAGACCTCGGGGGAAAGAGAGAAAAATATTATTTCCATTCCCATAAGCAGCCAGCAGAATAAGGAGCTCAGTTAATTTAGCAACCAAAAAGTCGACACAATTTCCTTCATTATATTTGAGTTTATCCTTGTATATGTTTTCATATACTAAGCTTGCATATGAAGGGCGATGAATTTGTTTTTGTAATTTCTTTATATCAATGCATTTTTATATGAAAAACGTCAATGGCTCAATATTGTGTCTAATAAGGGGATGAATGAAGTTTTTGAATGCTTACATCAGCTGTTCAGTATTTTGTACGGAATTTTGTTTTTATTTACATTCATAAGTCTGTTTCTCCTTGCGTACGATCTTTGTATATGAAAAATGGTTTGTATTATGTATACAAAGCTACGAAGGGATTTTTGTCGTGCAGATCTTTGTGATGAAGAAGAATATGAAGGTAGTTATACGTTTGGTTATAGTTATGTATATTTTGGCTGGTGGGTAGGTATTTTGGTTTTATTTGGCATTAAGTTTTTCTTCAATAGTTGAAGATTAGATTTGTTTGAGCTTTAAAGATTTTTTTTTGGTAGATAGATATCAATTGGTAGGTGATTTTTTTTTCAGGTTGTATATGTGGGTTTGATTTTAAATTCAAATTTTAAATAGGTATAAAAGGTATTGGTAGGTAGGCAGGTATGTATTTCATGAAATACCATAGCGAATTCATGCTAGTATCAGGACACTGATACTTTGTTTGAGATTAGTTGATAGGTATGTAAGTAGGTACAGTATTTATAAATATGTACATAGTTTTAAATACAAAGAAAAATGCATTCTTTATCTTGGTCCAGATAATTTAAATAGTTTGATAATTGAAATTTGTGTCTTTTATTTATGTTCCAATCCTACTTTTATTGTATCCCTTATAATAAATAAGTGTTAACTATACACCTTAGCGGGCACATTACAGGACATACAAATGTAGTTTATATTTAGGTAGGTAGGTACCTATGTACCTATATACGTTGTTTGTTGTTGTAGGTACCTTTAAAACAATTTTGTCAGCTCGTCTATTTTAAGATGTGTGACTTTTAGGAAAATCCAATTGAAAGTTTTTTTAACTTATTAACTATTAGCACAGATAAGGAACTATATAAACTTAACTATAGTTTCTTATCTGTGCTATTAGTAAGTATAGTTTCTTAAATGTAGTTTCGAAGTAGGTATTTTTTGTATTGATTTGAAATTTTCTTTTATACGATTTCGAAGTTTTTTTGTGCCACTCACCAACCAATAATTTGTTAACATTAAACGCAAAATTATGCCAATGATAATTACTCATGTTGTTTCACAACCTTGGTGTTATAACCTTGTTAAGATGAATGATTCTTCAGATATTTAAAGTCAATTTAAGACTTAATTTCACAATTTAGAAAATCATGGTCTTAAAAAATTTTTTTTTCTCTGCGTCATATTATGTAGGTAGTCAAGTTTTGCATTCGTAAATAATTTCGAACTCAAGATTTTAATCAAAAATGGCATTTCGATGATAGAGAAGTGGAAGTGGGTCCCCTGATTCCGTCCTGGCCCGTACCTTCACCCCAAGGCATTAGGTTGATCGACCTAAAATTTGGAAATTAAGGGTAAGAGCCGATTCGCGTTAATACCTAAATACCTAAATAGGTATATCATAAGAACTTACAGGCAAAAGTATGTTTCAAAATTTGTCCTTGAAACACTTTTTTGACCGGAAGTTATAACTACCTACTTTATAAATGAAAGATTTTTGGCAACAAAAAGTTTGTTAGCATTGAACGATAGCGATCGCCATTCACCGTAACGTTGCGTCCAACAGCATCTTTGAAAAAATACGGTCCAATGATTCCACCAGCGTACAAACCACACCAAACAGTGCATTTTTCGGGATGCATGGGCAGTTCTTGAACGGCTTCTGGTTGCTCTTCACTCCAAATGCGGCAATTTTGCTTATTTACGTAGCCATTCAACCAGAAATGAGCCTCATCGCTGAACAAAATTTGTCGATAAAAAAGCGGATTTTCTGCCAACACACATTTCGAACCGAACACTGATTTTGGCAATAAAATTCAATGATTTGCAAGCGTTGCTCGTTAGTAAGTCTATTCATGATGAAATGTCAAAGCATACTGAGCATCTTTCTCTTTGACACCATGTCTGAAATCCCGCGTGATCTGTCAAATACTAATGCATGAAAATCCTAACCTCAAAAAAATCACCCATTACCTATGTTGTCAACAATTTTGTAACCAGCTTTTAAATAAATTGTATTAGGTACAATTAACAAATTTATTTATTAAAAAAAATCATCTTTCTAAGACTTTGAAAATTTAAACTTCTTTATGCTCGATATGAAAACAAATTGTAAGAAAGGTTTAGGTGATCAAATTTTTTAAATTTATTTAGCTAGCTATGTATCTATTATTGGATAAGAATACAATACCTACATATTTACTTGCCTATAAAAGTTCAAATTATAATTCCCTTATACAATCCTCAAATCAAATCATCAAAAATATAAAATCTCAACCAAGAATATAAAATTCCTACACGAAATCGCAATTCACCTGCTTTTGTCTTATCATCTTTGTATAGAAAGACTACCGTTTTGCGTAAACCTTTGTATATGAAAAAGTTTTCATATACAAAGATGTAACCAAAAAATATAACCACACCAAAATACAAACCCAAAGAAACAAATGTGTTTTCCTCCTCACTCAGACTTTCGTTAATTCTCTATAGTCTTTCTCTATTTCAAATTATAATATTTTTAAATCTCCAAAGTCTCCCGACTGCAAATCCATTTCTCCATGAATGTCTTGACTAGACGTTCCACAAAAAATATCTAGATGCCGCCCTATTTGACTTCCACCATGAGAGTACTATAGTTTTCATATATCGGGTGATTTTTTTGAGGTTAGGATTTTCATGCATTAGTATTTGACAGATCACGCGGGATTTCAGACATGGTGTCAAAGAGAAAGATGCTCAGTATGCTTTGACATTTCATCATGAATAGACTTACTAACGAGCAACGCTTGCAAATCATTGAATTTTATTACCAAAATCAGTGTTCGGTTCGAAATGTGTTTCGCGCTTTAAGCAAATTTTATGCGTTTTTTTTTTTTTTAAAAAGTTCTCAAGCTCTTAAAAAATCACCCATTATGTATTTATTGTCCTCCATTGAAAAGAGGACATTGTTTAATATAATGGGTGATTTTTTAAGAGCTTGAGAACTTTTTTTAAAAAAAAAACGCATAAAATTTGCGTAAAGCGCGAAACACATTTCGAACCGAACACTGATTTTGGTAATAAAATTCAATGATTTGCAAGCGTTGCTCGTTAGTAAGTCTATTCATGATGAAATGTCAAAGCATACTGAGCATCTTTCTCTTTGACACCATGTCTGAAATCCCGCGTGAGCTGTCAAATACTAATGCATGAAAATCCTAACCTCAAAAAAATCACATGTATATTTTGGCTGGTGTGTAGGTATTTTGCTTTTATTTGGCATTAAGTTTTTCTTCAATAGTTGAAGATTAGATTTGTTTGAGGTTTAAAGATTTTTTTTGGTAGATAGATATCAATTGGTAGGTGATTTTTTTCAGGTTGTATGTGGGTTTGATTTTAAATTCAAATTTTAAATATAAAAGGTTTTCATATACAAAGGTCTAATCGCAGTAGGAATAGGGACAGTTGGGCTGAAATGTGTCTCGGCTAAATTAATTGGGTTTGTGTCTCTGCTAGACAGACTGTGGACAAAATGTGAACCAATCTGATTAAGTTCGAGTTTCATGGATGCTACTTGTGATGGTAATTTGT